>WFKH01010931.1:19945683-19985206 GCA_016163765.1 Magallana hongkongensis | reverse complement strand
AGTTGTGGTTGTTGTAGGAGTTGTTGTGGTGGTAGGGGTTGTGGTTGTTGGAGTTGTGGTTGTTGTAGGAGTTGTGGTGGTAGAAGTTGTAGTTGTTGTAGGAGTAGTTATAGTATAGTTGTCTCCATGGACCTTTTTCATTAAAGCTAAAAAAAATAAACATATTAATAAAAAGAAGATTTCATTTGATATAAATAAAAATTGTTTCTAGATTTAAATCTTGTTCCCCTACCGTCACATGCACCATTCAAAGCCTGCTTCTGTATGGACATTAAAGAGTTAAAATCATTGATAACAATGACGTTCTTAGGACTTGAAGCAATTCCGCGCAACTCTTCTTCATAAACCTCGCTTGAAATTCCAATAGCAAAAACTGTAACGTTCAGGGCATGAAGTTTCTTTGCTTCTCCTATTGTGGCTGTTGAAATCATAGATCTGCCATCCGTCATTACTATAACAAAAGATAAAGCGTCACTTCTCCTTCCGTGGTTTTCATTTAACAATTCGGTCCTGGCGGTCGCCAATGCTCTACGGGTCATTGTCAATCCTGGATGCGAGTAGTTAATGTTCCGTATGGCCTGCAACATCTGAGTTTTATCGTAGTATGAATCCAAATAAAATTCTACTTCCACTGTAGATGAAAATGTGAGCACGCCAACTTGGGTTTTTGTTTTACCAATGTCAAATCCTTCCACAAACTTTGCGACAAATTCATTTTGTAACATGAAATTTGATTCTCCAACACTTCCACTTTCGTCAAGAACAAATACTATATCAGTAGGTTTTGGTGTACAATCTAAAATTCAAAGCAAACCATTACGATGTTGAATACCATCAATTCCACAGTTTCATAACTTAAGTAATAATAATTGTAAGAAAGTATTAAAGTGGCATGGTCATGATTTGGTCAAATTTTTCTATGTTTATTGTTTGCAATGCTTTGGTAAGGCATCTCTAATGATCAACCAAAATTTGAGTGTCAGTTGTAGAGTTATAAGCAAGATACAGAGCTCACAATTCTTTGTTATTTAAACAAGGCTCGTGCCATGTTTTTGTTTACATTGGATCAATATACCGTAAAAAGTTCATTTTCAAGATTATTCTAGACTATCTGTTGATTAGTTCTGAACATAAATAAACAGTTCCTAGGATTTGTCACATTCATTTTAGGTCAAAACCTGGAAAATTCAAAATGTAAACAAAAACATGACCTGAGCTTTGTTTACATAACAAAGAATTGTGAGCTCTGTATCTCACTTATAAATCGAAGACTGACGCTCAAATTTTCGTTGGCCATTAGAAATGCCTTACTGAAGCATTGTAAACATAAAAACGGGGAAAAAAATTTCGACAAAAATCGTGACCATGCCTCTTCAATAGCTTAATTAAGAAATGTACATAGTAAACAACATATATTTTGGATTATTTGTTGTGTCGATTAAAGCATGAAGTACCTGTGTCAAAACTGCGGTTACAATTATAACGATTCATGTGTAAAGTACATATCTCTTAAATCAAATCTCATAATCAATATTTGCAATCTAGCATGTAAGGCTCATTAACAGAATTTTATAAGTGACTGCAATATGTGCGCGTATGCGGTTCTCAAAAAATGGAGACCGTATTGACATGTAAGAAATGATTAAGCTTCAATGTGTATGTATTCATTCTTGTCAAAAACTCCTATAGTTTTTACAAGTCATTCGAAACTGTATTACCTTTCAAAGGCGCGGCTGATGTAGACATGGCATTCTGAAGAAGCAAAAGCAGTAGCACAGTGAACATCTGAAACCAAACCATACTTTGCTTATTAAGTGTTTAATCACGCAATGGAGTTTTATTTGTTCCATTTTGTTCCAGAATATAAATTTTCATTGTCAATAATTCACTACAGTGAATAAACACATAAAAGTACTACAGAAGAACTACAATGCTACAATTTGTGAGATTACTATGCAAGCATCCTATGATAGTGTAGATTTTATATTGTCAAAATTGTGACCACCCGGACTAAGATTCGTGCCCCAAAAGGGATTCAAAGTTTAACATAGAAATACAAGAGGAAAGTGATTTAAAATCTTCTGATGAAGAACTACAGTGCTACAATTTTTGAGATTACTATGCTAGCATCCTAAGATAGAGTTAAATCTAAATTGTTAAAATCGTGACCACCGGACTAATACTAGACACCAAGAGGGGTTCAAAGTTTAACATAGAAATATTTAGGGAAATTGTTTGAAAATATTCTTTTCAAGAACAACAATACTACAATTTGTGATATTACTATGCAAGCTTCATAAGATAGTATAGATTCTAAATTGTTAAAATCGTGACCCCCGGACTAATACTGGGGCCCCAAGAGGGGTTTAAAGTTTAACATGGAAATATATATAGGGAAAATGTTTTAAGAATCTTCATCTCAAGAACAACAATCCTACAATTTGTGATATTACTACGCTGGCTTCATAAGATAGTGTAGATTTTAAATTGTTAAAATCGTGACCCCCGGACTAATATTGGGGCCCCAAGAGGGGTTCAAAGTTTTACATAGAAAAATATGGGGAAACTGTTTAAAAATCTTCTTCTCAAGAACTACAATCCTACAATTTGTGAGATTACTATGCAAGCATCCTAAGATAGTGTAGATTCTAAATTGTTAAAATTGTGACTCTCGGACTAAGACTGGGGCCCAAAGGGGGGTTCAAAGTTTAACATAGAAATATATAGGGAAAATGTTTTTAAAAATCTGAAATAGAATGATACAAGGAACTGTTGTTTATGTGAGCGATGTGGCCCATGGGCCTCTTGTTTTCCATTATTTTCGTAATTTTCAAAAAATACATAATTCATCTCTACATGGGTGTTGATTCAATTTTTACTCAGCAAAAACCTAGCTGTGGTAAGTTTGTGTAGCACGAGAAACATAAAGATTGTCGTGTATTAACCTTCTAACCTTCTGCCATGTTATATTTTGTGAAAAAAGCTATTAAAAGGCCCTGGTTGAAGATAAATTACATCTTTGTCGTCCTGTACAAAAATGGTTTAATAAAGTCCTTACTAGAGGAATCTTCTGATGAAATTTAATAATATATTTTTATCTTATCATAAAGGTTTAAGTTAGATGCAAAATTATAATAATAGCAGGTTTTGTATCAAAACATTCTTTAAAAATGCAGATCATATTGCTTTAAACATCTTTTACTGGTATAAAAGACTTCAAAAAAGAGTTCAGATGATTCAAATTCATTGATTTGTTCCTCAAACTGTTGTTTTTATTCTTGTGCTGTTATAATTGCAACTGGTTATTTGGTAAAACCGCGTGGTTATGTGATAAACTTCCTTAAAAACAAGGAAATCCATGCGAAAAAGTACACTCTGATATCAGTTAAGAACGCAAAGACAAAGTTAAATAAGTACAAAGTTTATATTGTACTTTTAGGTAAATATCTATCATCGTTTTTGTCATGGTGGCGTGTTATCTAATCTATTTCAAGCAAATATTTATAGGTAATTTCATTTAGTTCTATATTTCGATGGTTTTATCAAGTTTTGTAGGAAACTAATCCAATTCGTTTTTCCACCAAGGTATAAACTATCAATATAACTCTTGTCCTATGATTTTTTATGACTTTAAACTCGTTTGCGTGATTTGCCAGACGATGTAAAATATCAAAGAGTTGATATGAAAAAAAAACTCCGAAATACAATATTTCATTCCCCGCCCCCCCAAAAAAAAAAAAAAAAAACATTGTTGATTAAAATGATTATCATGCCGACATTTTATTTATAATTTTTTTTTTCATTTTTAGCATAATCAAACGTTTGCTCCTTTTGTCAAACCAAGCTATGCTTTTGTTAATCTTTAAAAGACGATATATTAAGTACAATCATGTATTTATGTATATAACCAAAACAAATATCTTTTTAAAAAAAAACATAGACTTGTAGAATTTTAGCCCATACATCACTCGAAAAACTTAAAAAATAATAATGACCAAATAAAATTGTTTTTTTTTTTATTATTAATTTCTAGATATTCCTTGGTATCTACACGATCGGTTGCTGCAAAAAAACTTCTTTTGTTGTCTTTTTATACGGTTGACCAATTTTCCCAAGCTGAATATAAAAAGATTTGCCAACTTGCTTTCAAAATTTTTGTTTTTCTTACCAGATTGTACTAGTGATGACTTTTATATCTTTAAATAAATTGCATATACAATAGCAGATTATTTAACAACAAATAGAAAAATAACAGAATAAATAATTTTCAAGGCCCGTCACTTAGAACAGAATTTTATATTTCATAAATAACAGATAAAACTATTGTGTGCATATTTTTAAAAGTGTAGAAATATTTGATAAATATTTAAACAACATTACCCGTTTCTACGTAATAAAGATAGGAGTGGTTTATCAATCAAAATGAAACCAACATGACATCTAAATATATACAAAAAATATGCTGGAGAAAACCACATGTCAAAGCCTTTTTTTCAATGTCAAAAATTGAATGCTCAAGTATGATGGTTTCTTTTTTGGAATGTTGATTAGTTTCAACACTTTGTTTTGTCTCTTGAATTCACATCAAATATTTTTTGAATGCATTTGTGGGTTTTTTCAACATAACTTTTACACTAACCGAATACTTCACTGAAACAAACATAAGATTAGACATTGATCAACAACTGTGTAAAATAGCATGCACATACCTTTGTCAATACAGAAAATCAGATAACATTTAATGAAAGATATTTAAAAAAAAAACTTAGGGACTGAATGAGAACGATTTGCTTCGTATCTTCCTAAAATTACATGTATCATGTAAGTAAGTGGTGTTTTTTTAAGAAAAAAAATTATCTTTAAAACATTTTTTTCAACACGAGATCTTTTATATAAACCACAGTAAGTACAGTTTAAAGATTAAGGTTTGTTCTGTCTCATTGTCATCTTTTTATCCTTAGTCATCTTGGCATGTCAGATAGTTTATTGATTGTAAATGCGGTAAGATATTGACTATTGAAAAAAGCGATATACTTACTTTCACGATTGTTTTAGGTCTATTTCCTTTTCAGATATGACAACTGTCAAGTTTGACAAAAGGATTAAAAATTGGACTTTGACACATATCGATAGTCTAGTTTTAATAACAAAATCATCTTAAAATATTTGAGTATTCGTTTTTAACTGACCTCCGTAAAATTAACAAACGCTAATAACATCAAAATAATGCTGGTGTTCACATTTGGAAGCATTCGTTACGGTTTACTCAAAATGACAGTAACAGGTTAATAAAATACAACTCTTTTTAAAGATCATGCCTCAACTGTAAGCAAACTGTTTTCACATTAACAAACATCAATGTAGAAAATTATCATCTGCATGTATTTGGCATAAACGGGTCCAATTTTTTATTAAGCGTTCACGGAAGGTTTTGTATAATTCCGAACATTACGGAACGGGACACCTACTCCGAAAAAAAGCCCACATTCTTGGCGCAAAAAACCTTCTTGGAAAGTAGGCTCTTTTCATTAACAATTGGTCTATATTTATGTATACAAGAATTTTCACAGGATGAATCTCTGCCATTCAGTCAAATGAAGGTTAATTGAATGTTCTGGATATGTGATTGAACGGCAGAACTACGCCATTCAATCACTTCGTAACTTTTCAGTCACCTTTCAGTTGACTGAATGGCAGATCTTCATCCTGTGTTCCGAAATTCCCGGGTGGGACCTTCGGATGCTCTAACCCGCATGACACAAAAGGAAGAAAATATCAAGAAATGTTTTAGACACTGGTACATGTATGTAACAGCTAGAATTTTTTTTCTCTCCAAACAATCCATTTCTTGGTCAAGATATTATCTAATATATTCATTGAAAAACGACCAGATCATGTACTTTAATCAATTTCAACAACTGAATATTTTTAAATTCTTGAAACAAATAATGATATAAGGTAGGCATGGTATTATGTTGATGAAACGGTTGATAATGTTGATGATATCGAAGAAGAATACATTTCTAATCGAAAAGTACAAAAACATATTATCATATATTAATATTGTGTACATCTCGCAATTTAATACAAAAACTTGAGAACATTACAAGGAAATTTTTAACTGTTGATACTTGTAATGTGAAAACCGCCCGCTTCAGTGTTTCGCATTGTCCATTGAAGGTGCTGTACGGCTATGCAGATTAAGCAATATTCAGTTAAAATGAACATATCATTCTCCTTCTGTCATCTCGGGATGATCGTGACTAAAGCAAGAAATATAAGCTTCCCTATGTGAAAGAGCGCACAATAACAACCAACAAGGTATGTAATTGGAAATTTATAAAGCACCGGACGACGAAAAAGTTTCATTAAAGGCTCTCATGTGATTTATTGAAGTAAATATTCATGTAACTAAGCTTATAAATAATGATGGAGTAATTCTACAGTTGTGTGTGGGTTATTCACCATTTTGAATTTTTGTTGTATATTTTGCTTTACATTCAGGAGTCAACCCAGACACCCAAAAATACCGAATTCAACATATATGTACCGAAATGAGGAGATCCTTTTGCTGAAAATAATGTGTTTTATACTTTTCCCGGTGTTTTAGTTAAGGATTTGGTTGGGATGAATTGTTTAAAGTCTTGTCAATTTGTTTAAGTCCGACATTTAAATGATGGTTATGTATACCTGCACTTCATTTCATCCCAGCCAATTAAAAAATTTTATGTTTTGATGTTTTAATGTTATCGGACACTGTATGTAGAGAAGTCAATCTAATAAATGTTTAACTGGAGTAGTTTTTTTCAATATTGCAAAAAAAATTAAGTTTTGATGATACGAAATTCCCAAAGTTTAATTTGTTTTTTTCGTAAACAGAACTGGCCAAAGACTAATTCTCACCAAATACATATTTTCGCCATCATATAGTGTTGTGTGGTTAATTGCAACTGCGAGAAACAGTACTTGGTCTTAGCTTATAAGCCAGTATGCGTTTTAAACAATACTTGTCAGAAATAAATTGCAAAGGGTTTAAGTGGTACATTGAATGTTTAATAATTGTAAATTGAAAAAAATATAAACTATTAAAATATAGGAAGAACCGTTGCATCCAGGAAACTATATTTTTTATCTTAAATTCACTTTTTTCGCTTTTTGTTACGTTTTGCAATCATTATAATTACACATACGCTTTACCAAAGACATAATATAGAAATAAAAACCAACATGGGCTAGTAGCTACACTTTTTCAATTACAATTTAGTATTGTTTTTTTATCTTTTAAAATGTAATGTAATATTTTATGTAGGTAATCTACTGTTTTAAGGACGATTCTGTATCAAAAACTCTACACAAGAGATAAAAAAGTTTATCAGTTATAAAGCATGAAGTCTAACACTGATTGAGATCAAATAAATCATTTGAGTATTTTCTCCTTAATTTGATATAATATTTACTTACCATTTTTCCGCTTTCGTGTTAATGTTCACTTTTTTAGGCACCTTTTCATACTTATACAATTGTAAATCTCCCAAGTCGGACTCGGAGTGGGGTGAATCGATTGATTACCATTTGGTCGATTTTAAATAAAAGTAGATTTTATGATAAGCATTCAACAGAATTAGATTGACAGCACAGGCTATTAAATCTTTACTATATTGGTATTCGACATATGAAAATCAATAAATCAAAAGTGCTACATTGTCTCCGGAATTTCGTTTCAATAGGAGAAACATGTAAGAATTCCATATTTGATTGTTCTGTATTTCATAATACAGTAAATAAGTAATATTTATTAGAATTGATATTTTTACTTTTTAATTTATAATAAGAACGGGCTCTACAAAATCCAATTTAGGCCTATATGACCATAACTTAAAATAAAATAACTTAAATTGTCAACAAAAAAATGAGTTCTAATTTTTGGACGGTCACCTCTTAAAACTTCAATGAAAATTTTATTTTAAAACAGTTATTTATGTTTATTCAAAAATTGTGGTCTTAATGCCTAACTTTATCGTTACAACGATCAAATCACTGGTAGAGTGTAAATATATATTTAAGTTTTCGTGGGATAAAAAAAGGAAAAACAAATCTGCATTGCTAGTGTCTGTATTCTAGTACATCATTTTTTTGTACTTTTGTTACATTTCTCCAAATGCAAATGTAATTAAAGAGGCAAAAATATACATAATTGAGCTTCTGTGAAATTCGACATATTTACACAGAATCTTAATACAAAAGTTACTAGTAATTAGTTGATCTAATAAAACCCTTTAGTACAAATCATATTATAAATTAATAATATGTGTACTATTAAATTAATGTAAAGTAGATACTGTTTTTCTTAAGAAGATTTTGTGAACAATGTTCAACTTTGAATTTTTATTAGACAAAATCATGGTCATAGTACATGAAATACGAAAAGGTGAGTCATTATCTTATTTTGAAGTTAAATGATAACAGTGCAGGAATAGGTGTTAAGTTCATCTTTCTGACTGTGATAAACAGTCAAATGGGCGTCCGGATTTGGAGAAACCAGTGATTCATTTTTATTTTTGAAAACCGACCTCTGAAACCTCGGAGAAGAATTGTTTACCGAATGAGGCTAACAATTCAAAGTAAGAGGCATTTTAGTGAATCTTAATGCGAAGGATATAAAATCATTTGGGCTCTTTTCATTGTCTTTATAAATAAAACATCATAGAAACTTGAAGAAAATAACGACAAATTTAAAGATTTAAAGATTTCTACGAACAGTCTATCACCCAGTTACAAAGTCATATGAAATCCACAAGGATTTTCTAATCAGAGTTTGTCTGTCCAATGTACACTTTTGGTTTCTCCTTTAAGAGCGTTAGATTTGCAAAACAAACACACTGGTAACAATTACACTGTTAAGGAGAGGTCGCACAGTTTTATTCTTCAAATGAAAATGCACTCGACTTTATGGCAGCACCAGAACCAATTTAAACTATGATAAAACCAAACTCTAATCTCTTTAATACACCCTTATTTTTCAGTGGATTACACATTTTCTAAACTTTAAGCACAAGAGATAATGCGCTGTCGTTCACTGTCTCTTGAGTTAAGCCTCAAATAGCACGGTGTTTGACTACGGAGTAAGGATAACTAACCACCTCTAAAACGTGTGACGGGTTTAAATTGCA
This sequence comes from Magallana hongkongensis, assembly GCA_016163765.1. NCBI lineage: Eukaryota > Metazoa > Mollusca > Bivalvia > Ostreida > Ostreidae > Magallana > Magallana hongkongensis. The sequence goes on along the minus strand of WFKH01010931.1, from coordinate 19,976,036 downwards.
AAGGGACAGTCATATTTCATGAAGGCATGTATTATCTGTGATGTAACATTTAGATTTACATGTAGTGTGTTCTTTTTTATTGAACATATTCAATGGTTTTAATATGCCTATAAGAATGTATTGATGTTTCTATTAATTGTCGCCCATGAAACATATTCAGTTAAACCTTTTCCATCTTAGAGGAGTATGTTAGAATATGATTATGTACATGTAAGTGTCAGAGCAATTGCATTCCTGAAAATCGGTATTGTGTGAAAACGCTTGAAGAGGAACAAAAAAGACATATGTCGTGGATTATTGCTAGTATATATTCCTTTGAATTGGATGTATTTTTTTTAACTTGCGGACCTATGTGACGTCACATTTAACAAACCTGAAAATGGGCAGCACTGATTAAACAATAATCCTAATAATAATTGCATCCTATAAGAATACAAAAGTAAAAATGCTATGGTCTTCCTCTTTTTCTCTTTCCAGTTAATGTCCACTTCATTGATACCCTTGGGATGGAAGTTGAGTGCATTCTACATACATTTTCTTTCACTTATAACTTGAGATAGGGGGATGGTGTTAATTCTTATACCGGTATTATACAGCTCTTCATTCGATATGGTATTTTGCCAGAATATGCCCAGTAATCTGCGGAGACATAGGGACTTGAAGGTGTCTATCTTGTTTGAGATTGCTTTCGTCACTTTTTAAGATTCAGCACCTATAGGAGGACCCCAAGCACGTTACTCTTGAAGATCCTGATTTTGGTGTATGTGTTGTTCTTTGCTGATCTCCAGATGTTTCGCGGTGCAGCATATGCTTCTGTGGCTTTAGAAATTCGAGCTTGTCATCAGCATTGAGTCCCCATATATTGTGATCTTACTTCCTAAGTAGACAAATTCCGTGACCTCTTCAATATTTGTACCATCTAAGACATGCGCAGATCTAGAGGTGGAGTCGGGGTCCGGACATCATCCCCACCCCCACCCCCCTCCTCCCCTGGAAAATTCAAATTTCTTAAATTTACATAGTAAAATTACAGAAAATATGCATCGGACCCTCCCATGGAATACTTAAATATCCCTCGGACCTCCCCCCCCCCCCAAAAATTTTTTTGATCCGCACATGACCTAGGGTAATATGGGATCTTCAGATTTTGTGTTGATCTTTATTATCTTGGTTTTGGTGTTGTTGATTTTCAGGCCAATCGTTTCTGCTGTTTTTGTATGCTTGTTGGGTTTTTCTCTTGCATGTCACGGTGTTTGTGTGATTAAAATGCTATATTGTCTGCAAAATCTAGATCTTCCATTATTTCTGACATAATCCAACTGATACCAGTTTGCTCGCTTTTGATTGTTTCTTTCATGATCCAGTAAATGCAGAATGTAAAATGAAGGGAGAGAACAAACTCCTGTCTTGAATTTAAACTCTTATGTCAGGTTTGTCGCACAAATACTCTGAACACTGTGCCGGATAATTATGCCAGTGCCAAGGTGCCATTTTTGCACCCGCTTAAGATGCAGTTTAGTAAAAATCCATATATACCAAATGATAGACCATTAGAGAGTATATAACTACTTTTATTTGTTAGTGTGTCTCACCTGGCAGGTGAGATATTTACCTTTAAAAAATAATATCCCATAGGAAAACAATAATTCCCAAAGGAGAAATAACTTTCCTACAGGAAATATTGAAAATCCTATAGGATTTTCTAAAAATCCTATAGGAATAAAATTTCCTATGGGATAAAAGTATTTCCTGCAGGAATTTGATTCAGACAGGTAGTTTTCCTATAAGACTGGCATAATTATCCGACACAGTGTTTCTAGTATTTACATGTAAGTCTGTGTACAGCATCTTGATGCTAGAGATAAGTTTATCTGGGATTCCATAATGCTGATAATTCTTTCTAAGACTGTCGAAAGTTTTCATAAAGTCGATGAAGTTGTTGTAAAGTGGAGAGTTCCATTCTTTGCTTTCTTCTAGAATTTGTCTGAGAGTGAAAACCTGATCAGCACATGATCTTACCTTCCTAAAACCTGTTTGTTTTTTCCGCAGTAAGGGACCTGTTATTTCTGTAATTCTGTTTTAAAGTAACACTTTGCTTAGAACTTTCATGGTGACTGAGAGCAACTTTATTCTTTTATATTTGTTGCAGTTTGAAAGGTCTCCTTTTTGGTAGTTGAAAGGTGTATGTGCCGTTTTTAACGCTGTTTTTGCTATGAAGGAAACCCGACCCAAACTTTGTCAGTGTGATGATCTATATTAAAAAAAAAACATGGTGATGAATGCGCAAGGTTATTCGTTGGTATTAATTGAATATTCTGGTTATTTTATGTAAGGAAAAATGAAAATGTTCATATGCATATTTATAAACGATTCACGTCGTGTGTAAATCTGCGCATGACCGCGGGAAAGGTAATCGAGAGGAACAGCGTGGGGGTAAAAGGAATGGCAGAAATTTGTTTACAAAATTAAATAATGAAATACTTTTTTGGCGTTGAAAAAAAAAAATTTTCCTTCAAAACTTTCGTTACGAAAGAAAAACTATATATTATAAATAAACCTATGGACCACCATTTTAATTCATACCTGGTCAGAGAATAAATAAAACAGAACGTCAGTATTACCCCACTTTCGGGGACCCCTCGACTCAAAACATAAGTGTCTCTGTTTTTCTTTCTATTGTCTATGAATGCGTTAACCTGCTACCAGCATGCCTACCACGCTTTCGCGTCGACTTTTTGTTTACATACTAGTCAGCCCACGGCTGACTTATTAAGTTAGGATGAAACTTCAAATGCGCTTGCGTAAATTGTAATTCTGGGAGGAATTAGATATTCCGTGTTTGAGAAATTCGAATAAGATATGAAACTGATCAGTTTCCAGGTCAAACTGCGCATCGTCAGTCACGCCTCTGTATTGGAAGACTGTCCACGGGTATCGTCTGTAGGCACGGCCCGTATATCTCCCAGACTCTCTTAATAAGCTGATAAGATTGGAGAGGATATGTTTACTGGCAGTGATTTGCGACCATGGAATTCAGAGAGCATTCTTTGTAAAGTTAAAATTTAAGACAACATGCATAGTTGCTGTAGATTACTTTAAAAAGAGTACACCACTACACGCTTGTCTCCTGACATACACTCATAAAATTAGTATACAAACTATCATAATTGTACACCCTCATGTTATGACTGTTCTGGAGACTATATATATTGTATTTTGAACAATAGCTTATGCATTCACTTTTGACCTAAAAATTAATATTCTGCTGGCTGACTTTCTTAGCTTTTTAAAAAGCTAACCTTGTACATGTAATATTTAAAGCTGGGGCATTTACTGACCGGGTCGGTCAGTAAATAAATTAATTGGGAATTATATTCAATACTTTTGAACTAAATTGTATAAAGTGCAGAAAGTCTCTAACTTATGTAGATCATCACACTGACAAAGTTTGGGTCGGGTTTCTAACATACATGTACGGCATATATACCTTTAACTTCCAGAACGTTGGTGTCTCTTCTGATTCCCTTATCTTCTGTAGAATATTTGTCAAGATGGTAGATGTCCAGTATTCCTTTGCATTTGTCTGATCAACAACTTAATTAAGCATAGCGTGATTGGTCTGACTGCATTAAATACATGTACATGTACTTTGATGGACACTGTTGACAACGTATTGTTTAATTTGATATTAACGTATATTAATGAGCGATAATATTGTTTTGCGAACCATTCAACCAATATTTTTCTATTTAAATGATAATACAGAATGTGTCAACAAAACAAACTTTAATTTGAAAAATTAGGGCTAAAAGGGCGTTTTTATGTTTAAATGAATGAATGTGGTAAATATAAGTTTTCCCTTCATAAATTCGTTCCGATGTTAAGGAGGGTATTTGTGTAAGAGTGTTGCATTTGTCTACAGTAACTCATATTAACAGTCAATTATGATTTACATAATTAAAAATAAATCCACGTGTACACTTTTAAAAAAAAAATGTCTATGAATTTGTATGTGTATACTAATACGATGCATATAAATCGGAGTGAATCAACACAAGTAATCGTTAGACGAAGCTGAATGGTTTCTATTTGTGTTTATGCCTTTTTCATGATGCGTGCACTTTTTTTTTTGTTGGATAGCACAAAACGTGTAGTTTTGTGCTATCCAACAAAAGTTATATTTTTATTAACTTTGGTATATCTATTTTTTGAATAAAAGAAACCGATTCTTTCTTTAGTAGACATTTTATTACTTTCCTAAGGAATTGGTTTGTTTGAAGAAGAAAAACCAGGCAGCTTTAAATACATGTAGGTTTGGCAAGGACGCTGCTTTTTCGATCGTGTTTTATATTTTTAAAAATATATTTACTCGTATTGATTGACTTGACATACGTATAGATTCCCTTCTGCAAGGCCCCAGCCAACATCACAATACTGCACCTTTAAGTAAATTAAATACACGACGTCTTACATTCTTCGTCACTCCCTAGAAATAATTCTTTCCAGTAAATAATCAAACTATTCTAACAATTTTGAGGTAGGAGTGAAAATTTTCAACATTCCTATATGTACTTTCATTGAATAAGCGAAACAGTGCTCACAAATTTTAATAACTACATATATACGTAGCTATTATAATGTCCAAATTATTGATAGTTGTTCATTGCTCATGTTAAAGGCAATAAATTATGAAACAACGTTTTCCACGATTCATATTATTAGTCAATACATGTCTTTCGGAAACTTCTTGATTTTAGGCTTTTACTTGTGGTGTCTGACTTTGCCAAATGGTGTCAGCCCGGGTTTCAGACATCAATACCCGATGGCTTCAACCCGTGTAGTTTTTAGTTATGCAGGTAGATGGTCCAGAACGCGAGAAGGATTAAAATTTAAATGTAATGTAAGGAGTGTAAATTTGGGATATTTTGCCATCGTAGTTTTTGCATAACCATGACTTTGTAGTTAGGAGTAGGCTTTTCTAATAAAAGGTGTTTTTGACATGTTCAGTGTTTATCACAATGCATTAACTCAAGTAATTGATCATGAATTATTGTTGATTGCTCATGCTAAAGGCAATACTATAAATTAAATTGAAAAACAAAGTTGTTGTTAATTTGTCTTGATTGAGTTGCAAAATTGATGCTCTAATGAGAAAACAAGCCAAAGAGTGTAAACAACATAGACACATTATTTAAAAATATGGATATTGAAGCCTTTTTAAAAAGCCACAGGTTTTTAGTAGGATTGTATTTCAGATATACGTGCAGCGAGGAATGGACCGGAGACGGATTTTAAAAGTCACAAATTCTTTATTATTATTTTTTCCTTTATGGGTTTGGATTGGGTATATTATTTCAAAATTACTTTTATGAAGCTGTGAACAGTTCTTGTACATTGAAAAAAAATTTAAGTCTATCTCTATTCATTGTTTAGTTAAATTAAAAGCCAAAACAGCAAAAGTCATGACCAACGCACGTGTATCTACTTCAGTTTATAACACGGTATCACAACAACATTAAATAATTTACAAATGCAAATAGAAAAAGATGCACATGTATATACAGTTTTTTAATAAAAGCTGTTTCTGAGAGTAAATAATTTTAAAGATCAGGGTCGCTTCTAACGACACGTTCAAGAAATTCACAGTCACTAAGTGAATAGGGAATGTTTGTTTATCTTTTAAGATTATATTCCTATTGTTTACGTAATCCTCCGAACCTCAGATTGTCACGAACTTTCTTCAAATAAGTAAATGAATTTCAATTCTAAAATGGGTAGCTGTCAAAACAGAAATTCGTGTATCACGTGTTTGTGCAAATTGTCAAATACTTTTATCTGTTTTGTTAAACCTATCTATTAGATAGCATAACAAAAAACAAATTCAGAGAAAAAATACGAAATCAGTATATCGTGCTATATATAAAATTATTCTTCGTCGAAGAAATTCATTTGCCTTTTCTTTGTTTTTTTTTTAACTTATTTATTTCTTATCAGCATCCCGATTTATATTGTCTTATATTGTCTAATAGATTATCATGGCAATGTGTCTGAAGTCTAAAATGCTTCAAATGATTCTCTCTTTGATTTTAACATCTCAAAATGGCGTTTTATTTCATAATCGGTATAAATTGTGTGCATGGATGAAGGCTGATTGTTGATAACAACAACGCTAAGCAGGTTGATTTATAGATACATTTATATGTAGCTGCAGAAATGTAGCTCTACGGGAAATTCTGGTTGACGGATCGTCAACCCAAATTTCCCGTAGAGCTACAGTTCTACAGCTAATTCACAGATTGAGTTTGGCATTTAAGCAGAATCACCAAATGTGTCCTCGGTACTAAGTTATTTACTATATTAGATCAATTACCAATTAACGTTTAACGTGTCCAATCACAAGCAATAAATATATATATATTATAACAAATACGTGCATTACCATCTGGTAGATGAATAATTATCATTTGTATGTTCTCTGAAATAGATGGAAATAACCGTCTTCCTGAACTTCAATTTACCTACATGTACCTACACATGTATCCCTTAACTCCCAGCACGTAGCATCGTTTTTGAAAGTGGGAAGTCAGACTCTTCCGAGCAAATTCGCCAATCATGAAAATCCTAATCCGTGGGGGGTTCTAGTATCTAATATTTCAATTTCACTGTATAATTGTAAAATTTCGTTAATTTCACTTCAATTTTTATATGCTTCCACAAAAGTTAAGGGGGGGGGGGCACTCCATCTTAATTCAATTTTCTATATGTAAATTTAAAAAAAATTTTAAAAAAACCCTGCCCCCCCCCCTCCGATGCTACGTGCCTGATTGACGCAATCATTGTATTATATTAAATATTTTCTTCTTGAAATATCTCGTGAGGCGGCATTATTTAACTCTATCTTTGACAAATATACTCTTTTATTAAATGTTTGTCTCCTTCTATGATTATAGTTTTCATTTTAAGCCATTTCAGATTTGGTACATTGAATAAACAACCTTCATTGCAATAATATTTTATTGTCATTTTAAATATACGTGGACTTTTTGGAATATTCCATGTTTGTTTAGAGTTCCATGAACAGTGATACGAGTGATGGAATAACAAAGCATAATGCGGAGAAATGTTATTAATACATTGTTCATTTGTACATAATACGCAAGCTAATATGTGAAAAAAAAATAAGTCGAGAAAAATAGTGGTTTTCGTTCAAACCTACACACGCACCATTTCATTTTTCATACATATTTCTCTCAGTTCATACCCGTATTGCTTTCATATCATTCATATTCATTCCCATGTTTGTCTCAATATCATTTCTTCAAAAGAAAGAAATTTAAGTTTAGACTTGGTTTAATTGTTTTTTAAAGGTTACTAAACACTTGATAGCGGTATGTGACCATCAATTTCTTATGGTGACCAATGAAAATTGTTTTTCATTAATTTCTTTCGGGTGATTTATTGACTTGCACTTGTATAACCGATAAAAACTCATATCTATTGTAAGCAAATAAAACTTTAGACATTTCCATTTTGTGACTTTCTTTCGAAACAATAAATTCAACCCTAACTTCAAAATTCTCGATGTCCGGTTCCTTAGATCAGTTGGTTGGAATTTCAGCTTGTGGTCGAGACCAGCGGGGATTTGTACGATGTTTACCTTGATAAGAATTTTTAACGCAGTAATTTTAACGCCAACAATTTTGAATATTTTATAACTATAATTTATAACAGTAATTATATCTAACTTAATTCTATTTGTACATTTATCACCAAAATTAAAAACTGTTTTAGTATTCTTTTATACAATAAGTCACAATAATTTAAGGTGGAATAACAAACCTGGAAAAAGTCACTCAAATTAACAGTAAATTATTTAGTTATGAAAGATATAATGATAAAAAAAACTGTACATATGTCAAATAAGCGAAAAATTTGCAGTTTGGGGATAAAAAATGACTATCTAAAAAATTCAATTCAGTAAGTAACAACAAAAGCCCCTGCGGGATTCGAACTCGGGATGTACGGATCGCAAGCCCGACACTTAATCCACTCGCCTATGGAGTAAGTTACATGTCGCTGTCGATAAAATCGTTTTAACAAAACGAAATGTCGTTTCGATCAGAGGTCAGCCATTTTGTGATGATGTGTTATTCCACCTTAAGAGAGATGGATCGTGGACTATATCAGTCTCCTCAAGAAGAAGAGCAACTTTGTATGAAGATATAGAAAAATGTTTAAAATTCAAAGATAAAAAATGTGTTTTTTTCTTTACTAAATGATAGTTTATAGTTAAACTAATCATATTGTGGAATCATTCAAATTCGTGGGGGCCAATTTTCGTTGATTGTGGGTTTTTTTGGCTTATTCGTGAGGATGTAATTTCGTGGATGCTCGGTTTTTAGTTTTAGTAAGAAAACTAACTCTTTCAAAATTTTTTTTCGTCGAGGATGTAAATTCGTGGTTGAGGGCTACCCACGAATATCACGAAAATTGAGCAACCCCGAATTCTAATGATTCCACGGTTTCGAAAAATGTTTAGGAAGAACTGATGGTTAATTTGTTGACCACCCAACCCTCTTAAATTCACATTAGCCTTTTCACGATAACTGCGTTACAATGTGCGGCTTTTTGCAGGGTAGAATTACTGAGTCATAGCAGATAAGCTAACATACTTCATATTTTACCAATCTATTACTAGTATCATTTTGCCATGCGCTATAGTATTACCGCAGTTATCACAAAATAGTCAAATGTAAATTAATATAGGCGTAAATATTGACTTTCAATGGTTCAAAACAAAACAAATATTTTTAATTACAAATTTATTAATAAAATCATGTTCAAACAATTTAAAATCTATTCGATTGAATGAGTTTTTAAAATTCCAAAACTTTTTAATCATTCGGCAAGTCCACCAGGTTCGCTGAAATCGTTTGCTTGCTTCCTTTTTTCCTGAAAATAGAATACACATGTACTTAGTATAATAATTTCAATGGAATAATTTTGTTTGCCGAGGGGGGGGGGACTTTTTTTGCCAGGGGGTCCAAAACTTATTTTCGTTACCTTTTCCATGTAAAACCCCCTTCAACCCCCCCCCCCCCCCCCCAGATCTACGCATGTGGAGGATTACCTATTCAAAGTTTGAACAAATCATTATTATAGATAAATATTTCGCTCTTGAAGGTTGAAAAGTGTACCATTACTGTAAACCTATTATATCTGGCTGTACGATATTTAAGCGATGTCCTTGATTTAGCGGATGCTGCTTTCCGCCAAAAACGCTAAAAAGAATACACAGCCAAATGTTAAACGTTTACAGTATTTTTACCTTTGATTAGATGATGTTTTATAGTGTTTTTAGTTAATATGGGTAAATTTCAATTGTTACATAAAGACCTTCAAAAAAGGTTGGCTGCATACATGAGATTCTTACAGATATATATATGTACATGTACAACAATAGTTTGCGTGTCTACTTTTAAAAACAGTGTTCATAGTTATCCTTTGGTGTTTTTTTCATCATTTAATTTATTCTAATTAAATAATTCACTTAGATTTACCCTTCGCATCAGTTCGATCTCTCGTTCAAGATTTCGGATGGTTTTCTTCTGTTTTTGACAAAATTCATAAAGCACATTTACTTCATGGAAATCCTAAGGAAACCAAAATATGTAAACTTTAGTAAAAAAAAAATAAAAGCATTTTAGATGCAATCTACTACCTGCAAGATAATTATATCAATACATTTGGAAGAATATTTTTTTTTAAATAAAATGAAAACATTAATCTTAAATCGTTTTAATAATGCCTACATCGTTAAAATCTATATATAAAAAAAGAAGCTAACGTAATGTATATTTTACAGAGATTATTTCATATACAGTGTACCTGTACTAAAACATCAAAAATACATTTATCAGTATTCAAATGAGTTTTTTGAAGATTTTCAAACTCGTCATACGTACAGTTGTAGATTTTCATACTGGTTAACGCTACTTCAAGTTTTTAATACGTTTTGTGTTGTGTGCTGTTTTCTCGTTATGATTTTTAATAAAAGTTAAGATGACCGATTTCTATTTCTGTGTTATTAATGATCTCTGATTTAAAAGTTTGTTACCTCACTGTTACATGTAGTTGCAGACTGGTTTTTCTTTTTTTCAAAATCGCGATCATTCTCCTTTGTGTAGGTCTGGAAAAAATAACAACCTTAACGACATTAACAAATCACTTTAAGGATTACGTTTACTCAGGGGCGCACAAATCCACTTACATAAAAGGAACGAAAAACTACTTATTGTACATTGTAGCACTACTACTGTAGTGCTATTTTTCACTTTCAAATAAGTAGGTCAATGGCATACTTTTTATGCTATTGACCTCTGAACGTTCATCGAAAAATTCGTCAAAATTGTCCACCCTTACCAGGGTTTTCTTTATTTTGAAATTACATGTATTATAAATAATAAAAAAGTTTGGAGGATGGAAAACAGTGAAATATGGATAATATTACTATTAATCTTATCATTTTTTTTTTAAATTTACCCAATTTTGATAGAGTATTACAACTGACTAACAGGAGCTCTAAATTATTGTCTAAAACTACTTACATTGTCTGTATTTTGTTTATTGAAATTACAGAAGGTCAATGATCAAGTTTTTAAGTTATGCTATCTGGAATTGATTTTGTGTATGTTTTAGATTTTTCCTTTTGCGTGCCAGCCAGTAATATGAAATTATACACAAGATAATACAACCATAAAATATGTTATATGATAAAACAAAATACATAGAAAATTAACTTTTGAGATTATATTGTTCCAGAAATATTTTAAAGAAAAAAAAAGAGAATGAAAAAAATTTGTCCGAATTACCTTTGTTTCAATATAAATCTACTTTTGCATTAGCATATCTTCCTTAAATAAACAAAACATGGATATTAATATCGATATTTATTCATAACATTGTTATTTTGTGTTTTTAAAACACAATTTTTGACTTCAGATATTGAACTTTGTAAAAATATTTTTTGAAATCTCTAACCCTGAGTAAAAGTAATCCTGAAGAAACTTTAAAATACATGTTTTCTATTTTCTTTCTTTTAATAAAAAGAAAGAATGGATCAACAACTTTTGCCAGCGGACTTAAATATCCCATGTATTACGAGTTGGTTTTTCAAATAAGCACGAAATGGTTTAATCTCTAAATATTAAAATCATTCTTAAAGATATGATGCGAACGTCCAGTTAACCCCAGATAAGACACATATTGTGTCGTACTCTCTAAAAATAGACATTACTGAGTAAACAAACATTATTATTATATGATTAATTCCTAGCTCTCTGATTGGCTGATATCCAACAATCCAGGGAAATAAAACGTTATATTCATCTTCACGTGACCTAATAATTGTATACAAGTAATATTTTATGGAAAATTTAAAAAGTTTCAATGTTATAATGATGTTCTCTATTATCACAGGTTTTAAACGCAAGCTTTGACTTGTGTCTAGATTGCCTTTCACAAATGGTTGCGATCAAATGATTACCGAATTGAGACATTCTTCGGTTGTTCGAGGTGTTGTCATTTTCTGATCCTTTTCTTGCGGCTGCTTAAAAATGGACAAAGTTCGATAACACAGCTTCTATCAAAAAATTCGATACAATTTTATATTCAAGAAGAAACAATCTCTCTCTCTCTCTCTCTCTCTCTCTCTCTCTCTCTCTCTCGTTGTGGAAATGTAAACTTTGTAATAAGCTTCAAACCTGCAATATCGTTTGATGCGATTTCATTTCTTGAATATTCCTTTCTAGCTGGTAAATTTTTTTCTCTTTTTCTTCCAGCTGGGACTAGAATAAGAATTATTACACCCAATTTTTCATCTTTTGACAATCATAAGTGTTCAGTGCTTTACATGTATTACACATATTGAACATATTGAACTACAACCGGGGAAAATTAAAATATGTTGTATATCCTTTCGACAGGCAAATGTTTTAAAGAATACAGTCACTGAATAGGGAGAGATAAAGAAAAAAATAATGAAAAAACAAATTGACCAATGTATCGACAAAAAAAGAATTGGGCTAAGTTCTACAAGGACGCGAGGTTATAGTACAGGGGGCGCTTTTGTGCATGGGTTTGAGCCAGAGGCTGAAGAGATCTTTTCTGATCAAAATCCGTCCATCGTCTGTCGTCATAGTTAATTTTGTAAAATCTTCAGACACTCATCTTATTCTCACTTTCCCCAATTACAACTAAACTTGACACAAACTATAATTAGGTGAAGGGGATTCAAGTTTGTTTAAATGAAGGGCCAAACATTTATATACAAAATTAGATAATTAACAAATAATAAAAATTAGATGTATGTATTAATGAAAAACCTTCTTTTAAAGAACCACTGAGACAAACATAACAAATGAAATGTAAAAGTGTATTTGTATCTTTGATAAATGAGTTGCCCCCACGGTCAAGAAGGAATCACAATAGGTATCTGAAGTTTAACATCCATAGGCTTAAATAGGGAAATATCCTTTTAAAAATTATATAATTTTTCAAGAACTGAAGGTGTACCATTTGTCAAATTAATATTAGATATTGTATACTATAATAAAGCACAATTATAAAAACACATATTGCAACAATTTCAATTGGTGGCCCCTGCATTCAGTATACGGTCACAGTACTGTAGATTCCTTATTTTACGCGAGTACTTAATTCCGCGATTCAAAGGTTTTCCATCAAATCGCGAGAACATAAAATTGCGAATGCCGAAATATTATCATAGTTTCATGTAGTTTACATATGTCTGAAAATTAAAAGCGAGATTTTAAAATTCGCGAGACGGGCTTCTCGCGATTTTACGCGGATATTAATTCCTCGCGTTTAATTAGGAATTTACAGTATGTCATATTACCGTATGTAGTTCTTTAATTGCTTAAATAGGGTAATATATTTAAAAATCTTCTCACAAGCAGTAAGCACCCAGATTGTCAAACTAATAGGAAAGCACCATTCTTTAGTGTAGAATTTAAAATCTTCTCAATCGTAATGTGTCAAAGGATGACTGCACTTAAGGACATGCGATATTTGCGAGAAAATAAACTTTTAAAAGAATTTTTCTTTCAATTGCAGAAATCGTCAACATCTAAACTGCAACTTTACGTAATTGCGTTAATTAAAAGTATGTTGTTACCAAGTACGAATTTGTTTTCATAGGCGAGGGTCATCGCGGTTTCCTGAATCTCCATACGATAATGAGTTAAAAAGGATTGGAGAATCTCAAATTCTAGCCGTCTACGCAAGACTGCAGTGATAGGGATATATAGTTTCATTCTCGTGGGTTGGAATAGTCATCCATAATATACTAACAAACTTTTCAGTATCTCACTTGTGACTAGTAAACATATAACACTAGAACGTTAATGCAAAAAAGACATCTCACATTATTTCTTTATTTCATGTGCACATTGGTGTGCATATGTACCTCTAGCTGATGAAAGATTTCCTTATGCAGTGTCCGGCAATCTTGTAGCTCTTTGTCTTTGGCAAGTATTTCCGCCTACAGATAGGATATACGGAGAAAAGGTTAGTTTTTTTTTTAATCTTACACATATTCGTGTATCATAACGAAAATACTACGGAAATTCTATAGAAATTGGTAAAAGTACAGGCGTTATACACATAGCGTATGTTTAGTTATGTTCATGGAAAAATGTGCAATTAATTAAGTTCAGTGATGAGCCTGTCGACGCCGGGTCAGAGATATAAATAAAGCGAACACTGACCTCGGTGAGGTAGAACATCAGGATGAACTTGATCTCATGAACTTATAAGGTTCGGGAATTGGAGGTGCGGTGTCCGTACGTATAAAAAGGAGGTGTGGGGAAAGCAGCTCTCCAGTAGTCAACTGGAAGCTGTCTTTTGCCTCCTCTTTTTGTACAGGTAAGATCATAATGAGATACTTGCGTGTTTTAAAAATAAAAATAAAAGTTAACATAAATGATTCAGAGGGTTCAAATAGATATAATATTTTACTTTCAGAGTTTTTGTAATCAATATATATTGTTATTTATTATACATTGTAGTATTTAGATTGTGGTGTTTTATTCGGAATGTTTTATAATTATAAGTAATTGAACAAAGTTGAATAAAGAGTAGTCAACTGGAAGCTGTCTTTTGCCTCCTCTTTTTGTACAGGGAAAAAGGGCTACTCCCCAGGTTGAGGAGGAGATAATTCCAGGGTTAAATAACGTTATACAAAGGACGAATCAGATCCCGAGGATCGAAGGAATTTAATATCGTATTTATAACAAATCACAATACGATACGTGTATGCGTGAGAAAGCTGGAATACCGACAATTCATGTATCTATTTGAAACACCTGTCAAAACTTACTTCTAATATAATACGTAACAAAACCTACGTCAATTGAGGTTCACCAACCCTTTGTTGACTAATATGAAATTTTGCTTTGGTGATAACGATTTTCCAAAATAATTCTAGGTAATAATTGAAATCCACACCTCCTGTATCATCATAATCGCCTTTAAAATTAACAATTTTATAATGAAAGAATATCAGTTCATGCAGCTTAAAATATATTTGTCATGGAAGTTATTTGTTGTTTAAGGATTTTAAAATTTTAAAAGAATCCACATGGAAACAAATCCTTTATCAGCGTCAAACCATGCTTACTTCATCTTGCTTTGCGTATATATGTTTTCAAAAGAAACTTATTATTTTATTTATATCAAAATTTTGCTCTATAGCCCAAATATTAGATGGAGCAGTATTGGTAAATGTATTTGTAGTATTTCATTCATATCCCTGTATTTTCGGTGATAAAAATGCTCCCTCCAGTATGTTGCTAAAGAGTGAACGAATTTATAAATTTTCTTTGGCAACGCTTTTAATGTCCAATAGGAGAACAAATAAAAAGGTTCTAGTCGAGACTCCTTTTATATTATTAGGTATATTCATATTATAACTTTATTTACCATAAATTTCAACAAGTTTTCTTGAAACTGTCCATTCTTAGACAAAACTGGCCTCAAACTGTCCATTCTGTGACAGAAAGCCTGATCTCGGCCCGACAATCTTCAATCAGTTTAATTCTTTCCCCACAGATACAATGGAAAATTTTCAATTTCAATCATTTACTTAATACTAGTACTTGGAGGCAGTAAAGCATGATGCATATGATGCAAACGCTTACTGGCCGAGTGCCAATGCAACTCGCTAAGTTTTTCTCGTTATCATGAATAATTCATGCTCTATTCAGTTTGCCTTCATTACACTTTCGTGAAGAAAGTCTTACCAATTATTATACCAGTTATTGCTTACGCATGCATGTTTTCATAATCTTTGTTTTTATATATACCTTCAAAAACTAAAGAGTTTTACCTTCTCATTAGTGAAATGAAAATAATAAATATTCATGAACACGAGAAAAACTCAATGAGTTGACTTACAGTACTTCAACGTATGCGGGACTGGCCGTGGGCTTACGGCGGTATGATACAATGCGGTCTACAAAAATTAGGAATTAATGGACCTCGGCAGTTTCCTTATGACACACAATGGGCTTAAAGACAGGGGGTGTTTTTGTAAGAAAACGGGTGGATCGTCCCCCAATCAATGTGTTAATGTGCTATGTTTCCGAACACAACTTGTACATGGTAACTAAACAGAAACATAAGTACCTCATAATCGGTGCCAGTACTCGACTGTCCTTGGTTTTGTTTAGTATCCTGAAATCAAAATCATGTCGAATTTGAGAGCAACGAGGTACATGTAGATACAAATTTGAAACGCTGAAGTATTTAAAAAAGAGGTTCTCTTCACCCGATATAATATTTTCTTAAAAATATGAAAGAATTTTCTGAGTTTTTCTTATTTGAAAATAGAATATTGATCAGGTCAAATCTTTAAAGGAGAACCTTGATTTTGGTGGATTATTGACTGTGTTTTTCAAAAATTAATTTCTAAAAAAAAATATAAAGTGGTAAGTCGGATGTACAAATGTGATTCAAGCATACCCTTTGCAGAGATATATTATCAAATATATGGCGATTCTTTTCGTAAAATTTCCGTAGCTTTGTTTCTTCTTTTTTCAGGGCTGTTAGATTGGATGACGTCAGGTTTTCTTTAGAAATAAGGATTTGGGTAGAAGTGATAACATGATTTATTTCAAACATGACATCATATTGGTTGATAAATCTATGTGTCTGGAAAACCTAAATACTCAGTAGAGTAGAGTCAATTTACCATCAAAAAAGGGACGACACAACGTTCGTTGTTCTTTTCCATAGTAGCATTTGTCCCACCATTGAGATATCTGTGATCTAACACCCAGGATATCCTCTTCAATCTGCTCTGATGATTTCAATTTCTGCATGAAAATGAAAACAAAATATGTTATATAAAACCCTAGAGCAAAGTCTGAATTCACTAATGACTATATATCTGTCATCATTTAACATTCAATTTAATATATACATTTTTTTCAAAATCCAAAAATTATTTCGAACCCATGATTGTAACATTGTGTATAAATACAAACTGTAAATTAATAATTGACATGTGGCTTTAAAATATCAAAACAACAACAACAACCGGATATCTTACCACGGATCGTGGCTTTAAAGCATGTACTAATATAAGTATCAGATTTTAACAATCCAAGCTTTTCCTTTTTGAACGTCGAAAACAAAGGAAAATTTCAGCACACATTTTTTTTTCACGATTCGGAGATATATGTACTCACACTAGCGAGTTTGGTACACTGATATGTTAATTCACGTCTGTGCTACGCACCAAAGCAAGAGCTATAATAATAATACCTTAGTTTGCCCTAATCTCTTTGGTTTATCCTGAGTTATTATTTGCTTTCCTTTCGGTATATGCACTTCCAAAGGTTCCATGGTCTCGTTATTATGACCTAAATCTGGTTTCATAACCGATCCTTCTTTTGGAGACTGAGCTTTTAGTGATTTATCATTTTCATTTTCCTGCAAGTGTATTAAAATTTTAATTGTGATTTTTTCTAGTCACATATTGAAAGAGAATGTCCATGTATTGGTTAAACTAGAATTTAATAATATGCATTATGTACATGTACATAATTTAAATTTATTCCAAATATTGCGCGTGTGTTATTTCTTTTACAAATCGGGATTAATCGGCATTTCATTCAGATAGAGAACATTATATCGTTTTGACTATCTTTATTCTATAGGTTTGAATTCTATATCCATTCTTAATTTTTTTGTGTATCCAATAAGATAGAAAAAAAATGGAGCATGAATATAAAATATTCAAAATTATATCTCATGAATTTGTTTGTTGTCATTATAATTCATAAAGTAGTTAAAAAATCATACTCTGAAAGTATTAAGAGGGCTAGATGGTCATGGTCATTTTTAGACTGTATTTATCTCCTTTAAAAGAAGAGCTCTATATAAAAGTACAAGAAAATACCCAAACTTAAAAGGCAAATTATATGATTATTTTCTATACTAAATACTAGTTTAATATAGCTAAATAAATCATATCTTACAATTTTGGGTAGATCTGATTGTTAATTTGACCATCCAGCCTCCTTAATGAAAACGTTTAAAAATATATATATTCATAAGTTATTCATAAGTTATTATTTAAATTTGTTTTTAAATATTAGAAATTTGCATTTGAACAAATTGGCGTAGATGATACATATGTATGTTTTTTTTCCTTTGAAAAAATCCTTGTAATGAGCAGCAAAAGGAAAATCATCCGTTTCTTTATATCACAAAGTAATGTAAACAATAGCCTCACTTCTTGTCCAGTCATGTTTTTCTTTCGTCCTGTAGCCCTCGGTTTCGTTTTCTTGATATTCTCCAGGTGTACAACATCGTTGTTTTCTACTCCAGCTGTTTCTTTTGGATTTATCTAGACACAAGGTTACAAATAAGTTGCTATCTTAGTTTTTACCAATCGATTTGAAATGAAACAAAATTATGTCATCTTTATGTGTATTACGACCTCTTAATATTTAGAAATTTTTATATTTTGATATCATGGACACAACTCTCTCAAGGAGTTGATCGCTATCAGGTGGGTGGGAAGTTCCACCTCAATCCAACCTTTTTGGCAAATGGAGTTGAATCAAGGGTCTCTGTTTCGAATCTCAACACATCAAACATGAAGACAAACCCGCCGGATGTCAACAACTAACTAGAGGTCGCTTTAGAAGTGAGCACAAATAAAAAAACGTCACTTCCTATATCGAGCATCTGACGTCATTTAATTATAACAGCAACGAAAAGAATCACAAAAATACAAACAAAAGATTATTTTAATTGTTGTTCTATTAACCTTTAAAATAAGTTAATAATTCTGACTCTTTACTGCTCTGCATATAGTGGATTTTGATCGTTATGGACATATGGCTTTTGCAGTTTTTACGTACCGTCGACTCCTTTTTCTGCCTCGTTTTGGGTTTTGGTATAGAATCTATATCATCTGGAACTGTTTTTCTGTTATTCTGTCTTTTATTTTGATGAAGGTGAGGTTCCATATCTTGTTTACTTTGATCGACTGTCATTGTTGCGTCTGAGTTTGCTATAGTGCTCTGCTAATAGTTCAATAAAAAAACTCGAATAAATTTTTCATGCATTTTACAATACCTAACGTAAAACGTATTTGAATCATTCGATAGATATACACTATGTTCTCATACATGGGAACTTAATTGCATAAAAGTTGCACATGGAATAAATTCTTAAAACATTTATTTATATCGACACATATATACAAAATTAATGGCATTCGAACAAATACATACCGTGGATGCCAGTTTCTGTCTCGGTTTGGTTTTCCCTTTAGATACAGTGTTCTCCATAACATTCTTCTCCTTGGGCTGTGATCTTTTTACTTTAGGGGCGTCATGCTCTGACCAATTTTTTCTTGGGTCATCAGATATATTACCTTCTGCTGATGGGTTTTCCTATACAACACGTGGAAAATGAATTCGAATCAAGGCACCCAAAGACGGATCTAACAACGGCGCGCCGGGCTCACACCACACCCCTTCACCTTGTTTAATTTTTTTTATTTATTTTTATTTTTTTTGTTTTGCTTTTGTAAATTTTGCCTTAATGATACTTACTTCAACTAAGTCTATACGTGAAATATATATATAATTATGTATAGTGCAATTAGCGTATTTCATTAAGTATAGTGGGGCAACGTAATGCTACGTATTTAACTATAATCTGTATTTTTTTTTATCTAAATATTTCAACAAAATTATTTCCAATCTATTTTCATACTAACGTAACAGGTGCACAAATATTAAGTTGATATTACGGTTTCGTTATTCTCTTAAAATCTCTAAAATTCAGTCTTTGAACCCCCAATCATTGATCAATTGTTAGCTCCCGGTCTAAAAAGAAATCAAAACTTTCGCCAATTTTCGACTGATTAACCTTATTTTTAAATTGTGAATACTGATGCTGTTGCTTTACTTGCCTCATATTTTCTCTAAAACACGCTAACCGACCTCGGAAAATGAAGTATGTTAAATTCAAGTGCAAATCGAGAGTCGCCATGTGCATTTTTTACATGCAAAAAAAACTACACTACTTTTCTTTACTGGGCTGGTGGTGCTGTTAAAAAATATCAGAGGCAAGTAAAGTGACGATATCTGCAGTACAACGCCGGAGGATTTTTTTTTTGGAATATAATATTAGTACAGAAGGTGTTCGAAAATTAGATTAATCAATCCAAAACTAGCGCAAGTTTTTGTGCGTCATGAATTGCAACTGTTTTAAACACATAAGGAACTTTATCTCCAAGGTCGTCCATCGGAATTTTTTCAGACCAGGAGCTGGAGAACTGTAGTTGATCTATAGGAAGCCCCTACACGTACGTAACAACAGTGGGCCTACCCCCTTTCCATTTTTTAAAAACAAATTATATCGACCTTTTTCTTATATCAACTTAATATATAAAAGTATTCGATTAGGAAATATGGGCCTCCGCACTTTCACGTATTTTTCACCTGATTTGAATTTTGATACATTTCTTTGTATCTCAACCCAGACTCCGATTTTGTTGATTATCCAAAAACAGAATCACGTGAACATTTTAGGCATATAAAAAAGCATTAAATTATTTTTTACCGAGTCGGAAATAAATGATTTGGGACATGATATCGTTGTAACCCGATTAAGTTCAGACATGTAATATGCAGGAAAACTGTATTGTATGTATGTAATGATAAAAAATGTATTTTACCTAAATAATGTAATGATAAAAAGTATTTCAAAATTTTGATAATGAAAATACGCTTATATAATTATACTACGTCTCTGGATATAACTTACTTGGTCTTTCTTTGGTATTCTTTTCTTTTCCTTTGCGGTTTTATCCGACTTGCTCGCTTTGCCAGACTCTATCCGTAGATTAATCCTCTTCTCATCGGTCTGAATCTCCGGTTGCTCTGCTCTTGAACAAATGATCTCTTCATTTTGTCCACTGGTCTTAAATGTTAAATTTCGCAAGGATTGAAAAGCTCTCCTGTAACTCATTAAATGCATATTTTCTCTCTCTCTCTCTCTCCCCCTCTCTCTCTCTCTCTCTCTCTCTCTCTCTCTCTCTCTCTCTCTCTCATAGGCGTTTTATAAACTTTGATTTAATGACTTTGATTTGATTGTTTTGATAATATATAATAAAATCGTATTACATGTACACGTTCTCGTTCTGTCTTCTGGCATGATACATACACATTGCTAAGTTAAGTCTAAGATAGTCCATGAATCACAATCGTGATGAATTTCATGGAAAGGGGACTTTCGCGACACCATTCTCAAAGACAGAACATTTTTAAAGTGATATATCTCAGTTTTTATTGAAAAGACTTTTAAGGTCAAAGGTGCATGTTTCGAAATATTCAAATACACCTGTATGTTACATGATAGACAATTGCTCAAAGAGTTTATAACAACTTTTGTTTTAAGTATGTCTCACCTGTCAAATGAGATATTTAACTTTAAAAGAGATGCCGATTGTAAAGTTTACATCATCAATATATGGCTACATTATAAAATATCGTCTCACCCCGTTGATAAAGAAGAGATTGGACGCGATATCAGCAGGAGTCGATGGAATTCCCTTTTTTCATTATAAGGTCTTCGCTTTGTTTAAAATCAAATGTCAAGCTCATTAAGCGAAGAAACATTGCTTGTGTTTAAAATGTCAGAATTATTTAATCTGCCCCCCCCCCCCCACGATGATACCCATGGTTAAGGTTACATCATCAGCATGTGGTTTTATCATTTTGAATAATGTTGAAAAGGGTAGACTATAGGGATTCCCACTTTCCAGTAAGGTCAGCGTCCAGTAACATACCGACGATATTAAAAATTATAATTTAAGTATGCACCATTTCAGCATACCAAGGGATCCTCATTAGCCCAGTTAAAAGAAACCATGCAAAGCTAAAATTTAAAAAATATATGTACTTTGCAAGAGATAGTTATCCATCATTTCAAAGGAGTATTCAAACCAATTGATAGCACTGTAGTAGTATAAAAAACTCTTTTGCCCGTTATAGATTCTAGTTTCATGGATGTCTTGCCAGTCATACTTTGGATGCTTATTTATAAGCTATACAAATGACTCTAACCCCACCCATTCCATTCCCACCCGCGAATCCAAAGCTTATGTGTGCATTTAAAGACACCGCTTGTGCGTTGTCCTAGCTATATCCCTAGACTTCATGTTCTCTATAAGAATCTTTCTATTCTTAATACACTAATGGACAGCAAGATCCTTTGTAAAACTTGTATATTTCTTTTAAACCTTGAAATGTGGATCCGCTCCATTTTCTTAAATCTCTGTGAGGCGGAAGCGAAGGAATTGGCAACTTCTAACTTCAAATTTATTCCGGTTTAAATTTCGGATATTGGGGACTTATTTTTAACTAACGGTAATAAAAATAATAATAAGTCCCGATTGGAACAATAAAGTTAGGTAAAATGTTTATACTATAACCAGCAAAGGACAGTTCTCTCACGATTAATCGGTATTAAAGCACAAAAATTCGAGTCCATAATTTTTATATATTAATATAGTAGTATAGAAGGGTATGAATATTATCAATCATAACTTCAAAATTATATAGGCAAATATATACTTGCGTTAAAGATACATACTTGAATGTAATGTAGCCTTCATTCAGATGACTAGGAACATTTTTGAAGTGATGTATCTCAGTTTGTATTTTTAAATACTTTGAACACCGTGTCGGATAATCATGCCAGTGCCACGGTTGCATTTTGCACCCGTCTAAGGTGCATGTTTTGAAACATTCATTGCCTAAAGAATTTATATGAGTGATGCCGATTGTAAAGTTTACATCATCATTAATACGTGGCTACATTATTACAGCCTCTGAAATTACGCTGGAATAAAAAGATCGGAAGCGATATCAGCAGGCATAGGAGTCGATGGAATTCCCTTTTTTCAGTAAGGTATTCGCCTGGTTTGAACATCAAATGTCAAGCTCATTAAGCGAAGAAATAGTAACTGAATTTTTTAAATGTCAGAATTATTTAATCCGATCCCACTTTGAGAAGATACCCAGGGTAAAGGTTTCGGCATGTGGTTATATCATTTGAATTATGTTGGAAAGGGTAGATGTTGGAAAGGGTAGGCTAGAGGCTAGGGATTCCCACTTTTCAGTAAGTCTCCGTCTAGTAACATACGATATTAAAAATAATCAAAGTGCACATCATTACAGAATACCAAGGGATCCACATTAGCCCAGCTTAAAGAAATTAAAGCTGAAATTACAAAAACATATATATGTACATTGCAAGAGATAGTTATCTGTCGTTTCAATTTATCATATCATGTGATACAATACAATATTGTATTTATATAATATCATATTATACAATATGATATTGTTTAAAATCATATGATAAGATACAATATTATATTATATCATATACTACTGTATCCTATAATACGATATCGCATCTTTGATATGATATCGTATGATACAATATTGTATCATATAATAAATTATGGTATTGTACTATATGATACAATTTCATATCACATGATACAAATGATATATTATTATAATATCATGCAATATTGTATAATATCATGATATTATATCGTATCATATGATTTGATACAATATCGTATCATCTAATTTGATACAATATCACACAATATCATATATAATATCATATTATTAAATGATATGATATCATATTGTATCATACGCTATTGTATCATATAATGTGATATATTTACATTCACTTTCTTTCCCCCTATCAAACTGCATTGATTGATTTGAATGATATTTACGCATAACACAGAAGACCCAATCACCAAATTTGGTGCGTATGAATACAATCTTCCTTCAGTATTTTTCAAAGAACATGACTGACTCTCCTCAACGACTTCAAACCGGATCACGACCTGATATTATACTTACGCTGATAAACATTTCATTGATATAAATATTTTTTAACAGTTAAATGAAATC
Source organism: Magallana hongkongensis (assembly GCA_016163765.1). NCBI lineage: Eukaryota > Metazoa > Mollusca > Bivalvia > Ostreida > Ostreidae > Magallana > Magallana hongkongensis. The sequence goes on along the minus strand of WFKH01010931.1, from coordinate 19,952,487 downwards.
AATTTATTTATTTATTATTATACCAAAGGTTATATTCATTGAATAACAGATTAAAAAATAAACTTGTGAACTTAGAATTTATAGCGTTGTGTACTATTTTTGTCAGCATAATTCGGCTGTTCCAGTGGCTCTTCCGTTAATTGCGCATTACTCGTAGAATAAGGCAGAGATTTTGAAAAATAAATCTTAATTGCGGAAAGGGAATAAAGTTAAAAGAACGCGCGCGTTATTCAATTTGTATGCACACACCGTTGCAGTTATGAGACCACATCTTTCAAAAAATAATGATTCAATGCTTAAATAAAAATATAATATTGTATAATACGATACAATATTCTTTCAAATTATACAAATGATACAATATTGTATCATATGATACAATATTGTATCTTAAAATATAGTATGATATGATACAATATGTATAATATGACATGACATCGCATTCAATATCAAATACATTCAATATCAAATTCATTCAATATCATATACATGTATTTTGTATTATACATGTATCTTGATTTTGTATCATACTATACAATACAATACTGTTTTTATGATGCAATATCATAGGAATAGGATTGATATGATATATCATATATCAAAAATTACATTCCTCAAACAAGTTTGAGAGAGGTAGGACAAGGTTTTCTTAGCATTCTTGATAATGGAGATCTGTATCTGAAGCTAGCCTTATGTTTCACATCCAAAGTTACATGAACCATGAAAGTTGGTCAGGACAGTATATTTTTTTTTTCAACAATCAGACCTGCATTTTGCTTCTCAAATTTGAATTTCGCTACTCAAAAAACTTACGCCTGCTCCAGCATCAAGATAATGGAGATCAAGTTCGGTATCTGAGGATCCCTCTATTTACACAAACTGTTTTTAAGTCTGACTAGGTATGAACTTACTTCATTTTGTAACCAGCTCCGATGCCCTAACACAATTTGAGTTGTTCTAAAATCTTAAACCTGCCTAAGCATCTAGATAAAGATCATCTCCTTATCTGAAGCTATTTCTGTGATTCATTTACATAGTTAAATCAACCAAGCAAGTTTGAATAAGTACTATTATTAGTCAGCCCGCGGGCTGACTAATTAATTTGGGATAAAAATTCAAATGCGCTTGCGTAAATTGGAATTCTGGAAAGGAATTAGACAGTCAGTGTAAGAGATTTTCGAATAAGTTATGAAACTGGTCAGTTTCTAGGACAAACTGCGCATCGTCGTATTGGTAGACTGTCCATAGGTATCGTCTGCAGCCACGGTCAGTAGTCCGCATATATATCTTCCCGACTCTTAGTGAGATTGGAGAGGAAATATATTGGCAATGGTTTGCGACGGGACAATGAAATTCGGAGAGCATGAAATCAATTTAAAACAGCATGCACAGTTGATGTTGATTACTATATAATAAGCGGGTTTGCAATCATTCAGTGTATACATGAACACCGCTACACACCTGTCTTCTCACATACAGTCATAAAAAATAAATGTACACCCGCATATTATTATTGACCTGGAAACTATATGTATCTTGTATTTTTATAGATCGTGTATTCTCTTTTAATCTAAAATTAATATTCCACTGGCTGACTTCTTAGCTTTTTAAAAAGCTAACCTTGTTTACATAAACATGTGACCTGATCCGAAAACCTTAACCTCTTCCAGCGGCTCAGATTCAGCATCCAAGTCTTTTAAATCCATAAGTAGGTCCAGATGCACCGTCCATGCAGGTTTGGTGAAGATAGCAGAAGTAACTTAGATACAGGACCTGCTCCAAAAAACTTAACCAGGTCCGGACGCCGACGCCGACGCTGGGGGTATAGAATAAGCTCCCCCCCCCCCCCCGACTTCGTTTCGGTGACCTAAAAATTATTCCTCGTAAGCGACATCGACCTCTGGAGCACTAGAAGGCAGTTATCTTGGATTTGTGTTAAAAGTCAGCTATCAATACTAATAGTACTTTGATCATTTTGAAACATAACTCAATAAATGCTCTCTCTCTCTCTCTCTCTCTCTCTCTCTCTCTCTCTCTCTCTCTCTCTCTCTCTCTCTGTACCTTCTTTATCAATGGTTCCTTCAGAGATTTTCCAGCAGCGACAATAGACTTCGATGTCCTTGTTTTCTTCACAGACGAGTCGTTTTCTTTATCCGCAATGTCGGAGATTTTCGAAGCAGCGTTCTGAGCACAATGAAAAAGACATCGTTTATCTTTTGATATTTAGGAATATGATTCGATCTCAAAATGCATCCGAGATAAACTTTTCAAATAGGAATACATCATTTGAACTTAAAATTGGTGTGGAAATCGTGTTTACCTGGGCAGCCCTTCGTCTCGGCATTTTGGTACGATCACTTGACCATAGAGTGAGATCAACTCACGTCGAGTTGACAACGTATAACCCAAGGCACGATACGGTTACATGGTTTTTACCGCTAAAAAAATAATGCCTGTGATTTCAAAGATATGTACAATTTACTGTGAAGTAAAGGTGGTATGGAACACTTCCATGTTGTGACGTACTATTTATCAAAATAAACAATAAAATCAAGTGTAATTTTATAAATAGTTTCTTTCCCAAAGTTGTCACCTAACAGCGTAGCGCTATGGGTTAGAGGGTTCATTACGAATCTGTAAGTCATGAGTTCGAATCCCGCTGGGGATTTTAAAATTTTTAACTTTCCCAAAAAATTTTAAACTTATTTTTTGGTTAAAATATGTAAAATTCGAAAATTCTAAACCGGTGAAATTATTTTAATTATAATGTACTTTAATTCACATTAATATCGACAGATGTTCCATACCCCCTTAAGGAGGCTGAATGTTCTTACTAAATTATGTCTAGCAGATTTAACTTAAAATCTTAAATAGGATATTTTTGAACAAAAACATTTATTACTTTAAGGAAAATTCCAAAATATTTTAGCTTTAAAATTTGAACATTTTCCTTGTTCTTTAAACAGAGCTCTCCATTTAAAGGAGATTAATATAGTCAAAAAATGCCCTCGACCATCCAGCCCTCTTTAGTTTGAAATTTTAAAAGCGAGCAGGGATGTTAGGATATCAGTCCTCAAACGGACTTTTTTCAATATGCATTTAGAATGCTAAGTCGAAATCGCCAAAAAGTTTATTGCATGTTGAATTTATTCATTTATACCATTTTTACTGATTAAGAATCATTGATACTTTAACAGATATTTGAAAGTAAAAAGGAATGTTGGATATGCGGGGTTTTATCATTCACTTCTTACCGTCCTATCATTGGCGTTTTACAATGATTATCGTAACTGTTGGGGCGATCAACGTATATGGAAATGAACAAACAAGTCTCATTTATTAAGCTGTCTGGCTTTGAGAAAGTACCATTGATGGATGAACATCGACACAAAACGCAAATTATCGCCTCACTTCCTGTAGGAAATGAGTTTGCTGAAAAATTCCTGCAACATTAATACGATATATCCTGACCCGTCTGCTACCATAATTATATTGTTTCTTGATCTTCTCTTTCAAGTTAAATTTCATATGTACACCCCATGCAAGAATTGCGCTTGTTGTCATGCCTGTAGAATATGTTTCAGTAATTTGAATAACAGATCAAAGTTTTCTTTCATGTTTATCTGAGTAGCCAAATAAGAAAACAAGAGAAAAGCTCTCAATGTGACAGCAAACCGGGTTTTCTTTTGTGTAAATAGTATCCATTTTCCATTTGTCTGAATTGATAAACACTACCTATCCGGAGAAATGGGATACTCTACTGTACATGTATATGCAATGTTTTGTCAAAAAATGATAAGTTCAACAGCGGGTATTTTTTTCATAAATTATCAAAAATCAAAATCCAAGTAATATGCATATCTCTGATATATGTACAATTGATCTGCAAATTAAACAACAACTTCCTGTCTTGAAAACTGTAGGAGGAGATATCTGTACAATAGTGGTACCCTATATGTAATATTATGCGATAAAATGACTAAGTTCAACAGCTGGTATTTTTTTCTCATAAATTATCAAAAATCCAAATCCAAGTAATATGAACATCTTTGATATATGTACAATTGATCTGCAAAACAACAACTTCCTATCTTGAAAACTGTAGGAGAAGTTATCCGTACAATAGGGGTACCCTTTTGACAGCCGCCCGCCCGCCGACCCGCCCGCCATTTTCACCATTTCAATGACCGGAATTTTCCTTTGGAAAACCCGGTTAAAAACGGAAGAATTGATTTTAAAGATACTTGTACATTACAAGAGATTTACTTGTATAATAGATAATTTACTAGAAGTTTGACTAAACAAGTTTGAATTCGTGTAGGTTGATTTTATAAATCCGCCGATAATATTTCCTTTGTCAATTCTTGTTCACAATATGGTATTTATAGCCGTTGTCTTGGTCGATATCGACCTCTTTTTTCGTCGGCCGACCAATTTTGTGTCCATCGGGCCAAGTAATAATTTTTTCTGCGTCGGTAGCCGATTTCTTCAGTTGAAACAGTCGTTGAATAGTCCGTCGAGCAACCCTCGATCATCGTCTGACCATCGGCAGACAGATTTTATGACTGTCGTCGGTCGGTCGACATTTAGGCATTTGGATTTTTCATAAATGTCGGTCGGCAGACACCGATTGACACGACCGAAAATCGACGAGAGTCGACTGGTCTTCTGTGTCGATTTTGACAAATCGGCTGATGGACGACCGACCGTATACGGATTACGTTAAACATCTACCGTCTATCGGTCGATAAGCGGCGGCCAAGCGGACGACGCCATGCTGCAGACTTTTTTTGTCAATAAATTAAAGCAATGACCACATGGTTACAGGTGAATATTGACCGACCGTAAAAATCAAACTGTGGCTCAACGTTCAATGATCGAGCAACGATTCACCGACTAATAGATATTCAAACTTTTGAATATATCGGTGTTTCTAGAAATTAATGTGACTTCTTCGCGTCGTTCGATACCAGATACCAGTGTCGGGCGATCATGTTTCTTCAGCCGACGAAACGAGGAAAATTTGTTCGCCCGACCATCGGCTTTAATGTGACCTAGGCATAAGACAATGGTAGGGCGACCAGAATGTTTCAATTGGCGAAAAACGAAGTCGGCTGAAATAAAAAATCGGTAGATACGGAACAGACATGTTAATTGTTTTATGAGACAGACATTCAACATCTTAGTTTAGCAATTAACTTGATATTGTTCGAGTCGATAGATCGTCGACCGATTTTTTGAGCCCTGAGCCCGCAGACGTCAAGCGGCGATATGCGAGTCAAACGACAATCGACAGTCATCAAAAAATCGAACGCTAATTGCATTACAATCATATAAATTGGCCACACAGACACAAAAATGGTCGCCCGCGATCGACCCCCCCCCCCCCAAAAAAAAAAACACCTTTAATTTGACTAGACGACGACCGACAGTCTAAAGTTCAAAATAGCACACCCGCTACAACTGGACAAGATGACGACAGACAGCACGTTTCAGCCTCAAAAACCGTCGGCCGCAGATCGTATTTAGCTCTACAAATATCACGTGCTGCAAAAGTTGGTCGAAAAAATAACGGAAAATATTACAAACCATAAATCCAACAAGAACAAAAGGCCCACAGGCCTTGACGGTCACCTGAGTACCATAGCCCTTAGATTGACATGTCGGAAAGTCTAATGTTTGCATTTTAAGCTTCATTTTGAAGTATAAAGCATATTCTGACTGTTACCCCCGCTTTTATTATTTGATTATCTATACCCTAGCTCAAAATTGTAAACTTATGGTAAAAAGAGACCTGCAGGCCTTTATTGGCCAATCTTTTATAATATTCAGTTTCATTTATAATGCACACAACATGCATACAGTTTATTTCTACAAGCATACAATGCACAGGAAATTAAAGTAGATTTCCTAAAATAGAACACATATTTAATTAAATATTGCCAAGTGACAATATACCTTGTAGTTTTCAAGATGATGTTAAATTGTTAATGGACGACAAACCGCAATTACCCTAAGAAAAATACATGTTCACTATACGGCCATATTTGTCACCCTCCCAAAATAAAAAGCCTTTACTTCTGCCCCATGGGCTGTGAATTTCACAATTTAAAAATAGGACATTATGAACATAATAACAATGCAATTAGTTTATCTCCCACGACTGTGATACATGTAGTACAGAGGAAAATATCATTAAATCAATAAATTTTCACTATGTGGCCATATTGGCACTACCAAAGGTCCTGAAACCCTGTCCCAGGGGTCATGAATATCATAAACTTGCATTCAGTTTATCTCCCACTACTGTGGAAGTGGAAAAGAATATTTTTTAAGATTAAATACATTTTCACTATATTGCCATATTGGCCCCGCCCTAGGGCCTGAACCCCCAACCAACGGACCATGAATTTTAGATGTACAATTTATGACGACAGACGAAGACTAATTGCAATAGGTCACCTGAGTGACTCAGGTGACCTAATAAATCAAACGAAAAATACTTACATAATTACAAACATAGGTAATCACAGATTACAAAGCTCACCGAGACGAGACATCACCTTTATGAGGCATCACCATTATGAGACCACCTTTATCATATGATATGAAAATCATAGTTAATGATCTTGGATATTCATGGAAACTGTTTTGACACAATATCGTATATCATATGTTAAAAAAAATTGTATGAGAATCATATGCTCATTTCATATGGTATTATAAGATACAATGTTTATCAATACAATAATATATAATACGATATTGCATCCTATGATACTTACAATATAGTATCATATAATA
>WFKH01010931.1:19924634-19940683 GCA_016163765.1 Magallana hongkongensis | reverse complement strand
TTGTGAATGAAGTATTTCTGGGAGGATTTGAGAGTTATCAGAATAGGTTCTTGGTAATTTGGCAATAAAGCATCAATAGCACTTGGGAATGGGTTCATATACAAGGTTTTCATTGGCAGGTTTATACTAGGAGTAAAGTGAGAGATGTCTCCTGGAATGGGTTGATTTCCTCGACCTGTTGTTGCTGGGTAACGGTAATCTGCAAAAAGCCAAGCATGCAGTTAACATTGCTCATCACTCAAAAACAAAATTTATTTGCAGGCACAGAGTACATTAGTTGAAATAGTACACGTATTTTCTCCTCATTTTCTTATCAGTAATTCATACTGCTATCTAGATCTAACAAGTTTAAAGCATTGATCATATATGCATTCCTATAGAACTTTTTAAAGCTACCATTAAACATATTATGTAGCAGTGTTCAGTGATTTTAGTGATGAAGTTCATTGAATAATATTGTTTAAACATTGTTAAATGATCTTATTTCATAATTGTTGTTTTTGATATGCGTGGAATATTTCAATTTTTAAAGTTCATTGAAAACAAGGCATGCATGGACTAATATCAGACTTCTACTATTATTGTTTAAATAACTTAGCTTTCTAGCCCCTCTTTCTATGTAAAATACTGATTGACAATACATGTAATGCTAATTTACAAATTTTTACTCACTTTATATGTATAATTTAAGGAGAAAGATATATTAAAACAGTAAAACGCTTTCTTTGGTGATTCATTGCTGCAGCAGAATTTTTTTTTTTTTTTTTTTTTTTTTTTACAAAATTTGTATAAAAAAGGTTATTTAATATATATCTTTTGTAGGTGTGTATTAGGAAATAGTCATTTTGCCAGCCTTAAAATAAAATACTAATTCCAGAGAAAGTTTGCAATAGACTGTCCACATGGGGTTGAGTTCAAAAGTTTAGGTAATAAACAACTACATGTTTATTCACATCTGATATTAAAGAGGGGACTGACTGGTGATATTGAATTATCATGTGCATGGCATTCAAAGTGTTTTTCAGGCTAATAATGGTTTAGAGTTTTCAGTCACGCTTAAAATCTAATTGCTTCAGTTGATACTCAGTACCAGAAAATCAATGCTTTTATAACTAATACAAATTGTATTGCATATCCTACTCACCAACATGGAGATTAGTTTCTCTCTGAGGCCGACAGGTGCTTGTGTGGGTCTCACCCAACCGAACAAGGGCAGGTTTGCTGCAAGTGAAAAGAATTGCATAAAAAAATAATAATAGAATTTTAGTATTCTAAAAAAAAAACTACATCATAAAAACAACCTTTACTAAGATTTGACCAAAAGTGTTGTAAATCGCTCAACAACATTCCATAATGATCCAGAACGTTTGTTCTCAATTGCAAATTCTATCCATGGACTGAATGAGTTTTATGTTTGAAATTGAGGTTATTTATCATGATACAATTTTGTTGTTCATGTTCTCCAAACCCACAGTGGTCATGCATTCAAATGAGATATAAATGCCCAGTGCATATTCCCTGTAAGTACTCCTCTATAAGTACCATAAAAATTAGCTGAATTTCTTTTATTTTCAAATATTTTATTAAAAATTACACCATTTTTAAAAGTAGATTTCTTTTTATGTAAAACCATACCAGGTATAAAAAAAAGTATGTAGGGCAACAAATTTTAGCCAATGTTTCTAACTACATGTATAGCAATGTCTGGTTTGATACATGAACACTATCATTCATTCAAACTTTGAGCATTTATTGTCAGTTCATTGTTTAAACTTACTGTGGAAGTTTTGGCAACACAAGAACAGTGTTCTTTGCTTGTACAACATTTTCTTTGGATCCTGGTGGCTTCCTTCCTCCGCCACGCTTGAGTGATTCAAGTGCCTTTTCCATCATCATGTCACAGAAGTAATTGATTGCATCGACATAAGTTGCACTATCAATGAGGGCTGGATCAGGGGGTTTATCAAATGTAACTACAAAATAAAATTGCTCATCTCTTATTTATAGCATCATAAATACTTCCAATTATAATCTAAACTGGTTTCTTCATTATTTGTTGAATACCAATTTTCGTGAATTTCTTTGTGGAGATGATCCAAAAAATTAAATGGTCATGGCAGTGCAATTTTCAATAACAAATTGAATTAATAAAAATCACTGTCCACGAATTTACATATCTCTGAAATTGTAATTTTCATTAATCAATGAAAATTGATACTCATGAATTATAATAAAACCACAGTAAGTCTTAATTACCATCTACTAAATTTGATATAACTGGATCATACAGACTATATATACCAACTGGGTATTATGGTTTAACTTGTTGGGTTCTTTGCTATATAACAGGATTATACAGTACTGTAATTTGGCTTCAACATCTTGGGTTCGTTGATACAATGAACCATAGTATATAAATTTACCTGTTATGCTTCGGCTTCTGGAGGTTCGCTCATCGGGAATTGTAGTGACTGTTTCTTGATCTTCTAAGATTGTGTCCCCTCCTCCCTAATTTGAGAGAAATAAAAGATGATGATATATTGGTGACTAATGCCATTTGTGTTACAGTACATGTTTGTTTTAATCTAACAAAATTAAATAATTAACAACTGTTACAACATATTTCATATAGTATTTTTTCTATTTCTTTTTTACAGGAACAATAACACAATAAAATTCTCTCTCTCTCTCTCTCTCTCTCTCTCTCTCTCTCTCTCTCTCTCTCTCTCAAAAGTGTTAAATTGGCAAAATATCATCAAACCAGACCCATTGCATGATTCTTAAGGCTTAATGTTTGTATTGGGAGCATATCACTCACAATTGAGGGTTTCTTCAGAATACTCCTGTTTGATGGAGGGGGTGTTCCCCGGCTCTTCCCTCCACCTCTCATCCTCCCCTGAATATTCTGGCCTTTAGTCATTCTCTCAATAGTATCAGTTAGATGGAGTTTGTATGAAGTCATCCACCTGTACAATACATCGAACAAAAATGGTACATGAATTACAAAATCTACATTTACAGTATTGATTCAGCATATCATTTTTCTAGGACTTCAAAGCCTATCATCTAATGCACCATTGAAGGACCCTCTCTCTACACTGCAAACTGACAAGTTCTTACTCTTTATGCAGTTTGAGTGATCTGCCCCTTGAAAATAGTATATACTGCAATTTACAGTGAATGACATATATTTATAATTTTCTAATAAGTCAGAAAAAGATTTTTCATTCTTGTTTATAGAGGGTCCTTAACATACTTTGATATATATTTAAAATCAGATTTCCTGCAGTGCACTCTACAATGATCATGATTTCTGTAGAATATCATTTCTAACAAGTTGGAACCATAATATTATTCATTACAAGGTAACAAAAAATATTTGAATAAGTGAAATATATTGCACAGGTTGCGATCTTCAGGGTTATCTAGTGGACTGTCATGTTAGAGTCCCTGTGGCCATCTTCCACCTACCTATCCAGCCACTGCTGACACATCTTCCTCAGATCACCTTTTCTGTCTTCCTCTTCCACATTCCAGATATCCCAGGAATCCAGCTCCTTGGAGAAGAACTTCTGTGGATCTTGTAGTCCGATGGAAGATAAGAGGTCAATCACTGTCATTCTGTATGGAAGAATTTATTTGAGTTAGGAATCATCAATTTTATTGATAAATTGATAGGCTTTACAAATAATCTTAGGTAAAAAAAAAAGTAGATAATACAATTGTATTCATGATTTTTGATCAATATTAATATACACATGGTAGGATTTAATTTCAAGCGAATAGAGTCATTTTGATGATTTGATGACCTTGTTTTTGTATGTACTAGAAAGTCACCAAGTATGAAAAATTTGATTTGTGAATCATTTTCTACTAAAAATTGACTTGTCTTTAAAAAATTATCAAATTTGAGACAAGTAAGGATACAATTGTATTTAGTTAGTGATTTTTCATTAAAATCCATGTAGTACGATTCATTTTGAAAAAAATAAAGCTATTTTGATGATATGAGGTTCTAGCTTTTTAATGTATGCAAAGAGCACTTTATGTGGGATTACCTCACTTCCTTGTCACCATCCAGAAACTGCACCATCAGCTCTGAAACAAACTCCTTATCCTTGATTCCAAACTTGCTCATGGCCCTGAGAGCTGATATGATAAAATTCTTTTGATCCTCCACCATACATGTGGGTGGCTCTTTGTGGAGGTTAAGCACTGCGATCAGGTTTTTGGCAACAGAGTGAACTGTTCCGTCTCCAATGTCCTCCTGGGTATACAACATGGCCATAGCGTCAGTAACTGCGATCTTGTGCATATATTCTGCAATGCGCAGAAGTCTGTTCAAGGTCATCATGAAATTATCTGCAGTCCAGGGCTTGGGAATATTCTAAAAGAAATCAAAAATTCATTAATTTGAAATCATTACATACTGTAAATCTTCATAGTTTAATCAATTTTTGTGTTGTTACATTTAACTGGTTTTAATGTCACTGAGAATGGACTAATTTTTCTATCATAAATTACTCATGATCTTAAAAAATATAGTAATTTTCTTATTGGTATTAGTGCCTCCCCCCACCTTATTTATTTTTTCTATGGGTCAAACACTAGACTCACTTGTTTTTTATTTTGGGGACAAAAGCAAAAATTATGACAGCAGAAGAGGTCTGTTCAATAATTTGGAATTTTAAGAACAGGTTATTTACGTTTTAACCGTATAAAATCATATAACCAAATATTCATAATGGCTTAATTTTCATGGAAAATTGTTCAATGGTAAACAAAGTGATTACAGAAGTTAAAAATACCACAAATTGTATTCTATGTCTAAAGGCTCCTTTTCATCAAATAAGGAAATTGATAATCATTGGCTATATAGGGTCACGACAATTTTTTAATTCGAAATACAATATTGAGTATTTAATTTACTTTGTATATTTTTCTATCTTGAACTGATTTACACAAACACATTTCCTTATTTTCTTTTTTGAATTATTTATAAAGCCCTAATGTAACACTGAAACTTAAAAGACAAGATCACTTTTGAATGAAAGAAAAAGTAAGCATGCTCAAGTACCCCATGCTCCCCCATTACTTGACAATGATACACATAATGAATGGCAAGGTATGCATTTAATACACAAAATAATTTGATTAAAAGGGCATAACTCCCAAAAACTCATCAGCTCAAAACTTCAATACATGCAAATATGCACATCTATTCCTTTGTCTTTAACAACAACAAAAATCTAATTTCAAAGGGGTCAAAATTCCCTGAAAAAAAAATGAAATTATTAAATTTCCTGGTAAAATGCAATCTACACATTGTGTCTTAAATGCCTACAAAGTTTCACTATAAATTCCATGCAGCAGTTTAAGAGGAGTTGGACTTACAAACTGTTCATTACTATATTCAATATATGGCCAAAATTCAAGTTCAAAAGGGCCGAATTTCCCAGAAAATAACGGAATCAAAATTTCCTGATAATATGCACATCTACACATTGTGTCCTTTATATACCTACAAAGTTTTATGAAATTCTGTGCACTGGTTTAAGAGGAGTTGCTGCTTACAAAAAAAAAAAAAAAACAGGACTGACTGACTGACGGATGGGTCATAACCATTATACCCTTTGCAACTTCGTTGCGTGGGGTATTATATAAATAGTGCCTGTTTAGGAGGGTAACAGTTGAAATTGACACCCCCGAGAAAACCATTGTCAACCGACGCGAAGCGGAGGTTGACTGGTTTTCGAGGGGTGTCAATTTCAACTGTTGCCCTCCCAAACAGGCACTATTTATTTTATTATACTGAATGTTTTAGTTTTAAAGAAAACTATGGCGAACTGTTTATTTTATTATACTGAAAGTCTTAATTTTAAAGAAAACTACGGCAAACCGTACGCGCATAATTTATGCGCATGTAACAATACGTTGTGCTACCCGTTGCCAAATGTGTTGCTAACACTGAGGGTAATAGAACGGATTAAAAACTGCGTCTAATCCAATCAGATTTCAATATTTAACATGAAAGTATAATAAAATTAGATGTTAATTAGTGCTAATAATAATCCTTTAATGACCATACATGCAAAGCCCACACAAATCTTTCCTAATGATACCAGGTCTGGGTAATTGAAATATTTAAAATGAAAGCAATTACATGCTATAAATTAACAAAATGTGAATTAATTTAAATCATGGAGAACAGACAGCATCATTATAATTAATTTTTATGAAATGGTTCGATTTTAATTGTCATATATGAAATACTAATAAATGATGGAAAAAGTAATGAATGTTTTAAAATGTGACTTTATTTATTCAGGGTTTTTTTTTTAATATTGCAACCTTTTGAAAGTCTGCAGGAGGAATTGATGCACACCTGTTCACATTTACTTTACCTTTTCAAAATCTTCAAGGGAGATTAAATATATGAGTTGATGTCCATGCAGTGATATTAACTAACATTCAATTAACATTTATTTAGAAAAATGGCAGACATATCTCAAGTCTGTACATTATACATCTTCATATAATCATATTGACCAAATTTTTCACTGTCTTATAGATAAATTAATGAAAAGGCAACCAATAACTATATAGCTTTAATATCAATTAACATAATGGATTATTTCAATAGTCTAGATTTTTTTTTCAAGATTAAAACTTGCTGTAATGTATTTTAAAAGAATAAATTGATGCAATATCACTACTGTGTATACTTGTATGATCAATAGAGCCCTAGCTGCCTTAATACCAGGAATCTGACTGACACAGGGGCCATATATATCATCATTTTGGTATAAGCACTGCATGTTGCTAGTCATCATAACCCTGTAATTTTTGAGTGCTATATGTGTAAGTAGCTAGAAATAAGGAAGAATTTTAAGGATTGCATCATTTTTTTACACTTTTAAGAGGGTGAGGGTAACAAATTTCACAACTTACCCCCCCCCCCCCCCCCCCCCCCCCAAAGTTATTCAAGATTTCAGGAAAGTTAAAAATGTTAAAAATTTTACTAATGATGGACCATGGGTGGCTGTTGATGGACAAGGATGGATAGCAGAAAGTCACCTGAGATTGCCCGAGTGACTAAGGTGACCAAATATTCGACTTCAAACAATAGTTGAACAAAATTTGATAAAAAATCACAGATCATTTGAACCTTTGACTAGCTTAAATAAAATTCCAAAAATTGAAATATGCTTTTAAGGACATCAAATATCTAACTGTAAAAATCTGTCTGAAGGTGGCAAACCTATTTCAAATGGAAAAAAGGAAATAATTTACTGGTTCAAGAATTGCGAAACTTACTGCTTCGCTAGCATCTGGAAAGAACTTCTCGAACCACTCTGCTCCCTTGAACTGAGTGACAAATCCAGGAAGTGGCGTTTCCGGGCGTGGTGGTGTTGGCTCTCGCTGTGGGGCCACAGGTCGAGGTTTTGGGGGGAGGGGATCCACAGGGGGAGAGGGTTTGGTGTACTTGACCAGAGGTTTGAGGGGCTTGACCTCCCTCTTTGGAGGGGGTAGTGAGGGAGGTTTGGGTTCACTGGGGGGTTTGTCTGATAGGGAGGATTTCGGGGTCACTGGTGGCTCCTTCTCAATAGGTGACCGAGGTGTCATGGTAACAGTTGATTCATCATCATCCTGAAATGGTTCAAAGAGAGACACACTGCATGTATTCACATTACAATCAGAATCAATTAAAGAAAATTCTGGTTAACTGTGAATTGACTTTAAAAATAATAATCATTATTATTTGTAAAATCTGTATAATATATATAAATATCCAATTCACAAGAAACATGCTTTACTTCTTGAAGACTATCAAATACAGTATAACACTGTCAGTTATAGCAAACAAGCTTATAGTGATTTATGCAGAAACATTGAAGCTAGTTAATTTCCTTAATCTCAATAAAATTGTACTATTAACTAAATCATATATAACAAATTATGCTGAAAACCAATCAAAACTGTGTTTTATAACTGTATACTCATTTAAGTATAAAACACAAAACATTATACCTATGAGGATTTATTAACATTTTTGGATTACAAATTGGAGTATTTATACATGACTGCAAATTAACTTACAAAAAATGATAATTTTATAAAATTTTAATTTAATCAATGAAACCATTTAAAAATCTATATAAATGATGTAAATTTTGTAATTTTTAACCTCTACAGGACACATTTTAAACATGCTTAAAAATTTCCCTATTTAGAGTTATGTATGAATTTAAGATTTTGTTGAAAAAATTGCTATATGCATGTTTGTGAATTTGCAGTATCCGTGTTTGTACAAAATTATTTTTAACTGTATATTTCAAAAGGGAAATTATATATACAGGGGAGAAAAACATAGAATGATGGATACCCTGTAAATTTTAGAATTAATTTGATGTTAATTAACTTTGATGTCTGCACTGTCATATACATGTAGTAAGAAAGTTTTTTGTTTGGTAAAAAAAGTTTTGGATTAGGTGCAATCCAGACCAGTATGGTATACATGTATCATGTAACATTTGGTAGAGCCCGGCCCTACCTTATTTATGATAAATTCTATTATACAGTACCGCACCTTGTGTATATCAGCTTTCTTGCTAATTGTAATTGCCCAAGAGTATTAAGAAAAGAGCTCACTAGGTATATGTGCACTTATTAAGTGACCTAGAGAAGTAATAACTAATGGAAGGAAATGAGTAAGATGCATAATGAACCCCTGGATGTAAAAATTAGCAGCAAAATCTAATATGTTTTACATCTGCCAAATGAGACTTAAAGGAGTGAGTACAAAACTCCATTAATCCAGATTTTGTATCTATTTTGAATCTTTGCAGGATAAACAGGTAAACACAATCATGGTTTATTACAATAGGTGCTAATTCGGGTGTCCAAGTAGCGTAGTGGACAATGCACTCGCTTATCACCGCTGCGACCCGAATTCGATCCCCGTGATCAACAGTGGTTGTACGTGATAGGGTATGGCGGTCGCCCGCTTGGACACGTGGGTTCTCTCCGGGTACTCCGGCTTCTTCCCACACAAATGATCCCCTTGCACTAACATCCGTGCCAACGAGAGATATTAATATAAGTTGTAGAACTTGTTTATCAATCGTTGTAAAATAAATAAAGTTCAGTTTCAGGTGCTAATTAATCTCAGAAATAAATTGCTATTGACCATGACTCTTCATCTTAATTTCTTTATATCAATACTTTAATTGTCCTCTATTCTTCAAATCACTAAAATGGTACTATTCAGCAATGTAAACAGGAACTAGCTTAATCAAATCAAAAGCAAGATCAGTGCTTTATTCATCTAAAATATGAACATTTTGGGTTTTTGCAATTCAAATACAATTACCTTTTCTTCCTCCTTGGTCATCATATCGTTGAACCGTGACATAAGTGAGCTCTGTCTGGTGGATGCTGGAGGAGAGGGGGTTTTGGGCGGGGTCTCCAGGACATGGACGGTGGGCTGTCGACTGAAGGTGACCTCTTTCCTGGGTGGGGTGTAGACCGGTGTTCTTGTCCCGCTGGATGGTATGGGGCTCTGTGGGGCGGACTTTTCGTCCTCCCAGTCGTCGATTATAAGGGTACGATCCTGGTCATCCTCTGGCACCAGGTCATCTACCGTGATCTCTTTTTCACCTTCGCTTGGTTCCTTGGTGAAAAATGATACGATTAAAAAATTAAGATATATATCACTGAATTGCCTCCTAGTTTTGTTTGGAAAAAATTGTAATCATGTTAATATCAATGTGAAATTGGTATAGTTAATAACTGAAGATACATTTATTGTAAAATCTATACTACATTAATCTTAATACTATAATCTAATAATTTAAAAAATCTAAAAGATAAACCACTAATAATATTGAGTATATAAAGATTTTCCATGAGTATAATTCATGCCTATAAAGCATACATGTAAAAAAAAAAATTGAGAAATATTTTTTATTTTACAGAATCTTTTTTACTAATTATAAATAATTTAATGTATGCAGATCAAGTTGTCTTATTCTTAAATTGATTAAGATAAGTGTTTTCCTTAATATACAGTATATTCAATAGAATTAACCTTGCATCAATGAAAGGATATATCTAAGTTCACATTTCTTTATAACAAAAAAATATGATTATGATGAACCTAATTTTAAAGCACTTATTCATATTATAAACATCCTGGTAGCATGAACTATTTACTAATAATAAACCCCAATCAAACATCCACTTTTGTTATTTTGATAAAATGGATAAAAGGAATAGGAATGTAAATTTGTCATTAAAAAGACACAAGTTTCATTCTTTTGGGGCAAGACACTGAAAATAAAATTACAGAAGAAATTCATCCATGTTAGTAGATTATCTGAATTTGACATATGAGTGCTTTTTTCCTGGTGCAATCAGGTAAGGATATGAAAGTTTTAATGTGGAAGTTTGTTTCTGTCTCTTTGAAATATGAGCCCACCATTGCCTGTAGCATTTCTACCATAAATAATATATTACATGTACAGTTTAGCTAATGTTTCTATAAAAAACATGTACCATAGTTGTACTAAGGCACAGTACAATGCAAGTAAAGAAATAGTGTATACATATATTGACATTAACAGAAACACGTTCTATTATGTAGCAAAGTAGTTTCATCTTAAATTTAAAATAAATAAATAATAATAATGTTAAATACCACATTCAACCCATAAAGTGCCCCTAACTGCTCCTATTAGCACCGCTGGTCCTTTTTTTAAGGGACCATATCAAAAGTTCAATGTCTGACAAAAAAAACTATATATAGATTCCCAGTGTTTCATCAAGACTCCAACTATCCCTGAAAACTTAATGTGGTAAATGTTGATCAGTCTTCAATTATCAAGTACTTAGTATTTATCAAATTATTTATATTCTTTTCTTTTTTATTTCTAAATAAAAGAAAATTTCTAATAATGTTAAGTATGACATAAGATATGCTCTTTTTTATCTAATTTTAAATTTTAAATCCCTGATGAGACATCCATCACCAATATAAAATTATCGCGTTCTTAAGACCCCCCTCCCAACCAACCAACCAATTCCACCTCAATAATATTAATAGTTTTTTTCTTCACACATTGATCTTTTGATATCTCACCTAAGTGGTACTTCTAGTCTTTCAACATTTATTTAGCATCATCTAAAAATTCTTTTGATATCTCACCTAAGTGGTACTTCTAGTCTTTCAACATTTATTTAGCATCATCTAAAAATTGCTAACTTTTTCTAATTCTCTAAGCTCTTCGGGCACTGAGGATGAAGGCGGTAATTAATACTTGATGTATAATATTTGCAACATGTAAAATTTGATATCTTAATTACACATGCAGTTATAACAGAATTTTATAAATTGAAAACTTTTTAAAATTTTTTTTTTTTGGTAGCTGATTCCGATTTCAAGATTCAATGGTATAATTTACAATGCATATGTTTTGGTTGGTTTTTTTTTTTATCATTTTGACAGCTAGATGAACATACATATGATTGAAAGCTTGGGCAAATATTTCATGAAAAGACAGTTGAAGAGTATGAAAAAAAAATATACATGTAACTACAAGTAAATTTGGAGACTGAGGCAAGAGCATAAATGATTAAAATAAAATATGGTAGATTTGATTCATACCTGGTTACCTACAGTTTTGGACCATTTACGCTGTTTGGAAAAGCAATATTAAAAGTGAGTAAATTCACAAGCTGGAAACAGGATCATGAAGCAGTCTTAGACATAAGTCAAAATTTGTACACAGTGTCTTATTGTCTTGTGATTCGGAACATTGAAAAAATAAAATGTGCGATTAAAATGTGTCTCTATATTACATTGATAAATTTCAAGTGTATAATTTTAAGATTAATATTCAATCTATGAATGATTGAAATTTGGACTTAAATCTCTAAAAATGTTTTATGATCCTGAGGCCTGATCTCATATTACAGATTTACACTTTTCATTAATAATTTTTAAAGCTACAGTATGAAAAAAATTGAACAAGATCTGAAATGCTATCAATTGCTGATATTTGATGCAGTCTAAAACTTCTCTACTTGTATTTTAGATTGTATGAACTGTTGAATTTGCTTTTGAGACTAATAAATGTACCTGTAAGAGATTGTATATAAATTTCTACAAAAATTTTGGGAGATTAAAAAGAGAAGATAAAATTTTGTCAATTCCTATATTGGCTTCCTTGCACATATCACAGTGACTGTAATTTAGTTGATCCTAATATCTATATTATGATTATCACAGTTAAGCTGTAACATATAAATTAACTCATCTAATAGCTATGAAGTTTAACAATTACTACTAGGATATTTCTAACAGGGTCAAATAAAACATTCAATGGTCACAGATAGTAAATGTTGAGAGTGTATCAAAAGGTATCTTTTTATAAACAAATAAAGAAAGTTTAAACAACAAATTTCAAACAAACTGTAAACAAATAGAAATACATTTATAAACAAATAAATTAAGAATGTTCAACAAACTTAAAACAAACTGTAAAGTAGAAATACAGTGATAATGTAATAAAAGATTTGTAAATACCTTTTCTTTTTCAATTTCTTCCAGCTGACCATCAGACAAAGATGGCGGTCGCCAGGATTCTTGCGACTTCTCTGGTTGTGGAGGGGGTGGAGGCCAGAGAATTTTGACCAGGACAGAGTTGGGCACAAAGCCGCTAGAGGTGGCGCTCTGGTAGGCGGGCATGAGTGGTTCCTCTGCTGCGGTGGCAGGTCTGGAAGCCTTGTTGATGGGAGGGAAGAAACCGGTGGGTTCTCGCTCAGGCCTAAAAGGATCTTCCTCTGTAATAATTAAAACAAAGGTTTGCACAGGCTTACCATATACCGAATAAACCAGATTTTAGGTGCAAATTTTTGTTTATGCAATTCAATTTTATTGCAATTCATTTTAATTGATGACAACCAGTAAAAAGTAGAAAATTTATATTTTGCGATAAAATTTTTTGCATTTAAAAGGATACCACAAAATTTAGCAAAAAACATCAGCCTTAAAAAAGCCAATTATAATATAGTTCCCTTCCATCATACATTCTTCTAATTACAAGAATTTATTATCTTTATTGCTCTCAATTTAATATTGAAATTGGACAAAATTTCAAACACATAGTGTAAGCAAACATACCCTCATCAACTTCACCTCTACTCAAGAAATCTTCCAAAGCATAAGGGTTTTCAGGAGGAAGCTTAAAAGACATTTAGTAAAATAATAAAATTTAGTTATAAATGAACCCTGCCTTTGACATAATACTTAATGTCATGTATTTGATATGATATTTCAAATACATGAAATTGTAGGTTTCAAAGTTTCATTTTTTTAATCAAAACTCATAGTTCTTTACTTTTCAGACTATCAAAGGACATAATTCATATCAAAAAGCAACAGACCTGTGGCCGATCCTTGTCGTAATACATCTTGAAGTAGTTGATAAAAGCTTCGCTATTAATTTTTACTTCCTTCTTTTTCTTCTTCTTTCTCTCCATCTCCTCAGTTCTCTTGGCTTTGATCTGACTCTCCTTGATCTGTACTAGCTCCTCTTCTCTTGCCCTTAGTTTGGAGAAGGCTTCTTCTTTTATCTTCTGCTCCCTCTGTACCTCTTCTTCCTCCTCTTTTGTCAAAATGTCCTCAAAATGATTGTATCTTTAATTTTCAAAAAAAAAGTTTTTGGAATCAACAAAACATTGTTGGGGATGTAACTCCCAGAGCCTCAAAGACTATTTTTCATATGAACTGAGGCTCAGCCCTTTATTACACCAGATTCAAATTTATTGTTTACATCAAATTCAACAAAATGGTAGTTGAATTTCAATAATTGTCATAAATTTGAAAGGGGGTACCAAATGGAATTTTAATTTCTATCACTTTACTTCTACTACTCTTGCAAACGTACAAATATTGATGTGATTGCTTTTACCCAAATTTTAAACATCAATTTGAGAGTCAATTTTTGATGCATCAATAAAAATTGAAAATTCATACTTGAAGGACGAATGAGATTTTTTGAGGCGGGTGTATTCCCTTTTGGAGAGTTTTTTAATCTGGTTCTCATCCACAGGGAAAGGAGTCTCCGGTTTGGGGTCTGCAAATCTCATGGATACCATCTTGAAAATGTAGGCTTTCGGTAGATCTAAAAAAGAAACGAATCTGTTCATATATATTAAGCTGTTTGTTCTCTTACACAAATTGGCATAGAATGTGTCTCAATTAAATTTGCTGTAACTACTGTAAAGATTAAGGACAATTGAGTCTTCTAAGAAAATTTAAATACAGATTGAAACTACAATAAGGATGGTAAAACTGGGACAATAAAATAGTAAAAGAAAATCATTTTTGTTGTATTACAGTTGCATAAAAAATTGAGACTTACAGGCTGTATATGGGATTTTGTACAAATGGTGACTGATCCCGACCAGTAGATCCCCTCTCTCACTGCAGAATCCCACACTATAAGGCATCGTCTTCAATTTCAGCAGTCTACAATAGATCGTACAAATTTTTAATTAGATTGCGGTATAGTAGATGGTAATTTACAGTTAATCTCAAAATTCAGTTGTGATACTGTAAGTGGAGTCATATAAAATTGTGGGGATCAAATTTTGAGGACTGTTAACTTTTTAAAGATTCATGGGGATGTACTTTTGTATCTGTTGGCATGTATATGCAAAAATCACTTTGTTTTTGTTTTTTTTTGTTATAAGGGCATGCAAGTATATGTAGAAATCACTTTGTTTAGCCCAGTTTCCTCACCTGATTAAATTATTAGTTTCATCCCAGATTCGAATTGTTCCATCAAGACTTGAGGAAGCGTACAACTTCATTCTCTGGCAGCTTGTTAAGCCGGTGATAGTGTCTGTGTGGTCATCATCTGGCTGGTGGTCATAGCGATCTAAAGGATGACAATAAGAGAGTTCAAATATAATACAGCTAAAGTACACTAGTTTATCTATGTCAACAATCGTTAAAATTTATAAATTATAGGAACAGAGATAAAATTGACGTGGAAAAACAAATCCAAGAAACTTAATATTTCAATTTCAAAACTTTGAAGTAGTCGTGTCAACAGCTATATACAATCTTAATTTGATATTATATAAAACTATTTTAAGAATTCCAAACAATTTTCCATTTAAAATTTACTTGAGATAGTTACCAGTATGTTTTTCTGTTCAAAACCAAAAAGAATTTCAAAATTTAGTATGTTGGATTGTTAGTTAACAATTAACTCCAGGATGCATAAAACCCGATTAGGTGTTAGAGAACAACAGATCATAAAGGCATATAATTTTTTCCATCAAATTTAGTGGGCCTCAGGCTTCTGGAATACATTTATGTCACTGGGTGGGACAAGCACAAAAAATTTATCATGTAAATAAATAAAAATTGTTTATCTTATCATTCAAATAACCATTCCAGTTAGCCTTGGTCCATTTTGCTGCTTCCATATTTTGTACGAAAACAAGGGTAGTACTTCAATAAAACATGCAGTTAGTTTAAACTATAGTTCAATTGTAAAAATTTCATGCAAAAATGAACTTGTAATAAGGTTGTTTTCATACAATGCCTGGTCTGACACATATGCTGGGTTTTTTATTATATATATATATTTTTAAACAATCGTTACGGTCATTTTGGATTAAAAGCAATCGATATATTAAATTATCGACAATCATCGCTGATCTGCATTAGTCCCAAATAAACTGTATTATTTGTCATTAATCAATAATAAACACTGAAGCTTATTACACATAAGCATTAAAAATCTCATTTAGAATTCATTCCAATCCTCTTTTATAATGCTTAATAGAATAATGTTATTTGAAATATGCCGTTTCACAACTCAAGAGGAATAACTCACATTCATCATCATCTTCCTTTAACTCTTCTGCAGAGAGCAGATCAAATATCAATTTTTGTTTTTACAAATCACAAAACTAAATCAAAACACACAAAAATCATCACATTTAATGAAAAATGAAAAACAGATAACCCC
>WFKH01010931.1:19908518-19924624 GCA_016163765.1 Magallana hongkongensis | reverse complement strand
GGGGGGGGGGGGGGGTGATGGGGGCTCTAAACTTGTTCTCCATACATATTATTCTTAACACAATTATACTAGTCTATAAAACTTAAATTATTAAATAGGCTTTCCCAATAGTGTTTCCTCTATTGGGGCTCAGAGCCTCATAGTTTCAAGATGGCACTGGTACATAGGAAGATGGTCTTTTCATTGCATAACTCACTATGATTTCTGCTTAGAAAGATAAGAATAAAGAAACCCTGGATAAATTGTTACCCATAGCAGGTATGAGATCTCCCCACTTTGAACCTACCGTAAAAAGTGGGTACTGAAACACAGCTCATACAATATCATACATAATCATGTCTACTTAACATTTCACAGAAATTATCACACAATGCTCTAAATCAATACGAATTCGAGAGATGTTTTAAATGATTTATCCTCTAAATTTACCTTTTATCAAAATACATGTACATAATAAGTTTTATTAATCTGTTCTGGAAAGTATATCGGGGATGAACAAGGATGCATGAACCTCCTATACATGTATACTACATGTATATACAAATACATGTATTGAATTCAAACCAATCACGTTAGTTTTCTGATAAATTACTCTAATTTTTTTAGACTAATGCTGAATAAACAGACTCTATGCAAATTCTAAGTTTTTAAAATACCGTTATTGATTTACAAGTTCACACATAAATTATATGATGAAGGGAAATAATAAAATCTTTAAAATCAAACGACCTAAAGTGACAAAGGCACTAGAACTAATATAAACACATTATGTAACTTATAAAATAGTTAAGGGCTTTGAATGGCTGTATTGTTGTAAAGCAGATATCATGAGCACAAAACTTACTTCTGTCTTTGAGATTATAGATTACGATGTTATAAGTTGCAGTAGCATGGTCCTGGAATGCTACGCACAGATTGGTCTTCAGCATGGTCATGTGGACCGGTGTGTGGGCACAATAAAACGACATCAGGGGGGCTAGCGCCTCCTCAGCAAAAGGGTACAGCCGCCATACTTTGATGATGTTATCTGGAGGAGAGAAAGTGGAATGTAATGTACAATACTGTAAGCCCTGGTTCAGCATTTCGCAGGGTTTAAAATATTATATGACAGAAGTACCCCTTCTTACTTGCAATTCTCATTATTGAATCCTCCCCCTCCCATCCCAACTTAATGCATGCACATACTTGGAATTCAAAATACTTGAAGGGGGGAGGGGGGTAAATTGATGCTTTAATTGTTAGTCTGTACATAAATTAAACATATTTTGAGTTAAAATCATATTGTTTTAGTGATCTTTTTTGTTACAAAGAAAATAGGGTGTTGGTATCCTTAAAGGTAATGGGCATAACTCTATCAAAAATCATCAGACTGGAACCAAGGTCAAACTTGACCAGTATTTTCTAATAAATTAACCTTATATGAAATATAAACTTTACATATGCATCACTTCAAAAGTTAGAGAGCAGAAACTACGTATTTCCCATTTTTTCCTAAGTTCAAGAGGCATACATGTAACTCTGTCAAAAATCATCGGAACAGAACTAAATTCAAAACTGATTTGTATCATTTTGTAAAAAACTACATATGAAATATCAGCTTATATATGCATCCCTTCAAAAGTTAGAGAGTGAAAACTGAGAATTTCTCATTTTTTTTCAAAGTTCAAGAGGCACAACTCTGTCAAAAATCATTGGACCGATACCAAATTCGAACTCAACCTGTATATTGATAAGATACATCCATATATCAAATTTGAGTTAAATGTGTGCAACAGTTGTTGAGATAATGATCGGAAAGAAAATTTCCCATTTTTTCAAAGTTCAAGAGGCATAACTCTGTCAAAAACCATCAGACCAGAACCAAATTCAAACTCAGCCTGTATATTCATAAGATACATCCATATATCACATTTGAGTTGAATGTGTGCAACAGTTGTTGAGATAATGATCAGAAAGTGTCACAATGATGATGGAATGACCGAAGGACGTAGGACGGAAGGATGAAATGACGGAATGACGGAACGGGGTAACACTTTATGCCCCAGCCATTTCATGGCGGGGGCATAAAAAATTGTTCTGAATTTAAACTGCATTGACTACATATTGATATTCACCAAAGAATATAGAAATTAATACACGTGTTTATCAGCCTTTCCCATATCCAATTAGAATGTTGGTTAATCCATGGTTTTGTCTGACACCAATAACTGACATAATTTCAACATATCATATGCTTGCGCAATGAATGCGTAGAAGATGTGTTACAAGCATGTTATATCATGATAAACAAAAACATAATTTAATATACCTTTGCCAGCAGAGATGAGTTGATCTTGTTTGGAGTTTGCTTTCATACTTAGCACTCCCTTTACTCCATGAGCCTGAAAAATATTATTAAATTGCACATATTGCGTCAATAAATTAATTTTGTCCACATTTTGAAAGATATCAATCCCTTAATTATAAGAAAGTAATTTTGAAAAAAAAGTTAAGATCTAACACTATGGCATGACATCATATTAAAACTTCAACATAAGCTGATAATTATGTCAAATTTATATTGTGATTATTCATCTTAACTATCTAAACTATATAGTATTACCATCTATATTGAAAATTTATTTGCTCCTGACAGATTTCTACTGAAAATTAATGTATGCAATGTATGTCAGATACAATTTAGAAAAATGCCCCTTACATCAATGCTGAAAATGACTCTCCCATCTTCCCAATCAAAGACACAGATGTGGCCGTCTTTTCTTCCACCAAGGAGAATGGTCTTTGCTCTGCTGGTCTGCGAACCACTACTCCCTATCGTGTTGGTAGCTAACCCTCGTTTGAATGCAGCCCAGGCATCAGATTTGAAGTCAGGGACATATTCATACACCAGAAGATAGTTACAAGCCTCTGAAGAGCCATGATCAGAAAACCAATTATGGTCTGATTACCAGGTCATATTAAGTCACTTTCATCATTCATAATCATTTGTATTGGAATTAAATATTTGAGAGAGATTTTTCCAAAACATTGGCAATAGACATGGACATAGGTTTAAACTATTACAGGAAGGGTATTAGGAGCAGAGACCTGTTTACATGCATGCAATTCAGAACTTTATCTGCAATTTTTTGTCTGATACAAGATGAATAGTATTTATATTTTGTATTATATGTTTCATTTACATTTCTAAGTTGCTGTGACCTTTTTTGTTTAGACTGCAAATTTGAAAGTCAAAATATTCTGTATATAAACATTATGTTTCCATTTCTAATTACATGAAGCGAGATCCTTTTAAATACAAAGCAGATTTTAGCTTTATTCTAACAGTTGTCAGCAATTTATCGAGTACATTTGTAATGATTTACTGTATACTTGGCTTTTGGGGAGGGGGGGGGGGGTTTTTTGTTTTTTTTTTTTTTTTTTTTTTTTTTGGGGGTGTTTGGGGGGGGGGGGATAGGGGGAGCTGTGGTAAAGTAGAGATATTAAAACTCATGCATGGCCATGGGTGATATAGTCTGATACTGAGGGCGAATTGGGAAAAAATAGAACAGATCTAAAGGCATAATTTATTGCAAACATTTAAACATTTCCTGCATACATTAGCAATTATTTGACTGTTCTTTTGGTTATTTTTCTTTTAAATGCAGATTGCATCAATTTTCACAGAGTTTACCAATTTGAAATTGTTTACCCTCTGAAAGATGAGGATATCAAATTTCAGAATTCTGATGCACACACCAAATTTGGTTAAGATTGGCTTAGTAGTGTCAGAAAAAAAATTCAAATATTGGTCTTAATTAAGAGGGCTTGGCTGTCATGGTCATTCTTAGACTATATTAATCTCCTTGAAAATTTCTGTATTAATTTAAGATACAAAATGTAGGTAGTTAATATTCACATTTCAAAGCTAAAATATATGGATTTTTCGGTACAAAATAATGAATTAGGACCAAAAATATAATGCGTAAACCTTTAAGGTGAATATGATGGGTACGTAATTTGTTGACCGTTCCAATCAGCCTCCTTAAGTTAACTAATGACTGTCACAGAAAATGACAGACAACAAAATGGAATTAGCAATAGGTCGTCAGAGTAAATCAATTGACCTGAGAAATAATCAGGGAACTTAAAATTAAAAAAATATCACGTACCAGTATAGCTAGCATTATTAATTTTTAGAGATATTATAGGACAAAATTGTATTTTTTAATGGGCATGCACCAGACATTCTTAATTAGGTAATAACTGGTATTCCAGAAATCTTTTCTTTATATTTATACTTCTAATTATCACCATGTATTAATGTATTTTCTGACATTAAGAATGGCAATTAAAATGCATGCAGGGCAATCTTGACTTTAATGTTAATGACAGCCTCACCATGGTCTTCAGACAAAATGTTGTACATGTATTATCTATTGGATCTCTATGTAAGTATGTGACAGCCTTATGTTAATTACAAATAAAATAATTTGATAATGTTAATTAATCTACAAGTATCTAGTACGTGTAAAAACAAAATCATTTACATGTACAAAGATTAGGTTCAACTAATAATATTACATGTACTTGGACATTTCGAAGTGCAGTGCACGTAATGGCTTTTTTTTTTTTTTTTTTGCTATTAAGATATAGTATATATTTAGAATTTTAGTGAAACTATCAGCATAGGGTTCAATTAAAAAGCAGCAGCAAAAATAAAGAATTTAAAATATTTTGACTGGAAATATTAGCATGTAATATACTTTGATATGCAAATTAGTGTGATATATTTGTTGAAAATGTACGTAAAATTTACATTATAGATAAAATACTAGTTGTTGATATCACTGATTCAATAGTTAAATTATCTAAGGTATATGTTCATACTACATTGATGAGTTCACCTAGCTACTATCCTACATGTATATACATATGTCTATTAATGATATGTGTAATTTTAAATTATTTAATTAATGATCCTTATACCTATAATTTAAAAATCTATTTCGAGGAATCGGTCTGCATTGCAATTATGATTTTAATGCTAGTTTACAATAATCGTCCATTATTTGAATGTAAATGTACTTTATATCTAGATCAAGGGAATGATACATTTCTGAATATGATATCTGTGTTATCAAATATGATGATATCATCTTAATTGATATGTGGATTTAAAGCTGTGAATTTTGAAAATAGATATTTGTTCCTCAAAAAGTGTCATAAATCAAAATTTTATAATAACAGTGTCTATAAAAAGAAAAAAATTGAGATATATTCATGCTTGAGGAAATCATAAAACCATATGTTCTTCAATAGCACATCATATTTAAGGAGGCTGCATGGGTGGTCAACAAATTAACCATCAGTCTACCTTAAATTTTTACATATTTATGTTTTTTTTAGCATATAAACTATACTAAGTCTTATATATTAAAGTAAAACTCCATGCAATTAAGCTTAAAAATTTGAACAATTTCCTATATCGTTATATCTAAAATAGCCTAAAAATGCCTACGACCATTGACTCTATGAGCCCTCTTAAAATGAGTAGATTTTTTATTTTTTTATTTGTTTAATAACATGGCCATGCATGCATCTCTCTAAGTTGAATTATAGATCAATCAACCTTAATCTCAGGCTTCCACACATTATAATAAAAATTTTTTAACTAATACTGGTATATATAAAGAGGCTGTTTCAAAGGTGCATGCATACATACAGTCATTTATGGTGCACTGAATTTAATCCTAGCTAGCTATGAACCACATGCAATCAAATCTAATATAATGATTATAAATATATATAAATCCTGTGTGACTAGATTTTACAGGGATTAAAAGGTGTGGAATATTAGCAAAAAGGACATATATTATAAATACATGGCAGATTAAATAGGTGTTGTGATCTGGCACTTCAGAAACATGTGACTGTGTTCTTAGTAGTAAAAACATGTCAGTTTTTTGGGGGAGGAAAAAAACCCCTGGGAAATAAACATCACTTTTCTTCCCACAAAATAAAGTCAAAAAATGTATACAAGTGCATTAAGCATCAACAATTTAATATTCCCATATACAAATGCAAGTATCAATGGTTATCATTTTTTATTCCCATAATTATATATATCAATGTAATACAGGATAAATCTACATGGGGTTTTTTTTGGAATAATTTGTAGGTTAAGTTTCTCAAATGCTGATGGCTTTTTTTTTTAAATATGCATAAAGTTTGTGATTATATAGCCTAGCTTCAGCAATTAAAATAAACAAACATAAATTCAGTTCAGTTAGTGAAAAACTTTCAAATTGTATTTCCAGCTCTAGTTGATAGATTTAACACCACCACCCATCCCCCCCCCCCCCAAAAAAAAAAAAAAAGAAAAGAAGATGACAGCTGAATTCAAATGGGCAATATCATGGGAAGAAAAGTTTTTGCTTCAAGGTTAAATCCTAACTAACATTAGGCTACATTCAAAACATGCCAGTTAGATCGAGTGAAAAATTGTAACAGAACTGTATTAAATGAAAATAATATTAATGCAAGTATACATGTTTACTAGTTAGCTAAAATATTTTAAAAAGTGCATTTTAAACATCAGCATGCAATAGTATTAAACTAAACTCTTTAATAATCAATTATTAAAAATTAAATCATGCATAAAATATCAAAAAAATGTTGATTATGACAGTACAACAATAATAATACTCTGCTCATATATATATGTAATTATTTAATGGCTGCATTTGTGCACATTTCACACTCACCCCTTGGGTTTTGAATTTTCCAAGTTTTTTCAACTGACATTGGGTTAGTCTTTGTTGAGCACTTCAAAATATCTCCACTGTTTAAAACCACAAATAACTTCTCTAAAATAAAAAAAACCCACCAACATGTAATATGTCATCATTTTATTATAATTTCTTTAATTTACATCTGTTTCGTTTTACATGTATGTTAATGGTTCAAGTGGATGACGGTTGGGTAATCTTAAAAAATGATAACCAAAGAAAGATAACTCTTGACACTAAATTATCAATAAATGAATCAGATAAGGAATATTGCGTTATTTGATTACTAAAGAAAGGTATAAATTAATTTCTCTAAAAAATCAACAAGAAACCAAAATTGTATACATTTAGATCATTTGATGGCTCACGTACAGCACAATTATATATTTTTATAAGTAAAAGAAAGAAGGCTCCTAACCTTCATTGATGGCATATGCAGCGTCCACAATTCCTTTGGCCGGATCAAGAAGAAGGGTCGATAGGACTTCCCCGTTAGGAGGAGTGATCAGACGCACACTGCTGTCACGACTGACCACCAGGGAGCGGATCGGGTGGTGGGGGTGACTCGTCTGTTTGATCGCGACCACTCTTTGTCTGCGGTGAAGTTTTAAGTATACACACATAAAAAATTAATTGTCTAATTTTAATTTGCATATCTGAAATATTATTTGGCAGCATAGAGTGTAAAATTATATTTGTTAAATTTGGTGAAAAAATAGAATAATTATTAAATATTTTTCATGAGAGCTGACTTGTGCATTCTTCATCTTTAGTTCACACATGGACCATGATTAATGGCTTTTAGAATTTCAAGTCTATAAGCTTTACTCAAGCTTACTGTCCGAGTTGATCATTAATTGTTAAATGCTCATTTTCATTGATTTTAAGTTGAGTTGATCCACAATACCTCATGCTCATAAATAATTTTTGGACTATTTCCAAGGAAATTTTGCATCCTTGAAAATGTGAAATTAATTAATTTCAATAAACCATAGAAATGTTTGCACATATATATGACACTATATATAGACACATATATGACTATAATGATCAATATGGATCAAATTGGACTGATAGATGAGAGTTTCAATAATTCTGTGGTTAAAAGAAATATGATGGACTGTACATAAGGGACTATAACACAGATTAAATACTAACCCTATCGAAGTGTGTATACTAAACAGGTGTTGAATTCTCCAGAGGTCAACAGTCTTCCCAGAATATGTGAAAAACACAAAATAGTTCAACTCAGTGGCCATTCCAACAGCTGGGGCATCTAGTTTGGCTCTGGCATCATAAAAAGGAAAAAAGAATTTCCATTAGGTATATAATTGTGATCTTAAACTTAATTAGTATCTTAAACTGTGAGTATTCTAAGAGACAGAGAGAGAGAGAGAGAGAGAGAAAATTCAAGCTATCATTATCAAATTGGCTTACATGTATCAATTTAGCAGAAAATTGACGCAATCCTCTTAAAAGCAAATCTTATCAAAATCAGGTCTAATTTCAGTTTGCTGTTTAACAGATTGCTTTTGCTCAGAAGAAATTTGATCATGTACACCTGTGCCTTGTGATCTTACCTGTCCACCTCATCACAAGAGTCCAGGTTCCAGACCCTGACCGTAGAGTCATGGCTGGCTGAAATGATGGCAGGACCATCTGGGTACACAGACAACACTGAAATGGCTTTTGTGTGTCCCACAAACACCATCTTAAGATACCAATCATTGTCCCAAACTTTGACTGCAAAACAAAAGATCAATGTAGGGGCAGGTCTAGGTTTAGGGCATAAAATATATCAGCTTGCTACATTCCCTGTTCATTTTCTCAAAAAAAAAAAAATTACCAGGTAAATAAAAATCAATTTGTTGTACTGTAGTGCAATAGGTTAGCTTCTTTGTCAACTGACTGCATTGAATATTTGAATGACTTTGCAGTTTAGTTAAAAATTGGTAGTAATTACAGCCTATGGTAGAAAATACATACTGGACCCATCTTTAGCACCAGTGATCAGGTATTTCAAAGGGTTGAAAAATGTTAACCCTGTAATTATGCGTTCATGAAGGTCTTTCTTTATGGTCAGCTGATTTCCCATAAAAACATTGTACACCTGAAAATCAATTTGAAACTTGTATCTTTGACATATATAATAAAGATTTACATATGCTCTTCCAAATCTTCCTGGGCAACATATGCTGATCAAAATCAGGCCTTTGATGTATGGTTTAATTAACCCACTGACAACAAATTAACAGCAAAACTTATTCTCAACATTGAGAGATTTTTTGGTGTAGAGAAAATATCCTTTAGGTACAGGAATAAAATCAAAATACCGGTATATATTAGCTAGAACTAAGTCTTAATTTTATTGAAACCTGGAATCTAAATTGATATAATAATTGTTGTTCGTTATAGTTCAGCAAACATTTAGTGTATGCACTTACTACGACATCTTTGCCATGTGACAGATAACAGCGCTGTTGACGACTTGCTGTTTCCTCCAAAACAAGATGGGAGAAGGCGTTGTCAGCTGTGAATATGATTTTGTTCATCTTTCTGGGTATCAGATGCCTCGCCCCATATCGAAACGCCCAGCACTAGAAATGAAATTGTATAATGTTTCTGGATTAATTTTACCTTTATTCATCTTCTTGTTTTCTTGAATCAGTTTATCTTTATTTCCTCTAAAGAATTATGAATTAAATAGAATATGATTTTTTGTTTTATATATAAATAAACATACCACAAAATAACCTGGACCAAATGTTATGAACTCCATTGTGTTGTGGTTGTACTTTGCCAAGTTGATTTTGCAAGGGTTTCTTGCTTGAGAAATAATTTCAAATTCGGTATTCATCAGCTAAGGATAAAATGTGGTAAATATAATCAAATTATGTATTTTTCTAAATTTCACTTATTACATGAAATTTGAGAAACTAATTCAAACTTAGTGAGGTGATAGAGTCAAACATAACTTTTAAGGTTTCTCCACCCTCGGTGTTTTTATGGTTTAATCCGTGTAATTTTTGTTTTAATTTGAAGATTAATATGTAAACATTCAAATTGAACTTAAATATTGGTATGTTGCAAATATTTTGTTCATGCTGTAGGAGCTAACACAGGTACACTATCATGGCAATTATAGCGACGACTGCTCTCCATTCCAACATCACATTTTTTTTTTACTGATTTCTATATAATAAACCAATTTTAAAAAAAAAATTAATCACAATCCTTTATTTTATGTATTTTAACATTTTAAGGCCATTTAAACTTCCCAGTATGAAAGCTGTCCCATTTACAGTACATTTTAATACAATTTTCCAACCATGAATAAGTACAGTTTAGCAACATAAACAGTCTATAACTTTTGAAATAATGGTTCAAACTCACTGAAAATTGGTACATTTGTAATTCATTATATATCCTATCGAAATCTGCAAAGAAATATTTACCTTGCCAGGTAAAAAATTATGAATTGTAGTCTCTGTCAAGTTTGCCTATGTACGGTTTTATCAGTTTTTCATTGAATTCAGCGATTTCAACTCATACTACTCTCTATAAATTGTTCAACATTAGTGTCATATCACTCTACATAGCTTAAAATGTGTTAAACACTAGTATAAATCAAGAAATATTGGCAAAACCATGCATCACATAACACTAATATTATAACCGACAACGGTAAAATATTCCGGAATGCTCACAATGACGTCATGCGACAATCGAAAGACCTTAATAGCTCTGATTTTGGCATTTCATTGATTTTATAAAAGAGAGAAATTCAAGTATAATTTTAGTGTTATATGAACCAAAATAAAAAAAATTGCAGAATGAATTGTTGGATGATTATTAATTATAGTGATCTACAAAAAAAGAAGAACTTGAATCTGCTCTAATAATTCTGCTTTAAATAATAATATGTACAATTTGAAGAAGGCCTGGTGTCAGAAAATAAGCTGTACCTACCTAATAAGACTTTGGTGCATATTTCACTTGAGGCCAGTGTTGTTTTTAATGTTTTTATGCATAAACTGGATAGTTATATCATATCAAAATGTCTATACAGTCTTGTTAAAATTACTCTTAAATATCACTATCAAAAATCAATATTTGTTGTCTTCAACTGATTTCCAATGCACTTACAAAGAGTTCGTCATCCCCTTTAGTGTATCCTACAAATTGATTGGAATGGGCGCAATATATGATGGTGTCCATAGTCTCCTCTGGAGTAAATGTTTCTTTTTTTCTCCCATCTTCATAAAAAATGCTTACATTCCCACCATCTGTAGTCATGTACTCCTTTTATAAATAAAGATAAATTATCAACCCTGAAGTGTCTAAATCATTATATTATAAAACTAGAAAGTATATACATAGTGAAATAATCCAAAAATTAACATTGAGTAGTGATTTTTTTTTTAAATGATTCACATATATTCATTTACCTTTCTGTCTTTCATAAAAGCAACTGATTTAATTGAGTGGTCATGATTGAGTTTTCGCAAATGATGAATTCCATGTGAAACAACTTTGTTCTTCAAGTCTGAATCCTTCACAGCTTCTACTGTTTTCTTGACGGACCTTCTCAACAAGTCCCAGTGACCTAGCGCCTTCCGTTTTTCCTCTGTCTTGCGACGTTCAATGAGTATTGTCAGTTGTTTACTGATCGGTTCCTCTTCCTCTGCGGGGTCACTCAAAAGGCGACTGATCTCCATTTTCAAATCTAATCAAACACGATACTTTTAATTCGATATTTTTATAATTTTTTTTATTAATTTTGTATGTGTGCCATGCATTGTATTTCTAATAAAAACAACAACTACATCGGAAAATAGGTGCAATATTATCCTTAAATTATGTTCAATAAATTTAATTTTTGTTTATTTTATGATTACCTTCTTTCTACTTCGTGTAAATCATCGAAGAAAGTTTAATCCGCACAAAATACAGGCGCCATATTGTTGATAGTCACCATGGAGCAATCGGAACTTCTCGAGTGTCTTCTTTACCCTGTATAAAGACAACCCGAAAACCTCCGATTTCTTTTCAACTGGGTCATTAAAACGTTTTGTCGTAGTCATTCCGTCCCTCAACCAATCTACCCCGGTAAACTGTCTCCAAATTCCGGTAGTCAACAAAAGCAAATTAGGTTGTTCCATACTGCTATGAGATTCAATGGATCTAAAGTTTAAATTATTTCTAGGCTTGGGCCATTGTTAAGCTCCAATAAATATTGTGGGGTTTTTTTTCGTACTTTGAAATTACCATATTTCTTCGCAATGGAATTTCATAAATTGCCATACACAAAATGTGAAGTTCAAATTCAATCGTTTAATTGTGTTTACAACTGAAATTACGTAACTAACGTACAAATCACTGAATACAGTAACTTGAAATTTTCTAAATATTGTATGAGAAGTTGGAGATGTTTAAATTTTTTTATTTCGCTTTTTGTATCAATTAGATTCGGGCCGGTGTCGTATAATTTAAGGTCAGGGTGTAACGACGAAAAGTGACCCCCGTAGAATATTGACCCGGGGGTCAAATTTCTACGGAGAAAACTGATCAAAGGTCAGTATTTTATGACTAGTAGCCTAAGGGTCTTTTTTCTACAGTAGAAAACCATTCCAGACCTGTAGATCTACGACCACCCACACGTTGAAAACTGACCCCCATAGAATTTTGACCTCGCCTTAAAACCACATAGAAATTTAAGAAATTAGAGGTAGATACGTGTTGCATTCATGTTTGGCCGGGGGGGGGGGGGGGCAAAAAAAGCATATGAAAGTTCAACATGGCAGAGCGATGTCTATGTTTATCTTAAAGGGACATGGTGACGCACAAACCCATGATTTAGCAAATATCGAATTTTTACACGATTTCCACATATTTTATTTATCATATGAAAAGGTAAACTTTTGAAAAATTACGGTGTTCAAAAGTAAAAAAAATCAAATTAAAAGAGAAAAATAGAATTACACGTTGGGCCAACACATAAATATTGAATTTTCCTTCCGCTTCATAGCCACGCAAGCGCAAGGGAATGTACAGTGTAAATACTGCAGCGTGGCATACATCATGAGCCAGAAACCTCTCATATTGAAACACGATGTCTTCAAGAACTAAATATTTATGAAGATGCATTTTCTATTAATGCATATTTCTTACCATAGACATCGAATAGCTTCAAATTCAAATTCTTTTTTCAGTGTGTCAATCCCACTGTAACTATTTTTAGACAGAAATCGCAAACACGTGACACAATACCAATGTCCAAAACAACTCGGTTTGCATTGTGGAACCCCTTCGCTAAGCCTTTTTAGGGTTGTGTCTCCCCCTAAAGGTACATGCATGATGATGTGCTCGCTTGCGCTCCCTTTTTGTAAGACGGTAATGCCGCGACAGCTCGCGTCTGTTCGCTTTGCTGAATAGGCCCCACATTCACATTATAGTAGATTTCATAGACAAACCTAAGTAATGACCTACGTACGTATTGATATTTTTAGAAGAAAAAAATCCAGAAGACAGGTGTGAAATTTAAACGAATACACCTGACGTTTTAGTATCTGTTCTGTTTAGCTATGGTGAATGTCAGAGAACCAAACAAAACACCGTCACACTGACCGACGCGCAAACGTTACACTCCATGTCTGATAACTTTAACTTCTAACTCTGCATCGCCGCCATTATATATTCTGAATAAAGTTGTGTAAGTACAGGTACGTAGCATCGTTTTTGATAGTGGAAGGGGCAGACTTGACAAGCATAAAGTATAAAAGGGGAAAATTTTATCGCCAGTCTTCAAAATCCTAATGCGTGGGAAGAGGGGTGGGAATTTTTTTCTATAATTTTTACCTGCTCTCAATCTACGTGTAAACTAAAAATGACGTGAGAAAAAGTGGGGGGGGGGGACAGCCTTACCCCCTCCCCCCTTCTTGATGCTACGTGCCTGATTATTGAGATTCCTAATTAAACGAGAGTAATTAATATTCGAGTTGTTCGCGTAAAATCCCGAGAAGCAACCCTCGAGGATTTTAAAATCTCGCTATTATTTTCTGAGAGTTGAGAACTATATAACACATTAGCGTTCGCTTATATTCTCGCGATTTAATATACAACGGCGGAATCTCGGAATTAAGTACTCGCGTAAAATAAGGAATCTACAGTAGTAAACATATCAGAAAAACTAGTCGTCAGTCATTTTACAATATACATGTACTAGTAAACTCGTACAGCTTTTAGC
This sequence comes from Magallana hongkongensis, assembly GCA_016163765.1. Lineage (NCBI taxonomy): Eukaryota > Metazoa > Mollusca > Bivalvia > Ostreida > Ostreidae > Magallana > Magallana hongkongensis. Next base: position 19,910,608 of record WFKH01010931.1, on the reverse strand, counting down.
TCCTTTTGCACCGTCGTAGTAAGATCAAATGAGAATTCTCATTACATGTTATAAGTTATTACTTATAAGCTGTTTAAGCTCAGTTAGGAAAGAGATGATCAGATATATAGTCAAGTTTACAATTATCATCCGTTTGGAGTCTTACAGGTTCTTATATAAGAATAGAAAACCTTTGACACGAAAGTATTTTATCTAGTTGTTGATGTTAGTTATATAAGGGTCAATCTTTTTAATCAGGAAGTGAATGAGGACCAATGTACTGATGCTGAATGACAAAAACTCACTTCAATTTGGTTATAATTAGGATCTTAATGTTTTCCTGATTTGTAGCAAAAAAATCCTTAAAAACTTCGCTTTACCTTTTTTTATTTGCAGTAATATTTCACAAACAAGGGATGAAACGATTTATTGTAAGAAAAGTCCTATAATCTATAAGTATCAAGCAGGCATTATAATCCCCCCACCACCGCCACCATCACCACCACCCCTGTATTTACCATAAAGAAAAAAATATTGGACGTAACACAAGTAAACATAGAATATGTAATAAAATATAGTCAATATTCTATGGGGTTAATTTTCTACAACCCACTAGGAGAAAAATGACTCTAAGGCCATACTTTCTACAATGTAATCCAAGTATTCTACAACCAAGTGGGTCATTTTTCTATGTAGAAAAATGACCCCCGGTCAATATTCTACGGGGGTCACTTTTCGTCGTTACACCGGCCGGACCATTTTGTGGGGCGACTTTCCTATATAAGAAAAGGTCCTACCCGTAGTCACTTATTAAAATTTATCTCAGAGTTATAATAATTATTCTATTTGCTCATGTACATTTATCTAAAAGATGTCTTTGTTTACACAAGAAAAGATATGGGTTACCCCATATATTCGACTTTTAATTTACTTGAAATTTTACTGTGCTCAGCCGAAGTAAAATCACTGAGCTTGTTAAGAAACTGACGTATATAGTTCTTCATGTTCGTATTAAATACTGCCACCCGTCATTAGCAAACAGTGCACACGTCTGTGCTTAAACAGTCTACACAAGTGCGACCAGAAATATGGTACAGGTGTTGCGCAACCATTCCGTCGTATAAAAAAAGAAAAGAAATAACACACTCATACACAACAAATAATTAAAAGAGATTGTGACAATGACAATGACAATGACAATTTCTTTATTCTCTTAACTGCATAAATTACAGTGTTGAGAAGAAACATTGAATAATAATACATATAATACATTGCATGCATTGGAGAGTGACAATGTGTGATAACTAACGAAAAATAATCATCAAAGTAATATAATTATTGTAATAATATAAGCAATATTCATTAGTGAAAAAATTGTAAATCGGAGAATGACCTATATTTTTCGCGAAAAAGACTGAGGAGGCAGCTAGCGTAGGAATATGAATACTTCACATTTACATTTCTTGGGGTGGGGTGTTTTTTTTTTCAAAATAATTTTACGTTAACTTCGTTTTCTACCACGTATTACATATACATCGATATTCTAAACACTTATTGTAATGTTGTATCTGCTGATCATAAACAGAACTATATTTTTCAGCGCAATTGTGTAAAGAGTACCTGACTTTATCTTGAATAGATAGTAGGCACTGATCGAATATATTAATAAACCAGTCGGCCATTTTCGTATGGTACATGTATGACCGTAACACTAAATTACTTTGTGGAATGTTAATTTTATATTGATAGCGGATTAGAATTTGACCAATTGTTTAAGAATCTGAAGAAAGAAATGAAAACCATTTTATTTTGACACACCATTTAGCTCCTTTCTTTTTAAATCTCTTCCGGTGTATACGGATTTGCGGAGGATTTCACGACAGGACACACGGGTAAAGGAAGCCCTGCAGGCATTCACACCTGTTCTAATCAGAATACACTCCTGAACTAAGAGAGGAAAATGTCTCCGCTGTAGTGTTCTACACAACTAAGATTGTCTTTTTACCACATGCTTTGTTTTAATTTCAGTAGATCAGAAACGTATGATAATATAATAACAATTGATACGTCTTTCGGTAGATTTTATTATTATTTCAAGATAATTAAAAAAA
>WFKH01010931.1:19872131-19888342 GCA_016163765.1 Magallana hongkongensis | reverse complement strand
ATCCATAATGATTAGATTGATACATGTATTTAAAAAATTCCGGAAAAATAACCCAACATAGACTGAGCATGTCTGGTTGTTACCTAAAAATCCTATCATGAAGCTTGAAATAAGTTTATATATATATCTAAAAAATGCTTTAACTTGAAAGATACACCATAATACCACGAAAAGAGTACATTTACACGAACTCCTCAAATATAAAAGTGCATGGTCGCTTGGTTTTGCTGGTCTACTAGTGACACTACATATGTATAGTTTTCTTCTTACTGTAAGTATATTTACCGATATTTTCTTAATTAATAATTAAATATGATTTCTAATTTTTTTTCACCATCAAAATTTAAAGAACATTGCAATTATTTTATATGATAAAATATATATGAGGAGCTTGGAAGTGAGAAAAAATCATGCAATAAATGCCAGATTAATGTTAAAGGTCCTCCACACCTTTGGGAAAAGTTTCGCGCACAAGTCCAAACTTCTATATTCCTTAAAGATATGGAATTCTAGCATACGTTTGACTTGAAGATGACAGGAAAAAATGCTCAATTTTTTTTTTTTTGGGGGGGGGGGGGGGAATCAACTTTTAAAAATGTATTGCTATTCATAAAACATATTCAAATTAGGGACCTGCGGGTCTGTCGACCGAAGGTATACACATTGCACTACAGAGATTTGGCGATATATAAACATCTCTACAATCACAGGTGCTTGAGGACAGGACCGCCCCCCTTCCACCCCCACCCCATGTATACAGACCCCCGGGACTTTACTCTTTTTTAATGCAATGAATGTATAAATTAGATTAGAAATATGTCATAAAAGGATAATTTAATATAAAAAAAAAAATAAAGTCCGGAGGGTCTATAGTGGTCGGGGTCGGTCCTGTCCTCAAGCACCTGTGTTTACAATGAGTTGAAATCGCCATGTTGTGACGTACTGTCATAAAAAGTAAAAGTCACCGGAGGGGGGGGGGGGGGGGTCAACACACAATCGACTGTGTGTGTGTGTGTGTGTGTTTTCTTTTGTTTTTCGCGCTTATAATTGCTTAGTTGAATATAAACTGTAAAACGCTTTCTTTGGCGATTTATCAGTCTGATGAACACCATCACCTTTCTCCGAACACTGTGAAGAGGTAATTAGACTGGCGGTTCATGAGTGTATGAAGGTTAAAAGATTTATTGTAAATTGTAACTTGTAATCGAACGGATTAAGTTGTTAAAAGGTTTATCATATATCTTGTAACTTGTATTATCTATTCTGATTTAGACTTCCTAGTCTTAATTGTCATCCTGAATTATATAATACGTACTCTTCAGTGACCCCAATTTTCGGCTCCGGTTCAAATCAGCAGGCTCCTTTAATTTAATTTTGTTTTTGGCTGGTCTTCTTGTGACAATTTTCTTCAAACCGTGAGTATATTTTTGTTCTATTATAAAATATGGCGTAATTTTCATGATTAAAGCATTGTGATTTAATGAATCTGATTAAAAAATATCAGAAGAGCTAGTAAGACGGAAAAAATACATGTAAATGGCAGATTTGAAATGCTGACCAAATCAACGCACTTTGAAAAAAAATTCAAAGTGCGATGAATTTTGAACCAAGTCAACGCACTTTAATTTTTTAAAATGCGCGTTTTGATGTTACGACACTTTTTTTTAACACGAAGACACTTATAACAATTTGATAAAAATGTATAAATTATGAATTCTGGAATTTGTTTTAGTTACATGTAATGGATAGGATGTTATATATCCGTTCTTAAAAACCGATAAATTGATCTACCGTACGTCATTTAGGAACGTGGACGGGATAACCAAAGAGTGCACTCTAATCACAAGAACATGAATATACACGAAAACAGTCCTTATTCGTATTTCCTTCCCAAAATAATATGTAATTATTTCTATTTTTGAAGACCGTATGCGATTAAGTATTGCTCGAACTCTACCTTTAATCCAATATACTAATTTTTCTATACGGTAACTGGATGTTTCGCACCTAAACATGTTTCGCGCTAAGATGATTCGCACCTATTCTGTTTCGCGCTGAGATGGTTCGCACCGCGATGTTTCGCATCGATATACATTATTTACAATGAATGATTTATGAAACATATACATGTAAATAATAAGTTAATATTCAGAAATATTTATTAAATAAAATACTTAAGAGGTTTTTTTTTTATTTTAAGCATTATTGAAGTGCCTGCACATAGCACAATATATTCAATTAACAGATGTATTTTATGATTAATAAAACCGGTGATTATTCGAAGACCTTGCTAATTATTCTCTAAAATAACATCATAATTAATGTGTACAGTAGCAAAATTTAAATCATTTCATAATGTGGTTGTGCCGTGTGACTAAAACACTTGTCAATTTGTATGTGTGATATTAATGATTACATGTACGTATTACAGTTGACGGAATTGTTTGCTTTGTTTTAAATTTTAAAAAGGATTGAATGATCAGAAAATAAAGTAGAAATTGTTATCAATGTTTTTGTTTCTAATGGGATAAACTTTAAGTTAGTATTTCGAATATGAATATTTGGTCACTAAAATATCATTTATATTTTCTAATAAATCATAATTATTAATTCATAAATATATGGGAATAGAAATTTTCCAACAATATCACACTTTAATTACTTTTAATCAAGAATGGTACAAAAATGGTATTTGAGTGGATGCATATGCGGTAATGTAAGTTTAAAGCAGAAAAGTTATGTAATTAAATTATCCCCACTTTTAGATCCGTGGTACTTATTTACCTGTAATAACACCCCTAATTTTCATAAAAATACAGGTAAATCTCATGTAAAAGACATGGTTTAATTGTTATCACAACACAATTAATACCTCTTGTTCTGAACCTATATAATAACGCCATGGCTTCAAGGCTTCATAAAAAAGCCATGCACGAAAACGTAAAAACGTTATACTAGCGGCGCATATATAAATGCAAACATCATTTTTATAACTTATTTCAATTCTTATATAGGTGATAATTAATTTCAGAGCGATAATAACACGAGAAAAATATCTTAATATAGCGAGATGTTTCGCTCCGAGGGAGGTGCGAAACATCGAGGTGCGAATCATCTTAGCGCGAAACAGAATAGGTGCGAAACATCACGGATTCATATATACACCAACAAGGATTAATTAAAATCATTTAACATATACACCAACAAGGATTAATTAAAATCATTTAACACAGAATAAAAAGGGCATTCTGGACATGAAAATTGAAATAGAAAAATTGTCAACATATTGAGTGACCAGCAAAGGGAAAGAGTGACTTTGAAAGGGTAAAATTTAGGGGACGGTTTTGTTTGGAAACGGTTTTATAGGCACCCGTTGAAGCGTCTTGATGACGACGATGCTCATGCATAGGAATCGTTTTAACATAGTTTTGGATCTCGGCAATGCATTACTGTCATACCAGAGGCATGTTCATATTCACACGTTCGTTAAATAAAAAAAAAATATAAAAATAATTATATTCATAAAAGATAAGATTTTACACTTCCCATTGAATTAAGTCGGGATCGGGAATTGCATGTTATACATATTGCGAAGTAAACAAATTCGAAATAAGACCGACCAAATAATTCTGATAATTCTGAGCATCTACATCTAGTATGGGAGGAATACGAACAGACCAAGTACTTTGTATAAAGGTAAATTTACTTTAACAGGTCCGGCACATTGCCATTATTTAGCTATGATGATATAAATTGCCTCAAAACACAGTGTTGTACACGTATTTAACCCATGTTCTAGTTCTTATACAGTCCTCTACCTTTCCCTTGGTGATAAATAATTAGATAGACCAAAATACAAAACACATTATGAAAGTGTGGGTGAAAAGAATCCTCATGGCTTCGTCACCTGATTGCTTATACTTGTAAAACTATCTTGTAAATTACACATTTGTATATCAAATATGTACATGATGTATAGTCAACCATGTTATTTCTGTAACAGACAGGTAACAGGATCTATAAAAAAAAAATAATTATGGAACAGGTAGGGATTCGAACCCAGGCCCCCTAAATCTACTATATACTAGCTAGTATATACGTCCCTGACTGAATCTCTAGCCAGCACTCTACTGATGAGCTAAATGGTTTACATACTATAGACAGAGCATTATCTGTTTATATAGCAGAATTGTCATATGATTTGAATCTACCACATAACCACAGGCACTTGTTTCATGCAGTAGGCTTATTTACTATAAACAATTGTAGTAAGTAAACTATGCCTACTGTATGAAACAAGTACGGCTTTGCAGTCATAGCCATATTGTGTTCCTATTTATTTTTGTAACTGATGAAAAATACAAATGTTTTGAGTATAACTTTGCCAGGTCCAGCACAATCTTTTGATTGAGCTACCGGGTATATAGCTTGAATAACATGTAGCTAAATAGCTTTATTGAGCTAAATTCAGAATAGCTTGATTAAGAATTCAATATGCAGTTTTTCTTAAAATTGTTTTTCATAAGAAAAAGACAAAAATTCACAAGTTTGTGAATACTCATATTTACACTCTTGATTTCTAAAAAAGTAACCCAAATTAAGCAGCTTTTGAACTATTTTAAGCTAAAAAATATATTTCCATTGTTAAGGGAACTCTACCTTGTATGCATTGGGCATGGCTATAATTTCTTCAGATTGTGCTGACTTATCAGGGCCCTGCTTTTCAAGCGCACTATAGTGATCAGTCTTCCATCCATCTGTCTGTCCACCTGACATCACTTGTCCGGAGCATATTTTCTTTCCCCTTCAGGCTTGGCTCTATCTGGCGAATACTTCACCCAAAGAGTGCCTTTGGGTAAAGGATGTGCAGTGACCTTGAAACAAGTTTCTGCATTCTGCTAGGTTAGGAACATAGCAGACCTCTGTTTTAAACCCTTTTTTGGACCATATATTCTCTTCCCTATTCCCAATCGGTTTCATACTTCACCCACATATAGTACTTAGATAAAGGATATGCACTGATCTTGAACTAAGTTTCTAGGTCAAAGGTCAAGGTCATATCAGAACTCTTCCAAAAATCTTTGTCTAGAGCATATTTTAGTGCCCTTTGTTTAAGGTAAGGAGTGTACAGTGACCTTAAATCAGTTTTCTGTGAAGAATTGCAGTCAAAATGAATACCATTTTTTGAGATACATACACACTTGTTTATATATTTGCCTTTTTTCCTGCGCTCATGTGCACTGATATTGACTTCATCCTGAATTGATGCTTCAACAAATAGACAGCATAGGTGTTTATCAGATGTCACTCACTTAAAAGTTAAATTTTGATTACATTACAGTTAACTAAACACACAAATTCTTATAATTTTTTATTTGCCCAATGCCCATAGCTTTAAAAAATGCCCAATGCCCATAGCTTTAAAAAATGGTGTTCTAGGTGGATATTTATTTTGCCAATTGGTGATTTGCTATGTCTGCCTTTCAGTATTGAATGTAAAAATCTAATCAGGGGAACTTTGTTAAAAGCAACAGTTGTATGATGACAAGGTTAGAAACCAGTCATTTCTTGTTTTTTAGCTCACCTGAGCCAAAGGCTCAAGTGAGCTTTTCTGATCAAGATTTTTCTTCTCCAGAACCACTGGGCTGATTTCAACCAAACTTGGCACAAAGCATCACTGGGTGAAGGGGATTCAAGTTTGTTCAAATGAAGGGCCACGCCCTTTTTAAAGAGATAATTTAGAATTATTGAAAATATGTTGGTATTTTTCAAAATCTTCTTCTCAAAAACTATTTGGTCAGAAAAGCTGGAACTTGTGTGAAAGCATCCTCAGGTAGTGAAGATTCAAGTTTGTTCAAATCATGGTCCCCAGGGGTAGGGTGGGGCCACAATGGGGGGATGAATTTTTACATAGGAGTATTTAGAGAAAAACTTTAAAAATCTTAAAAACCAGGCCTCAGGATCATGAAGCAATTTCAGACATAAGTCAAAATTTCAGTCAGTTATAAAATTATTGTTTATCGTAATATGACGATTGAACTTTGTAAAATTTAACAACTTTATTTCAAGACACTTTTAATAGCATTTGAATTTTGTCAGTGTTTTCCATCAAGAGACATTAAGACAGTGTACAATTTTTGACTTAAGTCTAAAATTGCTTGAAGTTGTGTGGAATCATCCTCAGGTAGTGTAGATTCAAGTTTGTTCAAATCATGGTCCCCAAGGGTAGGATGGGGCCACATTGGAGGGGGGGGAGGGGGGAGGATAAGTTTTACATAAGAATATAAGTACCGATCAGACCCAACCTAACACCAGAGCAGACCCCAACTAAAACCCGGGTTTACTTTCGGGGTTTACTTGGGGTTTCCTCTGGTTCTGCTTTTTGAAAATTTGTGTCCACTCGGGGTTTACTTAGGGTTTACTTGGGGTTGCTTCTGGGGTCCACTGTACGCACTGAAGTGTGAAGCAGACCCGTCTTTTATCTTACCATCTTACTGCCTGTAATTCATGCCCCTTGTATATTCCAAATACACATGTAGCATCTGCTTTCAGGGGTATACTTCTGATTGGGGTTTACTCTCTGTGTCCACTCTGGGTTTACTTTGGGTTTACTCTGGGTCCATTCTAGTAAACCCGGAGTAATTTTCCCAGAGTAAACCCCGAAAGTAAACCCAGGGTTTAGTTGGAGTTTACTTTCTGTTAGGTTGGGTCTGATTGGTACTGTATAGAGAAAATCATTAAAAATCTTTTTATCAAATTCAATCAGCCAGAAAAGCTGGAGCTTGTGGGGAAGCATCCTCAGGTAGTGTAGATTCAACTTTGTTCAAATCATGGTCCCCAGAGGTACGGTTGGGCCACAATGGGGGGGGGGGGGGGGGTCAAATTTTTACATAGAAAGATATAGATAAAAATCTCTAAAAATCTTCTGGAAAAGCATTCAGCCTAAAAAGCTGAAACTTTTGTTAAAGCACACGTTGTGCAGATTACAGTTTGATTAAACCATGATTCTCTGGAGCAAAGTGGGGCCACAAAGGAGGGGATTTTTAAATAGGAATAGAGAAAAATCTTCTCACTAATACTAAAACAACAAAATGGGCTTGGTATTTACCATAAAAATATGTGGATGAAAATCGGCAGATTTTTTTAACTTTTTGTGCAAGATCCATTGTACTTAATTGTCAAGATATTTTGATTTTGATACTTGATAAGAGTTAAGGCTATTGTTGCTCAGGTGAGCGATGTGGCCTCTGGACCTCTTGTTTTGTTTTTTTTTTTTGGGGGGGGGGGGGGGGGGGGGAGAAAGAGAGAGAAAGCGAACTTTATCATTCAAAAAACAATCTGTACTGTTGAGGAAGTGTATCATACTGTTCAAGATGGGTACAAAGTAAGCTGAGGCAAACAGTTTCGTTCAGAAATCGTACCACAACAAACCGTGCAAGTGTACTTAGCTTGTGCAATATGTACTGGCCTTGACTGTAGAAGAGAACATGTATGGGCATATGTTCCTTCTTGATATAAATGATATTTATTTATACATGTACTTTCATAAGATATTCAAGCATGGCCTAGACTATGGATGTATTTCTAGATCTATTTTGCAAGGAATTATGAACACTCTGGAACAGTTTCTTGTGTTTCAAATTGAGTAATCTCCCTTAAACCTGATTGTGTTTACTGATCTTTAACTTATCAGTCATTGACCTTATCTTCTTGTTTTGCGTTTCTTCGTGAAAACTAATCCAAAATTGAGGTCTAGGTCATCCTTATAAGCTGAATAAGGTATGGAGGTTTACATTACACTCATGAATTTCTATTTCCATATAAGGGTGCGGGGGGTGGGGTGGGGGGGGTGTGTTTGCAGTCAGTGATGATTGCGTTTTTTTACTACACATGCCATGGGTGATGAAATATTATTTATTTTGGCAGTAAACATGTATATACCATAAACAATTTTTTGTTTTTTGAAGGGCCACAATTGCACATATTCAATGACACACACAGAGAAAATTAGAATTTATTTTGCTTTGTAGCTCTATGATACAAATCAGGACTTTGTTTATAAAAAAAAACTTATGACAAAATCGTAAATATTTTGAGTCTCATGGAATGATCTTTACTGAACAAAATTTATATAAAACCATTTATTTACAACTATTTTGATTTCCATAATTATATTTTATAGCCATTAAAACAAAACATTGTTTAGTTTGTGATTAATTAGTATTCATTAATTTGGTCGTAGGTCGTAAGTTCTTTAGTAAAACTCTCATCACAAGAAATGTCTGCTCCTTGCCATGATTTATATTATCCATCACATGCTTCTCTGGGAATGATTAAATTCCATTATATGTTAGCATAGTTTACAAAAATGTGATTTTTTATACCAGTCACATTATTTTCTCAATACCAACATGTTTGTGTGTTTGAGAGAGAGAGAGAGAGAGAGAGAGAGAGAGAGAGAGAGAGCAGCCAGTAATTATGATTTGAGATGTCATATTATCATTGTAACGAGGTTGTATTTATTACTATAGTTTATGTAGCATGAAGGAGCTGCATAGAACCTGTCATAACTAATCAGAAGAGAAATTTCTGAACTCCATGTAGCCTAGTGACTATATATCCCGTTTACCAGGTGTACTTTTGGAACTAGACATATTGCATGGCCATGCATAATATACCGTAATGACTGTACATATATTAATGTACTCTTCAATTTATTCATCTTAAATGTTCTCCATGTGCATTCACCATATTTGAAGAGGAATTCTGAGATCATTAATTTTTTAGTTCTTAACTTTCAGTGAATAACGTACATTACCATTATGATATTATTTGAGTATTGTTCAAATAAAAGGATCAACATTTTAAACCAATAGACCTTTGTTTCTCCATCACTAGCTGCTACCCAAATTTGAAATTGAGATATTAACATTATTAACATAAAGATATTAATTATCCCAGCCACATGGGCCATATATTTTTAAAGAGGGGTCCCCCATTTGGAGGGGGGGGGGGGGGGCTCTTTGATCAGTAAAAAATGTATATATATTTTTGATATTTAACCACCCTACACCTTATCTACCCCACCCCACCCCCATTCAGACACATTTTTCCATGAATTATTATAATCGTATTAATTATACCTTTTAAATGTCAGATTTTTTTTTTTATTATACATACATGACCAGTTAAAGAATTCATGGGGTTGTGTTATAATGTTAAAATAAGGAGAGTGTTGATCGAGGCCCATGGGCCTCTTGTGATTAGTACATGTATATCTGCTACAATATTTAGGACCTTAATTTTTTCTCTAGCTTTTGAGCTGTCCCATAAGCCTCAGATTGTCAATGTGTGGTAATTTAGGTTCTTGGGTAATTCCCCATCACTCTTTTAGCGGGAAAGCAAGGTGAAGGCTCTGCATGTGGAAAAAAATTGTTAGGATCCAGACACTGCAATTACAATGAGCTGCGGGTTGTGTTCTTGCCAAATACCAAAGGTGGTCCTTGTGAGTAGCAGGGGAAAGTTTATATTTCAAAAAATAAACCCTTATAGTTAAGGAAAGTTTTTATTTGGATATATCCTTGAAACTTGCTGACTGCTTCAAACTTAGTAGTCCAGGTAAAATATGAAATACTTAGGAATGTTTTAAAACTTTGCTTAAACATTTATTAATAATAGGAATTTTAGTCATATGTTTTTGACTTTAGAATATATGATGCTATCGATTAGATGTAAAAAAAAAAAAATGTTTTCAAATTATGAGGTAGTTTTAAGTTTTTCTGTATTTTCAAACCTTCATTTATTGGTTTTAAAAGATAAAAAACAACAAAAATTTTGCCTGACGTCTAAATATCAGAATATTCGTGTGTTTCAGCTATTAAACTGCAAGTAATTCAATATGAGAAAAGAGCCAGCTAGCAGATAACTTTTCAATTTATGCTCCTTAAAATGACACTGTAAACATTTGAAGAATTTTTTTTAACCTTGGATATATATATCTGCTTCAGTCATCGGGAGGCTAAAGATGACCCACATATTCAATTTCCTCTACATGCACATAGCATAGACTTGTAATTCATGCTTACATTAAAATGTAACATAAGTTGTAATAATGTGGAAATTGAATGAGTTTTGCATTGTTAAAACCTCTGTGAATTTGTTATTTAATTTTTTTTATAAATTATATACACCAAGATTATCCATACACGTATAAGCATTTACCAAGCTACACTGTGTGCAAACTCTGACTCGACTTATTTAACACTGTCAGAGTGTCTTATATTTGATATGTGGTTTTTTTTTAAGTCCTATGTATTCTTGTTTTCTAGATGCGCAAAACAAATGGAGTGGCAAAACAACCTCCAATGGAGATGCAGGAAGAAGGGAAAGTGGAGGAGTCGGATAGTTCCAGCTCCTCCTCGGAGGGGGACTACCACCGGGGAACCTGGAGCCACAAACTGGACTTTCTCTTGTCAGTGATTGGCTATTCAGTGGGCGTTTCTAACATCTGGAGGTTTCCTTACCTGTGCATAAGAAATGGTGGAGGTGATTAGGGTTTTTCTTTAGTAGTAACTCAGTGTATGAGTTTTCATGTTTATAATATTGTACATACTGTAGATTACTAATTAAATGCGAGGAATTATTGTGCATGTAAAATTGCGAGAAGCAAACCTTGCAATCTCTCTTTTATTTTTTAACAGATGTGAACTATTGATAATATGATCAAAATCCTGTATTCGCAATTTTATATTCTCACGATTTGATGCAAACCATTGGAATACTTGGCTAAATATAGGAATCTACAGTACGTTTATACTTAAATGAAGAATCAAGAACTTTTATTAGAATTTGATTGTTCCATTTTTGCTCTACATAGGTTGTGTAAAATGTAAACATTCATTTCAGCATTATTTTGAATTGATAGGTGCCTTCTTGATTCCGTTTTTCTTCTTCCTGATTTTCTGTGGAATACCCCTGTATTTCCTAGAGCTGTGTTTAGGACAGTTCTCAGGGGTAAGCTCCATATTTGTATGGAAGCTATGTCCATTGTTTAAAGGTAAGCATATTTATATTATAAATCATGGGACTATTTTAAAATGATGTTGTGAGGTTATTTTTGCAATTCTTGTCAAATATGACATATTAGCAAAATCAAACATCTGTAAATGACTGTTAAATCATATCCATGCAGTCAGCACATTTAATGTGTAAACATGCAGAGAATTTTATTCATCTCTAAGTATCATGTATATTTGCTCTGTTTCAAGTATGTGATAGTCCTGTATACATTATTTTCCAGGGTTGGGATTTTTGATGGTCACAGTTTCAGCAATGATGTCTTGGTATTACATCACTGTTCTGGCCTGGGTCCTATACTACCTCGTCAATTCTTTCTATAACCCCCTCCCTTGGTCTGACTGTTCGGAAAGCTGGAACACTGTGCATTGCATTGAGTCTAGGATTAAAGACTTTAACAATGCCACAAGCTCAGTATTACAAAATATCACTTCAAATAGCTCTTCCCTATATAATATTAGTCTAGCCAGTGAAACAGGGGTCAAGAAGAATGCAACCACAGCTGCGAAAGAATTCTGGCAGTAAGTCCATTCTTTGATAATTTTATTTAATTTTCAATATACAGATAGTCCAAATTTTTTCAATGTCAAATTAAATATCATGTAATTGAGTTAAAGGTACTGGTATATGGCTGGTTAGGAATAGGTGTTTTTATGTCCCAAGGATTGTTCAAATAAAAGGTCAAGGTCAGAGATCAATGTCATTAAGAGTCAAGGTCAGTTTAGAGGTCAACATTCAAATTTAATTTCAGTGAACATTGTGCTAGACAAACACATCTTGTTTTTTCTTTGATAATTATAATAATTTGCTAGCCTGACATTGAAATACAAAAGCAACAACCAAATTAATGTAAAACAACAACAGAAAAAGGTTCAGTGTCCAAGATAAATAGATTACAGACTGATCTAGAGAGTACTTGTATGTATTGATATCGCTTGGGTGTTCTATAATAATTACACGTTTTCCTGTTTGGATATTTTAGCAAATCATTTTTTCAACAAATTACCTGGTATATTAATATTATCTTACAGTTTCATCACAACAAATTCTACAATAATTTTATACAGACGAAATATTTCATTTGACCTGATTTATATTTACAGGAGGAGGGTGCTACGGATATCACAAGGATTTGATGAGGCTGGTTCTGTGGAGCCCCATCTTGTCGTTGGCCTCCTAGTAGCCTGGGTTCTAGTTTTCCTCTGTCTAATGAAAGGAGTCAAATCAGTTGGAAAAGTAAGGCACATGTACATACAGTGAATTTTGGCATCTTAAACGCTGATATATTGAATACAATGGAAGCAGAAGTGATTTATAATTCTCAACTTTGTTTTGGAAACATAAGCCCAACCACTGTAAATTGTATTATATTTAGCGTGTATGATATTTGTTTTGCTTAATCTTTTTATAGTGTTTTCTCAAAAATATCATAAATGGTAGTGCCAAAATTTTACTTTGAATTAAACATGAAAATGAAAGTGCATGTTCAGATGATAATTTGCTGAATAAAAAAATCAAAATAATGGAAAAACTTTTAATATATTGCCTGATATTACAGTTGGTCGATTACGTTTTAGTATATAGATTTTAACTGTTTGCACAGGTTGTGTATGTGACTGCAGTGCTGCCCTACATCTTACTGACCACCTTTTTAATCAGGGGCCTAATGCTGGAGGGATCTGTGGAGGGCATTTGGCATTACCTCACCCCCGACTTCTCCAGACTGGCCGATTTTCAGGTAAATCAAATACCGGTAGTCAAGACTCTGATTTTCAGGTAAATCAAATAGTCATGACTCTAATTTTCCATCCAGAGGTTCAAATTTCCTTTGTCTCTACATACAAAGCACAAATAAACAACTTACATTTTACAATGTTTTTTTTAGTTAATTATATTAAAAATTGAACACTTTGTTATATAACTTAGTTGAGTAGCTCTGAGATCATTATGGCGTATGACTGTACTCGGGTGACTGCTGAGGCTTATGGGCCTCTTAAACTACAGTCAAACTTTGTTATCTCGAACTAGATGGGACTGTTTAAAAACTTCGAGATATCTGAGTATTTGAGATATCGAGGGTAAAATACTTAAAAAATAAGTGGTTGGGACTTAACAAATCACTTCAACATATCCATTGTATTCGAGAAATAAGTGTTCGAGATATCGAAGTTCAACTGTATCTGTCGATAATGATGAGAATTGACTCCTGTTCTGTCCAGGTATGGTTAGAGGCAGGGATCCAGGTGTTTTATTCGCTGGGCCCAGCATGGGGTGGACTGATCACTATGTCCAGTTATAATAAATTCAACAACAATTGTTTCAGGTAATGTCTTGACTTTAGTAGTGAATATACCTGCTCCAATTTTATATCTTATAATGTATACAGATGCTTTATCAGGTCAAGAAGAAATTTTTTGGTCACCTGAATTAGCTGTCAGGTAATCTAACACTACCTGTTTTTGAATATACATGTAGCTGTGCTTCATCTGTCGTTTGTTGTGTGCTTGAATATTTTCAGTTTCTCTTATGAAACTACCCTCTAGGCAATTTTTTGTGGCCAAAACAATTTTTCCATTTCTATGAATACATGTAAATAAATGGGAGCTTATACCACAGTTTAAATTGTGAAATTGTATTTCAAAAAAGATACCGGTAACTTTTTATATCTGTCAAGCAAGTTTGACCAAGTAAGATTTGTAAATTAATGATAACACCCTCCTCACCTTAATAACCAAGATAATTTATGCACAACAACTCCCACTTAGATGCTCATGGTAGAGGACCAGTACATACCATAGTTTTGTTCAGGTTTGCAGTTGGATTTTGATCTATGATCTTCTATTACAGGGATGCTATCATTGGCAGTTTGGCTGATGGACTGACCAGTTTCTATGCTGGCTTTGTCATTTTTGCATTGTTGGGGCATTTAGCAGCAATGACGGGCTTAAAGATTAGTGACATGGCTGATTCAGGTAACTTGTTTATTAAGAGGGCTTGATGGTCATGGCCATTTTTAGACCATTCAATCTCCTTAGGAAGAAGAGCTCTTTACAGAGATATAGAAAAATGATCAAATATAACAGCTATTACCAGTATATTTGGTATTTTTCTTCACTAAATGTCAGTTTATTGCCATTTATATCATATGTCAAAGTTTAAGGCAGATCTGATGGTTAAGTTGTTGACCATCCAGCCTCCTTAATGACTTACATTTCCTTGGTAAAATGAGGGATGATTTCGATTTTGCACTCTGTATAAAGGGCAATAACTCAATTCTCACTTTTGGTATGCATATTTTAGATACAATTTCAGTGCAATATAATTTTGTTAGTTACACTTTTTAATCAAAATATTTGACCAATATGATACATGTATGTAGACAATGGCTGTATCAACCATTCAACCAATTAGTTAAATGTGCTTAGTACTGCTTACCAAAGACATTGGGTCTGAATTCCAATACACTGCTCACCGTTATCAACAAAATAATTATCAACTGTTACACAGAAGCCAGCACCTAGATAGCAAAATGATTAAAATACAGCAATACAGAAACTGACAACCAAACTCATTTTTTTTTTATGTCAGTGTCAATGTTTTCATCATAAAAATATACAATATACAATCTCCTTGTATGTTTTATTCAGTGATTATTTAAAGTCAAAAGGTTATACACATACATTTAACTACAGCTATAAACTCATCAATAAAACCAAAATGTAAATTTGATGCACTACATAAAATTTGTGTTTCATATTACCGATAAGATGGCAGTAAACTTGATGTCAACTTGGAAGACAATTTGTATGTACATGTAATCTTTTGCAGGTCCTGGTCTGGCCCTTGTTGTGTACCCAGAGGCCATGTTGACCCTGCCTTTCCCTCATCTGTGGGCTGTGCTCTTCTTTCTGATGTTACTGACCCTGGGCATAGACAGTCAGGTAAACTCAGAGCATAATCAAGGTACTGCCAGTATCAACTGTCTCCAGAGATGTCATGTTGACGTAAGGCTGTCCAAAGATTATTCTATGTTTAATGTCACTCACTCTCATAGGTTTTGGAGAAATTGTGCTTTGAAAAAAAAACAAAGTAAATGATAACTTTTGATGTAGCGTAATGACTTATATGTTAATTTGAGATAAGCTGAGAATAATTTTACAATTTAATTTTAGAAAATAAACACATGGTTGGGCATGGTAGACATGTTACAGCAACATATTTCCCCAAAATTCCTTCTCAGTTGTATTTCCAGTGAAAAAAATTATTTGTAGATGAGAGTGTCTAAGAGTGCAGCAAAAACAAATGTTATTACTCCATCAGTGCACCAGAACACCATAATGAAAAATACTTTTATACAGTAAAAAATAATTATCTAATTTGCTTGGAGAATGGAATATTTTTACTTAATAATATCTCTACATTTATTCTTAATATGTTCTTAATATTGGTATATTGTGGTTCCATTAATATTCGTCGAATACCAAATTTTGCGAATTTCGTTGTTGAGTTGATCCATGAAATTACATGTACATTGAAGTGCAATATTTAATAACATATTGTATTGATAGAATCATTGGCCTTGAAATCACATGTACGCATCCTTGAAACTGTCATTTTTACTAAATCCACTTTGGTTGATGCCCACAGATATTAATGAAACTATAGTTACTGTAGTGTTTCCGTTGGTTACTGTGCTTAACTACCTGTTTCATTCATTTGCTGTGCAGACATGTACATCTAGATCTTTCTTTACTTTCTTGTCAAGTTTGGAACCTTTGAGACAGTGTCCAGTGGCCTAGCTGATGCGTTTCCTCAATATTTCTCCGGGGGAAAGCGGAAAACTCTGTTAACAGCAGCGCTGTGTGCTCTTCTTTTTGTATTGGGTATTCCTTTCAGTACAAATGTAAGTAACTAAAGATAAGAACCTCATTTATTATCAGTGGACGTTATAGACACTTGTTCATAAACATCAAATGGTATCCATTAGTTAGAATTAAGTGAAGACATCTGACAACTGATTGTATTCACTTTGTCATGTTTAATAGTGTTAATAATATTGATACAAAATGACAGGGCAGTGGTTTTTAGCTCACCTCAGCTGAAAGCTCAAGTGAGCTTTTCTGATCACATTTTGT
>WFKH01010931.1:19818066-19866706 GCA_016163765.1 Magallana hongkongensis | reverse complement strand
GGGGGGGGGTCAAATTTTTACATAGGAATATATAGGGAAAAATCTTTAAAAATCATCTTCTAAAACACAAATTGTCTAGAAAAGCTCCAACTTTAGTCAATTCAGATAGTGTATACATGTATTAAAATTTGTCAAAATCATATTCTTCAGGAGTAGGGTTGGGCCACATTGGGGGGGGGGGATTCCAATTTTACAAAGGAAAACATTTAAATTATTCACAAAAACTCAAATGTTATTATATATGGTTTTACTTATATGCAAACATTTTGACATATTGTTTATTCTTTAAAATTGTTTAGACTCTTGCCTCTGGACAATTTTACACAAAAATTGTCACAAGGGGTTCAAAATTTGATGTAGGTTTATAATCCATATATAAATAGTTGTTTAAGTCTGATCATCTTCTTGAGAACTGCAATGCTCAATATGTGATATGACTGTAAAACCATCCTGTTACAAAGGGGCTCAATGATAAACATAAGAATATGCAGGGGAATTTTTTTTTATATATACAGGATCTATTATACGACATTGTTCAGATATTTTGTATATGACTCCATAAAGCTGATTTTATTATGTCTATTGTTGCTCAGGTGAGTGATGTGGCCCATGGGCCTCTTGTTCTTAATCCCATCTTGTTCAAGATTGCAAGGTTTAACTGTATTTTTGTCAGATATATTAAGACATGTGGTTTCTGGAAAAATGTTTTTTTTTCATTACAACAAGGAAGGTTTCCATTTTTCTAACTTCCAAACTTAATAAAAGGTATAATAATTAATAATTTCATATTAATTATCACAAAATTTCAGAGGTTGCACAAACTTACTCAGCCCTCCGAAGATTGGGGTCCCCATGTCAGCAAGTACAAGAAAGGGTACAATGAAATCCACCATAATACGCTTGATGAGACGCCACTCCTTACCATCAAGAGAAATCTCCTGGGAAGCCCTTCTCATTGATTGGATCAAATATTAGCCATCTTTGTTTATTCATTGTGAAAGGAGAATTGCGCATGTGTTCGTTGTGCAAGTGTTCATTTTAACCCTATTGTGTTTTGGATCAATATCTTTTTTATTCTCTTGCAAAATTTGAAAATCTTTTAATTCGTCCTAGACATACAAAGTTTTCCGAACAATTTGTATATTAGGAGAATGAATTGATTAAGATTCATTATTACACTAGTTAGATTATGGAGCCTCCTGAGTTATGGTCTATGAAAAAATATGATTTTTAAAAGGTTAGTTGTTAAGAAACAATATAATTTTCTAATTGATTTTAATAATAATTATTATTTAATAATAATAAATTTTCTTATAAATGATTTCTGAACTTGGAGAGTTAATTAATGAGTACCAAACTGTCTAAAAGACAAATCAAAAGTTAAAGTAAAAGTGATCACAGGTGATCTCTACAGTGCTGGCATTTTTCTGTGAAATAATGACAATACAGCAATGTACTGTCAAGTTTTGTGTTAAGTACACACCTGACCTGCTGTTTAGTGTACGTTTATAAACACTGTCACTGCAACAATTTTGTATACCTTGAGAAATGACAAATTCAGCAGTACTTGGTGATCTTCATTATTGTGTTCTTTACTGTAGATTCCGTATTATATGCAAGTATACAATACCATGGTACCGCTGTTTTGTGTCAAATTGTGAGAATGTAAAACGGTGAGCATGAATTTTTCATATAATTTTATATAGTTCATGACTGCAAGAAAAAAAAAAGATTTTATATCTGCAATGGGTGCTTGTCATGATTTTATGCGGATATTACTGAGGTGATTTCTTGCGTTTGATTAGGAATCTACAGTGTTAAAAGATTGCCAAATTGGGATTGAAGTGAATAATTTATAATGCATAATAAATATTTACATTATAAAGTGTACATGAATTTCAAGAACATTCCTATTAGTTATAGTGTATATTTATTAAATTTTATTATTTTCATGTTGAAAAACGTCTAACGTTTCCATTTATGTATAAATACTGTATAAAAAAGCATTCCATCTAACATTATAAGGTTACAATTTTTTTAAAATGAAATCCTTGTTAATAAATTTACAACTTTACTGAATTTTCTCTGAATTTTAAATATTAACAAACCATAATACATGTATTTTTGGTAGTTATTTGATTTTAATGACATGTTGGCAAGGAAACACTTTTGATTTTTATGTTAATTAGCATTTGAAAGGATACAAAAGCAATTTTTAAGATTGAATGTTGAATCTTATGGTCTTTTTAGATTAATAATATTGAAAAACATCGAAAAAGTGTAATTGGGCCTACATGTATATCATCGTCTTAGGTTCAGTAGCTTATGGTTTGTGTCTATGATTTTCTTATTAATTTTTGACTGAACAGGATGGTACATACACTGTAGGTGTTATAATAATTTTGATAACCAGAGTTGTATAATGTACATATCTGGTTATTTTGTTATGATTGTCTCTTTTGAATGATTTAAACTTGCAGTCTTGAAAGCTTTGTGTATGTTATATTGAATGAATATTGAATAGTGATTTAAAAAAAACAATCACTTTAGAATTTTTTTAAAAGAAAAATTTATTCCCTCCCCCCCCTAAAAAAATGGAATACCATTTAGATGTGCATCCTATATCTAACAGTCATTGGTCATTTTCAGCACTGTTTTTTTAGCTGTCTAAACATTACAAGTTTATTATTTGTTGGTTTGTTTTTTTGTGCTCCTTTAAGAAGGATTTAAATTTTGCAGTTATTTTGAAATGATGCTGATTGACAAATACGATTTTGCTTACCAGGGCCAAAAAACATTGATATGTTGTTACAAAATTTATTATACATGTAAAACATGTATGAATATTTTACTGTATAATTCTGTTCTGTGCAGTACGATATTTTAGTTTTTGATTCAAAACAAATACATTTATTTTTAGTGATTACATGTTTTGCAATTTATTTTCCATTTATAACTGAAAAGAAAATATAATATCATTAATACATGTAGTTTTTGTGATTGAATAGTTTTTTGTACAAGATGCTACAGAAAAATTTAATTTGGCAATAATTATAAGATAAAATACCACATTGCAGAAAAATGTCCCTATTTATTAATTACATCTGTCTGTTGTATTTGTGTACATGTGTAGCCCTCTTTGTTAGCATTCTGAAATCCAATTAGACTTCTCATTGACTTCAGGGTCAAGTTAAACTTTGTCTCTAAACCAGCAAAATACAGTCCAAAAACAATCTGGTTTAAGCATTGAATGCTTTTGGATATCGTAGGTCCTGATAATTTGTCTGCACGGCCTGTTGTGTTATTGGACCGATGATATCCAAAAATAAGCATTCAGTGCTCATGTATCTTTATTTTGATGTTTATTTGTGTGAAATATTTTTTTATCATCCCTTTAAAATCATTATACACATGCTTTGTCAGGGATATGAATAATAGCTGGAACAGCCATAAATCATGTTATTAGTGCGCTTCCACAGCTAAATATATAGTGCCAGAAACTTTGCCGTGAAAACTTTTTTTTGAGAACGAATAAATATGATTTAACTATTATTTTTCAAAAGTACATATCAAATTGGTTATGTAATTTTGAATTTAATCTTACAATAATAAATTTATTCAAAACGCATGATGACATTTACTTGTACACATACGCCGTGATCAGATTTGACGTGCGTTATAGAAAAATTGAACGTCACAGATTCCCAATGCAAACATAAGGGGAAATGTACACCCAAATGTAAATATACAAACATAGATGTGGCGTAAATACACCTGCAACTTTTTTATATGCGTTAATTACTTATAGGTAAAATGATTTTTTATTAAAAATGGAGTTGATTTTTTAAAGTGACTTAATATATTAATGCATCTCTGATTGTTGCACATTCAAAATCAATTGGTTTAAGAATTGTATCCAATATGGAATATATGTTTGAATAGTAAATTATGTATATTCATGTAATGCAATGTTTCTGTAACACCCTCTGATTATTAAAACAATTATTTACTTACTACTGGTAATCCCTGTGCCACACATTAAAAAAAAAGATATGTATAACGGACAAGTTACAGTGACATTAACACTATGTGTCTGGATGGTTTTATTACATTGTAAGTGTATGAAATTCCTTTATCGTAAAACTTAGGTGACAATTTTAGGTGAACTATATAAGGATCAACAAAATGTTCTATGGTCATTTTAAATGCATAATAATTTGTACTGGTTATTATTTTTACATCATAGTCATTTATTATATTTCATTAATAATTAGTGTTCTTTAAGCACACTTGTACCGAAAAATGAAGTCGATTATATATACCTCACTATACTTATCATTTTCTTGCTGTATTCTTATTGAAAGCATAATTCGTAAAGATTGGTGCATTTCAGATTTTTACAAATATATATTTATACTAGTTTAACTGTAAACTGTACCAATAGAGACGTTTATTTCTTGTATTGTAAAATCCATATTTAATATTTAAATACTATTATTTAATATTTTAAAAATCCTCCAGTTATTTACATATACATGTATTAGTTAGATCTTGGAATTTTACATGGTTAGTCAACTTGCATATTACTCACTAGCCAAAAGTTTACAATCCGATACACTCCTCGCCAACCCCAGGAGTAGAATGGAGCGGATCTTAAACCTTTGACTAGTGAAGATGGCCCACGTGTTGCTTTCAAATTGATTAATACTAAGTTCTAACCTGCTCTCTTTAGACATAACTACATACTGTCAAGATACTTAAAAATTATACAGCTACACAGAAAAAAGTGCTTGTCTTTAATTAACAGCTGTTTAATAACTTTTTTTGAAAATCTTACTTACATTATGATAATTTAAGAGAGCATCATCATTTAAATATTTTTTATTCATGAAACCGCCAATATTTGTTTTCTTTTGAAATTTATATTGTATAATTATGTGAACTTTAGTCAGTATTACAATTTACTATCAATTGTATAATATTTTATTTTTCAGTAGGTTTCATCGTTATATTCAATGATTTATTTATTTTTTTTTTGAAAATTAGAATTTCTACGGATAATAAATATCTGCTAGTCGTCAATCTTACTGGTAATTTAATAATCAGTCCTAAGTGTGTCAAGTAGTCAAAGCTTTTTAGACATATTTTGATGTGAATTTTTAAAACATTGATCCGACAGTTGCTTTGACAGAACATGTTCTGGTAAACAATTATGATTGTTTAATCTTTTTGTCTTTTTGTTGATATCAATAATTATTATGAATAAAATCATAAGATTTTTTCCAGCTTATTGTGTTCATTTTGTCAACCGGCATCGCTTATACATGTACTCTTGTTAACCACAAGCTCACAATGAGTATTGGTGTAGGGACCCATTCAATTTCAAACTCTCCATCTTTTATGATATTTACCGTTTCAACAGATATCATCAAAGTCAAAGTGTCTATTTTAATCTACTGATGTGAATTTAACCCGAATAAAACGAAATCCAGGATAATTCAGGTGATTTTATAATGATTTGATTATACTTTGAATACAGTCATTCTCTGTATAAAAAATATCACATAGTCTTAGGTGTAAAATATTGCCATTGAAAAGATAGCGTATTTGCCTACAAATACAATTTTAAATTGCTAGAATTATTGCTCTATAACATAATGAAATAATTAATGAAAAAGAAATATTTTATTCTGGTATTTTTATTAGCAAACACGAAAAAAATATTGGTTGGGATTAAACGCCCTAATCTAGAAAGTTTATTTCTTTAATCCAAACATATGTGTTTACATATAAATGGTTTACTTATATGCTATTTTGACCTCGAAAGTACGATGTACTTCTGTTGCATCCCTGAAATGTTCGAATGTTGTGTTACATGTACGAAACTATAATACAGTTTTAAATGCAAATTTGGCCAACGTAATAAGCATTTATTGATGACAAATATGGAATGCGGACCCACTTTATGAATTAACAGGAAGTGAAGTTTTGAAAGATGCATACACCAGTTCGATCGTATCAACTTTTTTAAAACAAAAACTTTCTTCAGAAATAGAAGAGAATATACTTTGTGGAATATATGCAAATATAAGTATTAACTTATTAAAGGGCTGAGTTTTTTTAAATATTCTATTATAGCTTGCGATGCAGACTATGGACTTGCATGTATATGCAGGAAAAATAACAAGCTGTCCCGATATTACAGTAAAGCTACAGTAGACATACATGTATATAGCTACAGTAAACATTTTCTCCATGCTATACATATTTGACTTTGTATTTAAATTTGTTGATAAATAACAGTCCGTGTTTGAAGTAAATAATCACTAAAACAGTCTGCCCTTTTTCATCACCAAGAACAGATAAAATTGAGACTCATTGGCTTTGTTTGATGCAGCTATTGCACACTCTTCTTTATAATAGTCCTCTCTCTATTTATTTGAGAGAAAGAGAGAGCATTCACGAGAGAGAGAGAAAGAGGAGAGAGCATTCACGGTTTTACTGACCAGTTTATTATTCTCAAGGCATTCCTATTTAATTTAATGAATGAGCAATGGCCCATCTTAATATCAGAGAGTGTTTTTAGAAAGAATTAATAAGAATTCTGATATTATTTTGACTTTTGATGAAAGACAAATAGGAGTAATAATGATTTTAATGACAATGCGTGAAGAGATTAAATAAATATAAGGAAATAATTTGACAATAACATAATAATACAACTTTTTCACACTAAGTGTAACCTTGATATGGTATGCCCCACCCGCCTCATTTTTATTTTGACCAAGAATAAGAAAAAAACATTAAGTATAAAAAAAAACACGCAAGTTTTTCAAATTGTGATTAATTAAGTAGATGTAACCAGAGAGAATAAATGGTGTCGATTTGCGTACCTCTGTACATTAATTAGTTCATTTGTAGAAATAAAAAAAACAATGCTGAAATATCATAAAATGGTAAGGCCTTCAGATGACCGAGTGAGAACAACAATGCCTGTCTATGACTCAGTCTATTAAGATTTGCACACTGCTTTCTAGATATTGTATAGCTTTTTTAATCTCAAGGATCCAAATACAGAATCCCCCTATCATCTTAATGGACAAAATTAACATGGTTATGTCATTTACATCTTTAAAGATTTGTAATGAATACTGCGGAAATCATCCCGGTGTCCCGTCTCTGAATATGAATATATGGATGAAAATCTCATAAAACAGTTCTTGGAGTTGCATGCTATGGCAGTTATCTGTTAATTAATGATCTTGCTGAAAGTCTTGGCTTTCCTCTCAATTTGTCGAGTCCGCAAAATGTTGTCGAGTCGGCAACATGAATCAGCTTCGAAATAGAATAATAATGGAATTAGGTCACACGTCATACAAATTGTCGCAGGTGCTCCCTGATTTAGCTTTCCGAGAGAAGAGTCTGTCTAGCAGTCCTAAGGCCCCTGACCTTTTGACCTTTGGCTTGGAGTGGGATCCAGGATCGACTTGAGGGGATTTCTTATTCTGATTGAGCCGGATTTGCCGTAGAATCCCCACCAGGAGTTCATCAACCTGATGGTTCAAGGCCACAGATGTCTCGATATATTTACAGCAGTGTGTGTCGGCTAATTTTCTTGCATCTGTAATGATGATAATTGAACATTGTGAATAATATCGATCATATCCTCAAACAATGTACAATCCAGCAACAATCTTATTTTAATGAATTGGAAAACAAGTAATCTAGTCAAACACGCATTTTATTTGCTCTTTACGGATGAACAGGATAGTGTACTCTAAAACTATCATACCATTATAGATTGTTATCTAAAATGATAATAAAAACCATTATTTTTTTTCAGTTGAGTGAAAGGGAAAATTGCGTGATGACTGCAAAATCATTCCAAATGATGTTATGATGTTGTCTGCCTAAATGAGCTGTTGTTCTCTGCGATAAAACCCGAACAACAACCAAAAAAAAATAAAAATACGACAATCTTTTAATATACTAGTAGTCTGTAACATTATTCCATTTCGAAAATGAGTTTTATTTTGGATAGGCGAAACAGCTAACAGCGAAGACCGAATTTAAAGAAAAATTACCAATCATTTAGCTCTAATAGAAACAAGTGTTCTTCGATTGACAATTTTGTTTTGTTACATCTAATCAAGAAATGGTGAAGCCTTTTAATATGTTTGTAGAATTGAAAAAAACACCACAGCAATTTCAACGATGAGTAAGACACGTTTTTAAAAAAGAAGGCTTTTAGAAGCAAAAGAAATAATACCATTTGCCGGAACTGCCCTCTTTCGAACCAAGTCGATTTTATTGGCGACAAGGATGATGGTCTTGTTGATTTTCAGTTCGTTTCGGATTTTGTTGAGGTTATCTTTGGCAATTTGGAAGGTTGAGGGATTGTTGACAGAGAAAACTACGACGTAAGCATCCACACTTAAGGTTTTCAGCAACTCCTGCAAAAAAAAAAGAGAACAGTCGAGGAATGCGTAAGATGTTGATAATTGTTCCAGAAAACACTGATTGCGCATATACAGAAGACAGAGAAAACTATCATTGAATGTAATTACTTGGTACCCAATTTGGTTTTTTATGTAAATTGCGTGACAAAACTTTTAAATTACCGTTACTTCTGGTGAGGCAAAGACGTACAAGCAATGAAGAGAAGAGGATTGATGATTTTTTTTCTTTTTTGGAGTATTGAAGTAGTTGCGGTATTGCAACTTGTTAAATGTTCTTCTGAAAGTAGTCTATACAGAGTCCTATAATCTAATATCAGTCATCTCAGTAGAGGTCGATGTCTATTTGAAACATTTCGTGAAGCAATTCATAGAAATCTCAATGGAATTTCATTTGCACTAACGCGTTTCTTTTGTAGCATTTTTTTTCTACGTGTATCAAATTCCCATCTGATTTAATGGGAAAAGATGAAAGTAAATCATTTTTTTTTTTTGGTGGGCTCTGGAGCGGATGACTTTTTAATCAGTAATTTTTCAAAATAATTGTGGAGAAAATGCAATATTCACCCGACACCGCTACAATCTTGTTTGAACTTTTTTTATACCCACTAGGTTTTTCCAGTACGTTGTGAAAAATAGAAAACTTTGTCATCTATCATTTAAACTTGCTAAAAGCTTTCGAAAATGAGTAGTTCTTACTATACACAGCCAATTGTGCCTCACGTGAAATTCACGTGAAAGGAGCTTTATGTGAATTTCACATGAAATTCACCTGAAATTCGTGGGGAATTTTTCATGTGATTTTCACGTGAAATTCACGTGGAAAACCCTTACACGTGAAATTCACATGAAATGATTCATGTGAATTTCACGTGAAAATCATGGAGTGTTTTTTAAACACCAATATCACGTGAAATTAACGCCTGTGTAATTCCGTGTCTTACCTTCTGACCATTAGGGCCTCCTATTGTGGCAAATTGCGATTGCCCTAAATAACTTTCTTACATTAGGATACACATGTGCTTTGGTGTTTTTTTTATTTGATTGAATAATCTATAATTAAACGTCTGCGAGAAACGCGATAGTACTTACTAAAACTATGTCAGTATCTCCTACCTGGCCATGGAATATCTTAAACCATTTATATTTGTGGAATAAACAATGAAATAAGATATTACACAGAAACCCAAATAATCAAATCTTGAAAATCTCGTGGAAATAAAACTGAATATTATCGATATGTTCATAAAATTTCGATGTATTGAATTTTACGAATTTTAAAGTTTCAAAACGTAATTAAAGTTCCTCTTAAAACGTTTAATCAAAAACGTATACTAGTAATTACGTGTCCAGAGCACAGTTAAATTTTGTTTATTGGTCCAGAAAAATGGATCGAATCGCACTACAACCTAGGACTAACGATACACGTGGATTGCAAATAATTAGTTCTTCAAGGTGTATGATCCTACAGAAAAATTTGACAAGTT
This sequence comes from Magallana hongkongensis, assembly GCA_016163765.1. Lineage (NCBI taxonomy): Eukaryota > Metazoa > Mollusca > Bivalvia > Ostreida > Ostreidae > Magallana > Magallana hongkongensis. Next base: position 19,856,763 of record WFKH01010931.1, on the reverse strand, counting down.
GCTCTCAGACATTTGTAATGAATTTGCGGAGTGACAGATAAAGGACGTGTTTGCTTATTATTGTTGTTCAGAAAAAATAGCGTCTCGTACTTGATTTACTGGTGTACATACCACTACAGATGCAATTAACCACGCGTATTTAAAACAAAGATATGAATTATATAGAGCAATATGTCCCAACGGACAGTAGTTTTTAACGCTTTTCAATGCTATTGACCTGATCTCCACAAAGTATTGTAATGCATGCAGCTATCAGTATCAGCAATGGTGCTTATATTTATAGGAAGTTAATGCGCGCTAGAAACGACATCAAAAACAAAATCGCACCCGGTTCTTGTAACATGTCTTAAATCAACAATGTATACATGTAGATGGCTTGTATAATTAAGTTATTACAAGTATTCCGTACTCATTTGTACATTTTTAATTCGAATAAGATATTTCTAGGGGTTAAAAAACTTTTAATGTACAAAAGTACCTGATTGTCAGTGACGTCATGAAACTCAATAGTAGATTCCTCACCATCAAGCAGTACAGAGACCGTCATCTCGTCTTCAACGTCACCTTAAAATGTGAAAATGCATATGATTGTTCACAAAAAGAAATGGTACGGATAACATTCTCTCTCCCCTTCTCTCTTTCTTTCTCTCTCTTTCAACCTGCATTATATATAACCAGGATACATCTGTTAAGTATACTGTACTTCATTCAAAATAAACACACTGCTCTCCAAATGTTTCGTAAATCATGATGGATCTTCGATCAACCCAACGACATGGCTACAATCTGATGCCTTGGTCAATGAACGGCCGCCTTAAGTCAAACAAGGATAACCATCAGAACATCGCCGACACATACACCTTAAGATGTCCACTTGTAATGGATCTAAAGGCCAAGGCTCTTTTCTTTGCTGATTGCTTCGAGCTTATATTTATTACTTTAAACGGACTGCAGATTGTTAACAAGAAGGTCTTTTCATTACAATAACTGTCTTTATTACTTTAGATTCTAATTCTGAGCACTTCTAATTTATAAATCGTGTTGAAATACACGATTCTTGATATCAAAGACCAATGTCATCGCAGAAAGACTTCCATCTTTAATTACGGTACCATTCATCATCTCGGTCTCAGGTGGGTTTTCCTCTGATGAATACAAGCATGACCATTGTCATAAGCTTTCCCTCTAATCACCTTCAACCTACTTTTTTTCCACCAAAGCCTGATGAAGTATCTAATCTTGCATTGCATATGCCAGTAAATAACACTTATACCTGGATCTAACACATAAAATTATATTAATTAGAGAGAAAACACATCAACTGTGGTACCAAACTGGGGCGAGTTTCCTGAAATCTGTTAATCATTTATGATTGGAGACGCTGCGATTATATATACACATATACTGTTCATCGTGTAACTTTTAAGCTGAATATAATTAATGAGTATCAAGTTATTTTGTAAATACATAATGAGGACTTTTTACTCGAGCCAGATAAATACGTAAATGACCATTATACTTAGAGCATAACAGTATTGACAGAATGGTACAACGGTTTTAGTTAATTTTCTTGAAAATGTTGCAGATTTGTTACTGTAATTTTAAATTGATGAAACTTGCTTTCTAGTTTTCCCCCAAATCGGTCTGTCATAATAATAATCGTACATACTGGTTTACAAGGCATGCTTTCACCATTGACTTCGCGCAAGTTCTGGAAGACTTCGGGCAAAATAGCACTTAATATAATGTTCAAAGTGAACTTCAAAAGTCTGTACCATTAATAAGCAAAATCTTCATGACTACATAAAGGAAGTCATCAAATATGACCCATAGATGTTTGCAAACAACTTTGATACCAGACGATAGAAAACATACGCAATATTATTCAGATTTTTAGTCTCTGTTAGAGGGGGAGAAATGGCGCTTTTTTCTTCCAAGAAAATACAAAGGGGCAACCTAAGAATAATTTCCGCTCCGTGGCAAAACTCCAACGGAGTTTTCTTTCGCTGCATGAGGTTCTGAAGGTTATATTAATTTCCTCTCCGGAACACAGATACCACGAGAGTTTCTCTCTTTCAGCTTTCAAATGGTGACACTCAGGCAAAAGTGATCATCGAAAAGGCCTGCAAACACTTTCTCGAGTCTGATTTGAATTTCTAATGCATTATAATTAGTTTTTTCCATTAGATTGGTCTTCTTTTTTTTATTTGCAATTGTTGTGCGTTTCTTTAGCAGTAAATAACAGCATGAAGATGTAATGTGGCACGTACATACTGTTTATTCTTAAGATATATTAAAATAAACCCCGCAAACTTGTCATAAATCACGACAAAAACACACAAGCAGCTGATAGCGTTACATTAAATCATTGATTCAAGATAGCGAAGATGTTGATAACGAGCAATTCTCCACGGTCTTGCTGAATCTGTGACAACTGTAAATGTTACAAATCTGCTCAATGCTTCGTCGTTATTGTTGGTGGTTAAGAATATATTGCATCATACATGTTTCATTGTATGATTTCTAATCTTTCGTGAACGTCATTCATCAAACTGCAAATTTTTTTTATCCTCTCAAAAATCTGTTACATGTTTTTCTAGCTTGTGTAATGATTGTATTCTCAGTTTATAACGCAAAATTTGTAAACTCCCGTTTTTCTTCTCTGGTCTTGGATTGGGTTATGGCCTAGGTTATCAATGTACATGTATGTTAATTACAACGGACCGTTACAACAACTTAAGATATACAATGTACTACATAAAATGTATCTAATCTGTATCCTTTAATTTATACTTTATGATAACTGTGTCATGACGAAATGAAACATCCACTGTGTGCATTAGAGGATTGCACAAAAAATAAAATAAAAATAAATCAAGTGACAATATTGCACCGTAGTTTTAATGTCCTATCATATTATCAAGCCCCCAAAAAATCTTGTGCGTTTGGATTGGCAACCCAATAAAAATATCAAAAATTGCGCTCCTCTCAAGAAAGAAAATGATTGCAAAGAATGTAATTGTCTTCTTTGATACATGTAAACATCCTGCCATTCGACATTTACTGAATTTTTTATGGCACTTGATTTGGAGACTGAACATTGTCAAATAGAAACCATCCCGAGGAAAACGGCGAAAATCGGTTAGTATTAAATAGCACAATAATTGCTTGGTAATAGTCATGAATTTCAAGAAAAACGGCAAATTGCGGTTACGTAACTTGTGACAAATGCAAATGTCAGATTCGGATAAGCAATTAATTAATCTTCCACAGACATGAATCGACTTTTTCATTAATATCTTGATAAGATAAGCGATATCTCGAGCTTCTTTTAATTCAGCTAATCAGTTTTGTTACGACTTGGTTCCAAGAAATTCTCCGAAATACATATTATGTTGAAGTGGCCCAAAATTAGAGATTTTTGTATATTTTTGATGCTATTCATAAATTTATAAAATTGATAAGCAGATTTTATTATATAATAGTTTATGTACATGTTGTTTATAATATATTATTTTCTTGTTGATCTGTTTAGTTTTTGTATGCTTTAAAACACACTGAATCTATTTTCTTTTTTTAAAAATAACTACATTAATTGTATGATATATTTATCTCTTAATCTGCTACAGCGAACATTTCTAATAATAGTGTGCCTCTGACAAAAAAAAATAAATAAAAATTACTGCATGTACATTTCCAGATAGCTGAAAAAGATAAACATGCTCGATATCGAATGTTTGTGCTGTTTTCTGTTTGTCAATAATGTGTAATGGACAGTTATTTACAATGGACTGGATCAACGAGGAGCATCAACAAAGCAAATACATTATAACGAGTAATGTTCATTCTGTTCACTACACCTACTTTCTGTCTTGACTATCATGCAGCGGATAGATGTCCCAATGTATGCTGCAATGTTATAGATTATTGATAAAGTGGGGTTTTGGCCGATACATACATGTACGACTTTTGTAATAAAGTAACTGGTGTGCAATATCTTGTTTTATACTGATATTCTGGCATTCAAATATGGTGCCAATTTAAACATACAAATTACGTTCATTTGTGTGCAGTAGATTTACTGAGTATAATATAAAGCAAATATGTCTAATTCCATTTCTGCGCAATCCAGATTTCAGATCCAATGATGTTTGGAATCTAGATAGGAATTATGGATCAATTTTACAATTTCTACAATTAAATCTGACGCTTGTCTAAAGGACACAAACTTACACGACTAGCATTATTTTGTTTTATTTGATTTCATTCTCTCTTTTCTATTATTGCCGTTTGTGTAGAATTATCTAATTCGAACTATTTCGGAAAATAAGCTAGCACTTTATAATTTCAAATGATATGCATGTTATTTCAAGACATAATTCTTAAAGTATGTATAAACTATATAAAACTCTAATTCTTTAAAATAGTAAATACATAATTCATCGTGGCTCATAATAATAATCGAAACAAAATTCATCATTTACGTACCAATAGATATTTCAAATCCACCCATGTATTCGGACGTTTTGAACTGATTGACAAGGGCCGTTTTGCCCACACCCACAGACCCACAGAGCGCCACCCGGTACACATTCGGAATGGAGGTAGAGGTGGTAGAGTCGATGACAGCTTCAAATTCCACATTCTCCGATTCACTCGGAACTCTTTGTCTATGTCTATTTACATGGAACGTTTGTTCCGAAAAGCTACCATCGGAAGCTAAGCTCGTGTTGCTCTCGCGAAACGTGTCTCCCCTATTGACGATTCCTTTTGACGTCATTTTAAACGAACGCACGCGACGTAAAGGTTCCCCATTGGCGCCCTCTCTTACTGAGAGCAAGTCTTTACCCCCAGTGTCAGGCATGCTGTTTCGCCTGGGGACATCAATGAGCTTCTGTACCCCACGGGCACGGGGTTTGGTTTTGAAAGAGTTTGTCCTTGATGGCGGTGCAGATCCATTGTGTAACTTCACGGGACTTGAATTCGCGATTTCCATAGCGAAAATATAACACAAGGAAGCAAAGAAAACTCAACTTTGCTGGAATTATTACATATTTTATCAGTAGATAGCAAGTTCACGTCTTAGATTAAAACTCGCAGCTAAGTTTTAGAAACAGCACCATTTTCTTTTTATATGTACTATCTTCCAATATTGATCCGTGTCATTCAAACGATAGCAATGATAAACGCTCTCTACCAATTCCAGAAGATCACGCTATCCACGTGACTCTGCGAGAGCTCGTGCAGAAACAGCATCACCAACCGCCAGACCGTATAATACACAGGTGAAGCAGAAAAGGGATAACTATTCTGGGGATTCAATTTACCGCTATGTCAATCTTCCATGGAAAGAATAACATTCGCCGGGGGATTCGGATTTCCATATATTGAACCGTTCTAATCGGCAAATATTCACCAATAACATAAACTATTTCCGTTTTCTAATTTAGCATGGGTAAAATTGCAAATCACAAAATATTGCATTTCACATAGTTCATACATTCATTCAAAGACCAGTGGAGCTACTAATACATATATGTATGAATACATTTATATATTTTATTTGGAATTGAATTTAGCCTAGATATTGATCAATGCTAGAATGACTTATGAAGATAACGACTGTCAACGAGGAAGCGGGAAAATGGAATCACCGGAACAAGATCCCGGTCGTCTGCTGTGTAACAAGCAAGATCAGCGCATTAATGCCTGTATCAATAGATCTTGAACTACACACATGTTCCAATCAGGGAGAAAATGACCCGAGTAAACCAGCAGGTGAAATTCCCCGGATGTTCTGTTTATGAGAAACAATATGATTTCTCTTTCATTACTCGTTTTCTGGAGGGGAAACACGGTAACGAAAATACTGTGTCTTGATTGATGTAGTTGATGTAGGTATTTGTGCAAGGGTTTCTGCGAAAATTTACAGCCCATTGTTATAATACCAAGTACAAAAGATTCGCAAAAATGAACGACTTGCCAGCTATCAAACGGGCGAACTAACCGTATATATAAATATCGCTTAATGTGAAGAGAAAAGCATGGCAAAAAAGTCTTATTTATTAAGCTTTTCAATGCTTTTCATAACTGGCGTGTGTGTGTGTGTGTATTTCCTTGGCAATGATATTGATAAGTACATTTTGAATATTCTTGCATATAAACCATAAGATTTTACTCAACCTCTTTTCGAATCAAACTGACAAGTATTTATTTTGACAAGTTTCTAGTTACTGAATGAACAGATCTGTTTTTTAATAGATGTATTTCAATTGCAATATCTACCACCAATAAAGAATTTCAATTTTAAAATGACGTCACATTGATTAGGTTGTAAAATGAACTACAAAAATTATGCGTGCGATTACGAGCAGCCTTGCATCTCTAAGAACCTATTATTTAACGTATGTTATACCTGGTACATGGAATATAGTATATAATATATATGGCTTCTTGACCTCGGAAATTACATGTAATTATCGTTGATAAGTTTTAAGTTTCACACGTCATTTGAGAATACATTTTCAATGCGTTTGCTGCTTGGTGTAAAGTATATTCCATCAGTTCTATACAGCTATTTCAGCAACTTTATTCCTAACCCAACGACTACTGATACATTGTACATACTTCTTTGACTGTAAATCAGTAAATCTACAAAGACTAGTTACGACTCAGACTGGAACGTATATCACCAGGACATGCTGCTTAATGTATATGGCATCTACATGCAGTCTCTAATTTGGTTTTATACGACATGCACATAATGTTTGATTATCTTCTTGTTCTCTTCCCACAATTTGGAGAAAGACCCACTCGATGATTAACTTAATTAATAAAGTTGGCACAGTTGCTAAATATATGTACATGTATGAAGTAAAAAACAATTTGCCTTCTTATTTCAACCTCTGTTACTGGTAACTTGTTCTATGTAGAAAATTGGTTTGCCAATTTCTGCTTCCACGAAAAAACGTTCGCATTATGAAATATTGGAAATCACCCAAAATCAATCTATTCTAGTCGTCCATATCTCTGGAACGCAGAGCTCCATTCTATCAATGATTAAATTTACGTAAATCGGATTAATCTTATGTTTTATTGAATATTTTCCCTGGATTTCAGAGAAATTTGATTTATGTTGGCAATGATATAAGGATCACCGGAGCATTTGTGAAAACATTAATGATTTTCAAGTTATTATTCATGACAAGCAAATTCTTTCGTGCATGTCGTAGGATTACGGGGTGTTGATTTATTATACGTTTAGTAATAAGAATACTAGTACCAGGGAATACTTGGCTTTCTGTGAAATCTTCCAGTTTGTATTAATTTATGAAGAACTTTACTCTTTATTCAAATTTACCGTTTTCGTTTCAGATAGTAGAGAAGCGAGAGTTTTAGAATTAAATCCAAAACAGCAGGATTGGAACAGGTTGAAATGCTTTAAAAAAAGCTTGTTGAAACAAAGCGAGGAAAAGTCGTAACGATAAAAAAAGATCAAAAATAATACTATCGAATCACTTTTACAATAAAATATGACAAAGAGAACATTAAATTTTGACACTTTGTTGGTATCTATATAAGTTAAACGAATCAAACTTTAAAACCACAAGTAATCACCTTTTATTAATGCAATGAAACAGCTAAAGAAAAAAAAATCGATACGTTGGTTTATTGTGAAATAAAAGCAAAGCTATGCAACTAACTAACACCAAACGCCTTAACACATTTATTGAAAATATTTAATATTTCATAATCGTTTTGCAATAAAATTATATCGAGTATCAGATATCTTTCCACAATTCATGTTAGTAGTGATTTGAGTTGAGTGTTGTTAAGTTTATGGATATCTGTGAAACCAGAGATACAGAATCCTTTGATTTCATAACCGTTACGTAGTTTATAAAATCTAAGCGACTCAGTAAATGTAGCGTGAACAATACCATCTACGAGCTGTACATGCGATCAAGCTTAAAGCCTATACCTGATCAGAAACTTCAAAAGCCGATATTGACTGACTTACTCTTTTTAGTTTTGAGCCTATCAAAGCATGCACATACAGACTTCCGCGACGATGTGCATGCATATACATGTATTATTAAAAGAATTTCTGGTATCTCTTTATTGTGCGGAACAACGTAAAGTAAATGATAAGACACGAAAATTGTGTGCTTTAATTACCTAACAGGCACGTAGCACTGTTTTTTGAAAAAAGTTGGGGGAGGGGGAACAGTCCTAACCCAACATCTTAACAAGCAAACAAAGCCAATTTCCAAGAAAGTGTCCCCCCCCCCCCCCCCCCAACGTTGCTACGTGCCTGCTTAAGGAGAAAGTTGATATTGCCGTTTATCATGACTTTCATTGAAATATTAAAATCTCTGTGCGTTTATCTTTTTATTACTCTTAAGCACAATAATTGAATTGTACAAGCTTGTAATGTTGATATTGATTTCGTCAGCAAGGAAATCATTTTTATTTTTATTTGAAAATTAATAAAGAATGAAATGATTATTGCATTCAATAATTTAGAAATCTGATGAAAGGCTTCCAAACAACACTGATTTAACGTTAAACCAAATTAAAATAATCCGAAGCAAAGATTCGGATTTACATGGGCTTGTAACATACATCCGATAGTCTAATTTGTGAAGACGCTTGCATGCCAAGGGATGCATGCACGCACACATACATGTACATGCACACATTTTTTATGTTTGGAAATTATGCAAATTCAGGCTTCGTACATTGTCATCTCCCTTGTTTGAAGATTTGTTCTTAATCAAAACTAAAAACCAAATCCTTTTTTTTTTTAAATCAATTTGATTCTCAATGAACGCATTTTTCGCCAAGTTTATTGTAGATAACGAAAAATTAGTGTGAAGTTAAGAAAAAACCAACACGCGGAGTGATTTCAAGAAGTAATATACCTCAGTCTAATCGGAACTTCGTATTGCTTTTCCGTCTAGGTCGAGAAATACCTAACAATATTTTTGATTTTAATCAAAAGAACATTTTTGTAATTGGACACACGATTTGGAGTGAAATATTATGACTGATCTGTAAATACAAAGAAAAATTGATGTATACATGTAATCCATGTCAACAAACTAGAAAAAAATTGAATTATCTACGTATGTATTAAATTCTGTAAATTATAAAGAGGAAGGAATGGAAATACGTTCATCTATCTGCCCATGATAGGAATAAATTTAATAGCTACAGAGTTTAAGCGAGGATAAACTGGTTTGGACAGTTTACGGTTTTTAAACCGCGATGCGGTATATATATAAACTTTCCCAACTTTGTTTATACGAGTAAAGGTTCTGTAGCTATTGAATTTTTTCCTTATAATTCAATTTTCTATCATCAACAACAGAAATTGAGGCGAATTTGCTCTATAAATAACAATAAATTGTACAAAATTTAAATGTAACGTCATGCGGATTGAGACTTACTTCAGCGCGAGCGATTGTGACGCTATAAAAAAGTTTATACAAGTATAAACTTTTTGGTTTAGCCAATAAAATAGCGCGTTACAAACAATTTTGTTGTTGTCGAGACAGTTTGCATTTTATATATCAAAAAGCAATATCTTTATGAACATGTTGTAATGAATTTATAGTCAACATGGATCCGAAATTGATTCCAAAAGTTCTGGATATCTTGAAGTTACTCCACAGTTTCTTGAATATTTAATATCAAACTAATGCTTTTAGCTAGTTAAGCTTCTTTAAAAATAGAATAAAACTACTCATCATAAATTCAATGAGCACCAATTAACCTAAAAATACATGTATAACAGACACTAAATATTAAATGCTACTGATTCAAAGCCAAAGTTCAGTATTTATTTCGGTTAGTACGGGCATTCACCGTAACAATGTAATTACTTCTTGGTTTATCCTTGATTCCTATACTATATATCTGAATGTACATGCTTGTATGGTGGAATAAGTTCAGCTCTAGACGTTCATCGGAGACTCTGAGGTCATAGATATCGTTACCTTACAATGATTGTCTGTTTCGTCCAGACGAGGCAGTAATTTAGTGACAACGATACATACCGCATCTAGACTCGTGTCAATTTCTGGTCATCGATAACGTTTATCACAGGTGATGCAATCATCACGCTTCTTTCATTGAATTTCTTTACATATTTTAATTAATACTATACCAATATCCATTGTTCCTGGTTTCAACTATTTTTGGAAACCGTGTATATTTTTGCTTTTATATCTGAACGCTTTGTCGATACTGATTTCTACTGTCTTGCCAAGATCTTGTTTGTCATCTAGCGAATTACAATTTAAATGGCAGAGAATCGATATGACGAGGCAAATAACTTAAAGCTTGTGCCGTCGTCTTAGTCTTCGAATCATAAAACACTGCTGAGCACTGACTTTAGTAACAACTATTGCTGCTAATAATAGAGCTGCTCTGACTATAGTTACTAATACTGTTTATAATTATATTACTTCTATTTGTAACTTTTTGATCACCACACGGTACAGCTACCACTGGTTCAGGGGCCGTAATGCGTACACTAACTCACCCAGCGACTGTTTCCCCAGCATGTTCTTTTTGCGATACATCATAGCGAGTCCTATATTGAAAGGTTTCTACGGCAGCGTATTAAGGTCGCAACAGTATTTTTTTTTATCAAGTTTCAACAAATTACCAATTTGTTTTAACAAATTATTAATTTTTATAACAAAGTAGTTATTTTCTATAACAAGTTGATAATTTGTTAAAACAAATTAATAAACATTTTGATATAACAAATTATTAATTTATTATTACAGATTATTAATTAGATATAACACATTTGTAATTTGTTATAACAAGTTACTAATTTGTTTTATCAAATTACTATAAGTAATGTACGTGTACCCCAGTATGTCCCCCCCCCCCCCCCCCCCCCCGTATCCTCCCCCCAACTACTTCCCCATTGTGTCTCCCCACTCACCAAACGAGTATTTCCCAACACACTCTACACTCCAGTGTGTCCCCCATCCTGCCCACTAACCTCCCCAGAGGGTCCTCCACTCATCATCAGTGTACCTCCTTCATCGCTGACACTAAGTATTCCAGTGTCCCCTATTCCACCCACTCACAACTAGTGTCCCACCCCCTCACTATTTCATTGCCCCTCCCCCCACTCATCACCCAAGTCCACTCATCACCCAAGTGTACCCCTCCCCCCTTTCAGTTTTAAATTAATAATTTTTTGTAGCAAATTAGTTATTTGTTATATCAATGTAGTCATTTGATATAACAAGTTAATAATTTGATATAACAAACTAGTAATTTGTTACAAAAAGTATAAACTTGTAATAACAAGTCAGTAATTCGTTGTAACAAATTGGCAAATTGTTGTAAGAAGGTATTAATTTGATATAACAAATTATTAATTTGTTTTTACAAAATGATAATTTTTTATTATAATATCGAATTCAAAATCCAACAGATTTAAAAACGTGCTCGAAGGAAAACCTTTTACTTTTACTAACCTATTACTTTCATGTCTATTAAAATTTTTACATTTAGTTAAGTTCGACCTTGTCTTACATGTATATATTACTTTTTCGTTGTTTTCGGCGTATCGATCGTGTTGGCTAATAATTCACTAACCAGGTACAATGTACATAGTAGGGTTGAAATATTATACTGTAAACCGTATATCAGTTATATTTATATAAAGGATAAGTCCAGTTAAGGTTTATTGATTCTTTAAGCATTTGAACAAAATACTAGGTTTATATGTATAATTCGAATTTTAAGCGATTCTGTTTGATATATCATTTAAAAAACAAATAATGAGATAAAAATTCTTGTTAATTATGAAAATAAATTGGCTAATTAAATGTCCCGATTTTCAGGATGCATGTTTATGTAAATGGGTGAATTAATCTCGATCTCTCTACCCGTTTCCTTTGCCATAAACATGAATGTCGCAGTAGGCGCTGGCACGATAAAGAACCCACACTGCTTACTGTTCCCGATTGCTACTCATTTTTCTTCGGCAGCGAATTATAAATTGAAAAAGAATTTAATATCTTCCTACTCTTTCTCTCTCGCGATCTTTCTGAATAAAATTCGGAGCATTCGTTATGTACTGTATATATAGTAACTAGACTTCAGTTTATTAAGATGATGGCTATCTCTAAAAGCACCGCTTAAGGACATAGGTTGGAAAATATTTAGAGAACTTAAGTTGCTATGACCTTAACCTTTGACTTAAAAATTTTGTTCGAGATCATCGCAAATCCTTTATCCTTTAATCACTCTGTAAGTGTAGTAATCGGTAGATGGAACAAAGGTAGAATAGGGTCCAGACAAGAATTTTACACAGAGATCTGCAATGACATTGATTACTGACCTAGACACTTGATTCAAGGTCGCTACACACCCCTAACCAGTCTTTTGATAACGTCTTATCAAGATCGGTCCAAGGGGAGAAAAATTGGTCCACTGACTGAATTTAGAAAAGGATCTGCTATGACCTTCACCTCTTAAGTAGACACTTGTTTCAAGGTCACTTTACACGCTTACCAACAGTTTTAGAAAAGTATGACCCTGATAGGACCACGATGGGAGAAAATATGGCCCGGACAAGGATTTTTCGCAGAGGTCTCATATGACATTGACCCAGACACTTCGTTCAAGGTCACTGCAAACACTCTATTTAAATGTATCCTGTCGTTGAAGTATGAGCTAGAATGGGCCAAGGGGAGAGGATATATAGTCTTGACAAGAATTTTACACCTAGTTCTGTTATGACCTTAACCTTTGACTAAGAAACGGATAACATCATACCTTCATATCCCACATGAATCACCAAAGAAAGTATTTTATTGTTTAAATTAAGTCAAAAAGACTTTAAATGTGTTAAATCGAAATAACACATCTCTAAAAATAATCAATTTGGCTTGAATAAACTGTTGATAAAAGTGAAAAACAATGCATGTTTGCATTTTCTTTGTCATGCACTGTCAACATACAACACGTGTTTATATTGTTAGAATGATAGACACCACTATGGGACATATAATCCAAAGTTCAATTGAAAAGTTCCCGGTGACAGAATCTTGTTTTGAGGAAAGAAGGACAACTGCTGTTGATACTATGAAAATCACTTGCAACTTCCTTCTTATATTGAATTTTTTTTTAAATGCAGTAAAACAAATTTTTTAAAATACTTCAATAGTTTTTATTGGAATGACTGAAAAAATGAAAATTAAATTTCCAATATTCCAAATCTTATTGTCAAAGTTTTAGTTAAAATGATTTTTCTAACATCGAATACGTATCGAAAATACCTGTCAGTGTTTTGCGATTCCATATACATATGTGGAATCCATTCCATATAGACAAGTTCCATATACATTGTACTTTCTGTCAGGGGTGTGTGATATAAAACCTCAGTGGTGTGCAACGAGCTTTTTATTAAACCCTCTTCAATCATATATCGACCTCGGGCCCACTATATATTTATCGTCATCACTTGTCTTTGCAACGATTCCGAAACTGTGGATGTTTAGTGTTCATTAACAACCCTAACATTATTTTAATACTGAATATTTATTTCACTGATATATATACTTTTTGGAGGATAAACATGTACATTGTATACTATATATCCGGGTTTTTTTTTCGCGTGTCACACAATTTGCGATTTAAAACAATTCAAATAGCAACCACTACCGGATATAGTTTTCGCGTATTGTATATTTTGGGCGGGAAATGAAAGTGATCACAATAAAGAGCAAAAATTTAATCATCATAAAATTTACTGGATATACAATATATTATTTAGCCTTTATTCGTCCATGACACGGAGTCACTCTGGAAGAGCCTTTGCTTTTTGAGTGTCGTGTTTGTTCAGCTTTTGAAAAAAAAATATTCTAAATTGTGTTTGTGTGAAGAGGTCAAAGTTTGTTAAATTACACATTAGCCAAGGCTTCCAAATCACGTTTGTGGAAAAGTCGGTTCAATAAACGAAAACACTAATCTTGTTTTTGTCTATAGCTAGTTCTGCACTATACGGTGCTTGGTGACGAAATCATGTTCACGTGACATTTGACACATTGCGCAGCATTGACAGCAGACGACAGCACAGCAGTCGGAACAGATTGTTCCCTGAAAACAAAACAAAACAATTGCGTTATATTTATGACAGCGAAAGCCTTAGTTAAATCACTCTTATATTCAAATTTTGAAGATTTTAGGAAAAAAAGAATTGTATATAAAGGACATTATATGTATTACAATTATATTTCTTTATCAACAGAGGCGACCTATCGAAAAAAAAATACATTTGGCTTAATAATTACGCCAATTTGAAATCGTAGTTAAATTTTAAATATTCTTGTTTTAAAATCATTAGTCCCCCAAAACGCCGTTTATTGTTAACTTAAATGTAAAAAAAAATTTTTTTTACTCACTTCTATACGGGCTTGTGTGCGCAGTTTGGTACGTAAAGATATCAGAGAACAAGTGCTACTCATTATACACGGCAGACAAGTGTGTTCTCCCAGTTTTTTCGATAAAAAGCATGGATAAAAGAAACAACCACACCAAAACACTCCACAACCTATTGTCAAAAAATATAAAGTATCATAATTTAAGTTAAGGTACTTCACTACATCAAGACATTTTTTTAAGACACTACGTCACAAGATCGCGATTGATATGTTTTGTTTGTATCAATCGATTTGGTTGAATATCATCATAGCTCAGTGGTTAAAGTATCGGGCTTTTGAACTGCAGATCACGAGTTCGAATCCGTGTAGCTAGGCCTTTTGTTTATATTTATTGAATTAAAATTTTGGAAATCATAATTTTATATCAAAAATTGCATTTTTTTCACTATTTGACTGATATACTTCTTTTGCATCATACGAAAATAAACAAGTGATTTTCTGCTGATTTGAGAAACCATTTTAATGTGTAAAGAGCCACCATAAAGCTGACATGAATTCAAAAAAGCATTTTGTCGCCATATTAGTTTTGATAGCTCCTCAACTGCCACTGGGGTATATACCGGCTGAGAAAGTTACGGTCGTTTGCTTTCCGATCGAGGCATTCAGGTTGCACGGACTTCTAAATGATAGAACTACATTTTATAGAAATATCTTTGTAAAAAAAATGAAGGAAACTACAATCAATAAAACATAACAGATGGTTTATTCTTTGAAGGAATTTCCAAGCTATCCGCATTATCTTGCACAGATAGTGCTGCTTTACTTCGCGTGCACAGCGAACACGTGTGTCGTTCATACAGAGTGCATAACGTCTGCATCTTATTGTAGACCCCCGCCGCACTACATCGAACACAGTAGATAAGTGATAGTAAATACAAGAAGGTGATAACGTAACATCGTTTTTATAAGTTTCTACAAAAACACTCGGTTTTCTAAGGTCTATGCCGTCACTGCACGATCTACTAAGTACAGTGTGCGGATTGCGCATGTGCGATGTTATGATAGTACGGCACAGGAAAACGTTCTACAATGATCGAGGGTTTTGAAATATATGTGCCTGGATTTCAGTCTGTTTTGTTTCGTCTTTCATTGGATATTCCTTACCAGTGCAGTGGTTGTCAATTTATTTTTGTTCAAAACGAGTCGGCCCGAGGAGGGGATTTTTTCTCTAAACTATTCAACACTATCAAGTTATTTATCTTGCTTAAAAAAATTTCCCCCATTGGACTTCAAGGTAGCATTGACCTATTCATATATCCAACTGCTGTAATACAATAGCATCTACATATGTAGCTCAATCATGTATCCAACAGTGTCAAAACACAATTACCCAACCAAACACCCCCTTTTATTCATGGTCTAGTGAATTTGGGAAACAGGTACTCATCTCATATTGAACCTTTCCGTTCTACTGATTAGACATGGATTCAGATAAGAAAATTTTTTTTACCTCAAAGTAAATTTAAAGAGGTCCAGAGTTCGGGGGCCGATACAGATAGTGTCTTAAATAATATTCTAGACTTGGAAGGAGAACGAAAAACTCAGAATTTCCACATAAAGTTAGGCATTTTTAGATATATCAGAAGATGATTTGGTAAAGAAATCGGATAGGATTCTTATGGAGTCACTGTCGGACAACATTCCTGATGGTGTTAAAACCGATGAAAATGGTAAACGTTTCGCAGAATCTATTTCAGATGTTGGGCGTGAAAGCATCTCCTAATCAAGATTTGCAAGAAAAACAGATTCAAAATCTATATGGGCTGTTAATCTATTCAACACGTGGCTGGGAAATAGGCAGGAAAATTACGGAAACAGGAATAAAATTTGAAAAACTCAAAGGGATTTGCTGACAATGGACCATGAAACTCTAAATTACTCATTGGGTGCCTTCATATTTACTGAGTTTCGCAGAGAAAATGGTGAGGAATACCGTGGCAACACCCTTTATGAAATTATTGTAGCAATACAACATTACCTTCGTGAGAATGGAAGATATGTGACTCTGATGGATGATACTTAATTTGAAGGGATGAGAAAAATGTTGGATAAAAAAATGAAAGATTTAGCTTCTTCTGGTATTGGAATTGAGAGAAGGCAGTCGGAGATTATATATATCAGTGGCTGATGAAGATGATATGTGGGAAAAGGGTATACTTGGCACCGATACACCAGACAAACTGAGAGACACTTTATTGTTTTTGCTTGGACTTAATTTTGCTCTGCGTGGACGGGCCGAGCATTATAATCTGCGGTATGGAGAAAATTCGCAATTAAAACTGGGCAAAGAGAAAGATTCTGGGCGGGAATTTCTGGAATATACAGAGGATGTTTCGAAATGTAATTCTGGTGGAATTCATCATAGGAGACTGAAAAAAAGCAGACTAAGGCATATCAAAACCTGGAGACACCAGACCGATGTGTTGTTTCAGTGTTCAATAAATACTTTTCTTAAATGTATTTTTAGTTTTAAATTTGATTTTACTTTTCTAGTTACATGTTATGAATTTTAAAATTATGTGAAAAATGTGATTTTTTTTTAATTAAGTGAAAAATGTAATTTTAAGTTTTCTTTTTTTGCTTTCGAACGGAAAAATAAAAGCTTTGTATTTACGCGCAAGGGCCAAACCGTCAAATGATGAATGGTATTGTGATGTTCGGGTAGGGATCAACAACATGTCAAAAGTAGTGGAAAATTTGTGCGCAAAAGCTGGATTAGATGGTCACTTCACAAATCACTCCTTAAGGGCAACAGCTGCTAGCAAGATGTATTGCGCTGAACTCCCTGACGCTTATTTGCGAGAAGACCGGTTATCGCTCAGAGGCAGTCCGAGAATATAAGCGCACAAGTAATATTCAGCAACAAGAAGCGAGTGATGTAGTTCAAGGTTTAAAGAGAAAATCTGTAAGTGTTAAGGAAAGTGATGCGTGTGATTCAAAATCTATTAAAATTAAAAAAAGGAGACATTTTTGTTGAAATTCCATTTTAGTGACAGTAGTCATATTGGATATGTGTAGTGATGACAAGGTTCTAGTAGTGTCATGATTATTTTGTGATTGGAAATACATGTTTCAGCATTTTGTCATTTGTTATCTATTGTTCTATACACTGTCAGATATTTGAATATCCAACTGATGGGCGGTTGGATATTTGAATGTCCAAATGTAAGGCAGTTGTATCTTTATATATGCAACAGTTACTGACTGAATAGTAAAAATATACGTCACTTATTACAATGGGTGTTGTCACTGAAGTCTTTTAAGCATGAATATTGCTCTCGGCCTTATATAGCGATGTGCGTAACAATAGAAATCGACAATATGGCGGTAGTCGGAGATAAAAGGAAAATAATGCGCATTTATGAATTAATGTCAGCTTTAAAAATAATTAAATCAAAGAATGATTAAAGAAAACAATTATAAATGGGTTTTTTTTTTACCTAAAAATAAACGAATATATAGATTTGAAGATGTTGAAATCTTACATGATTTCATGTTGGAACAACAGGAGCATAGTCCCGAGCTCCAATTCCGCGGTGAAGGTTTGATGAATTGCGGGTACAACTGCCTCTGTATGCCTGTTGCTACGGGGTTGGATTGTCCAAGCTACGAGAGAATAGGGGAGATTATAATGTACATGAAGTACAATTTGGCTGCCAAAACCCTGAATAATACTTGTAGAACTGTTTCTTAGTAGAATTCTATCACATACACTCAAGAGAATGTTTCGACTTTATAGTACTAAACTGTTTTCATTTCAATGACCTTTTTTCATTATTTTATTTTGTTATATTTTCTATAAAGAAAATAGTACATGTTCTCATCTTTTAATAAAAATATTAATAAGTCAAAGGGTAGTGCATGGAACTGCCCTACAACTCCTCAAATTACATCAAAGAAAACAATTATATCTAACAGAATTCTTCTTCCCTCCACAGCAAAAAAGTAAAGAAGAAATTCTTCGATACAAAATCTACTTACGTAATTGAACACCGGTCGCTGACCAGGTTTCTGGGAAACGGGCGGGGCCCGGGACTGGTCCTGTTTTGCGGTTTGTCTCTGCATGTTTGGATCAGCTGAATACGACGATGGGCGGGAATATTTTTGCATTGGTCTGCTCTGCTCTGTATGGGGGACGGGTTGCTGTTGGACAGGTCTAGGCATAGTTTGAGACTGGCCTGTTCCCCGGGCGACAGAGTCGTCCCTCATCAACCTGTAATCCTCCTGTCTATATTGCGGGGGCATAAAATCGGAGCGGTGGGATGGTGACATAGGGCCCTCATGACCCCCATAACTCGGTCCTTTCAGTGATGTTTCTAGTATCCTTGGTGTTCTATCCGGTTGACCAATGATTATCCTCTCTGGTTGTTCTGTTACTGGCATCGTCTGATCGTGCAAGGGAATACACTCGAATTCCCCCGACATGGGTGGCGGGGCAGGAAAGTCATTTTCCCCGTGTCTGCTCATTATTTTTGATTCTTTTAAACAATATATAAATTATAGGACGTATTAAGTCCGCACCAGGACCACAGCGCCAGTTTGCTTCGACAGAAAATGACAAGTAGGAACAAGGAAAAAGTATTGGGTGATAGTTTTGCCAAGTAGCTGCACTTGTAACTAGTAAGTATTTTGAAGAGGCGTGCACTTGACAGAATTTTAAGCTAATGTTAAAAATGCTCGTCTCCGTTTTTTTTTATTCGGTAGATGTATGTCTATACTTGTTAAACATTATTATGGATTAAAATAAATTAAAAAGTAAAAAAAAAAAGAAAAAAAGAAAAAGAAACAAACATTTGATATACAATGACGATATGGATTAAAAAGGCAATAGGAATAAATCGTTTTGAAAGCTAGTGACTTATACACATATAAAGCAATGTTAAATGCAGATTTGGGCTTTACGGCTTATTCACTAGCCTGCTATACATACATGTTCGTCTTTTCTTCTTAAAACGATACATTTAATTCAAGGAATGTGTCACACATTTCATTGTAACATTATATTTCAGGAAATGATTGGCACATATTTCTCTTAGATCTTTGGAAAGAAAAAATACTTTTAAGATTTTTAACATCCGCAACCCCACCCCCTTAAGATTCAGCGTGTAGTTTCCACTGTCCTCTTGTCTTAGCAATGTCAAACAAGCCTGAAACAAGATACTCAAGATTTAAACCTTTTCCTGGTTTATGTTGTGTTTTTTTGGCATAAAAATACTTACATTGAATGGATTTTTGAATGGGATGACGACAATTATGTTCCTGATACTCTTAGCAAGTGTAACATCACTAAGTAAGTGCTGTTAATAAAATACTAGTACTACTGAATTAAATAGTGTCCAGGAAGGATAGGTGTAATTCGTAAAATTTTGTAAATAAAAAAAAAAAAAAAAAAGAAAAAAAAGATCTAAAATTTCTTGCAAAAAAAAAAAAAAAGAAAAGAAAAAAAAGATCTAAAATTTCTTGCAAACACTGTATATGTGCATTTAATGATCATGAAGCTTTTGAAAAAGTTTTAAATTTAAATACAACCGGTTTTCGATCAATCGACCTTTTCGAGTTTTATCGATTTGTATGAACTCCGTATATTCATTGCATTAACCAAGAGATGCACAATTCAATATCAACTATCTTTAATAAAGAAGGATGGTATTATGGTTGCATTTAATTCTACAGACATTTGCAAAACTCGAGATTTGTTACCGAGTCTCCTCATATTGTAATGCAAATGACAGTTTAATTCATTTTTTCCATTGAGATAACGTAAGTATAACCTTACCTGAAATTTATCATTACCTCATAAGCAATATTTTCTAATCATAGGTAACTTAAGATTATCATAATTAATAGAATAAATCTAAATTTGTTGAATAATGATAGCTTCAAACATTTTAGTGTTGATCTTTAACATGGCAACAAAAGAAAGGAAATATTGATATCATTCACTCAATTCAAACATCATTTATAATTAACATCATCACTAAAATATTCACCTGTCGATAAACGAAACAACATCACAATAACGTCACGATTATCCTTGTACTAAAGAAACCAAAAACATTACATTGTAAACAAAGTCAATGGTTCATATGGAGGGTAATCGTGTTCAAAAATCCAGACATGTAAACTTGTAAATCCGAATATGCAATCGTGTTGGTGTGTGAGTCCGAGTATGAATGTGTGTAATTCTGATCGTGTAACCTATAAAACTCGGGCATAAACACTTTAAGATTTGACTCATTTTTTTCGTATGATGAACATTTTGCAGCTTGATTGTTTTTGTAAGTTAATCTAACCTTCAGCTTTCCACATTTTGAATTCGTAGTTTCTGCTTTGTATCTTCATGCTCGGAAATAGCACATAGATCTGACATGATACAAATTGACAAATGTAAATTGTCAAATTTTGACATGACCTTATTTGGCAAATGCTTGCTGCGGGAAAAGGCATGCCGTAATCGCCGGAATTGACCAAAATAAACATAATATTAAGTTAAACTGTTATAATAAGCTTATAATGAACGACACTATTTTTTTGGATCGAAAATATTATTTTTAGAAAAATTATTGAGGTATAATTGAAACTGGACCAGACAAAAAGAGATGCATGTATGTTAAAATCGTTGCCGGTGTGACGAATGCTAGTTTCTGTAAAATAATTTCCAAAGTATTATACGAAAAGGGTTAACTTTTTATTACAAAAATAAATGCCTAATATCTTATACCTCTAAAATATTTCGACATGTAATTTAAACTGGAAAATATAAGTTGAATGCGTACTCTTTTCTTGAAATGAGACAGATCAATAAATTTCCGATGGGGGTGAACATATTTTGAGCGGCATGGGGTTTGGAGACCGCCGTGAGGCCCCATGTAGCTCTATTGCTTCTGAATTCTAAGAATTTTGAGAGGGAATTTTTATTTTTCTGAATAAGTTAGATCTAAACGAACTGCCCCCCCCCCCCCCCCCCAAAAAAAAGTTTTTAATTTTCTAGCGGAAAAATGTATGTAGCTATTAAAGATATAATTATATCTTTTTTAATTATCAAAATGATTTTGTTGTGCAAGTGCATGATAAATAATAAAACAATCTGAAACTGTTATAAAAAGAAGTTTTATAATTATTAATTAAAACACAAAATTTTGTTAAAAATT
Organism: Magallana hongkongensis; assembly: GCA_016163765.1. Taxonomy (NCBI): domain Eukaryota; kingdom Metazoa; phylum Mollusca; class Bivalvia; order Ostreida; family Ostreidae; genus Magallana; species Magallana hongkongensis. Next base: position 19,835,132 of record WFKH01010931.1, on the reverse strand, counting down.
AAAAGGTTTTGAAGAAATAATAAGGGGATACTAGTATGTTTTCATAATTATGTTTTTTTCTTCGAAAATTGGATTTCTGAAATTAAGGAACGGGTGGGTCAGACAAATCTGATCGTATGTGAACTGGTAGAGTTTTAATTATAAAATCTTATAAAATATATACTGTATTCACAGTAATTTACAAAATTAAGTAGCTGTTTTATGGTAAACAGTACATGTTCACAAGTGGCTGTAAAGCTGTATTATTATAGCTCTCTGGAAAATTTTGATTAACCAACTTCACTTATTTAAAATGAGTCTGTATTGAATCGACATTCAGGACGTCATACTTATATCCAGTAATAATTGCTTGAAATCAAAATATTTTTTGCTAGTATTCATCTTAGGCTTCTTTTTCTATATATTACCGACAAAATGAAACATTTTTAAAATAATTTATACACATTTTAACTTCACGACAGTTAACGTTAACTTTGGATTTTATGATTTTTTAAAGGGGGGGGGGGTACTTATGTTTCATCTAAATCAAAATCTTAAAACCAATGTCTTTAGATAGTTTGTTTTCTTAATAAAATAATGTTTTCTTGATAACTTTGTAACTCAGTTATTTAATTGACAAGCCGGCCGACCCCTCAGCCGAGCTCTATCTTTTTAAAAATTTGTTGCATGTACTCTAAGATAATAAAAATGCGTGTATATGTATAATTATATATTTAAACAAGGTCATAATATATAAAATTTTCCAGATCAAAGAAGATACCGTAAATCTGGAAATTTTTACCGTAGATAAATTTTTAGCAAATTTGCGCGTGCTCTGCATTCGCAAAATTTTTTTTCCTAAAAATTAATCAACAATAAAAAAAAAAAAAAGGTAAATAAAAATGTTGCCGAAGGCTGGTCTCTTCTCCTTACTATATGAACAGGTGTACGTAAGTAGTAGACATTTAAAATACCTGTTTATATAACCAGGTAATTACCCCCTCGCTATAACCAGCGTGTGGAGAAGGGCTTCACTCAAAATCGGTATCATAGATTGACAGGCAGCCTCATGTGTACATGTATACCGATGACACTGCATGCATGCGTGATTTATTCATACATAATTTATGATATGTACCGGCGTTATGCAGAATGTAGCGTTATTTTTTTTACCCCATTCACAGTGTACCGGCGGGACACCAAAATTCAAGGAATATGAAAATTTGTACAGTATTTTGAATTTCTCGCTGAATGCCGCCATTTTCTTCTCATTCTCGCTCGCTCGACACAGGAACAACATCACCTGTGTTTGACACGTGACCCTCCAATACTTGTGAAGTGTACACAAACTGTCGCATTTGAAGGTGTGAACTGCTAATTGGGATAATTATCTCGCTATAAATCCGTATCAAGATACCCCTTTAGGTAGTTTTTTTGCATTTGCTGCTGTTATTGTATATATCGGTAATTTAAACAAGATATAAATTGCAGACATCAACTCTCACATGATACTATATAAAGTTGGTAAACATATACGATTCGTGAGAAAATTAGAGGCGGCGGTAATAAACGATATCCGAAAGTTAGCTAACATTCTGCATGTCAATATGTGTGACATTTAATAATTGAGTGCTTTTTATTTTTAGCGCCGATGACAATTCGCAAAAATTTAAAACGTAAAAATTAATCTATAGCTTTATGACTCAGATTCGCAAAAATTAATCGACGTAAAAATTTCCAGATTTACGGTATCTGATGCCGATCGAATTCTTCACTCGCATCTTTTGTATAGTATTACATTCTCTTGAAATAATGTACACCGAGCTCATAATTTATTTTTCCAAAAAATCAAACTTCCTAAAAAAAATGTTATCCAGAGGTAATATGATGATACCTAATATTTTTTTGTTTATTCCGTCCCCATTCCGACGATTACGGCATGCCCTTTCCTGCATCGATGACGTCACTTTTTTAATATATGGTCATGTCAAAAATTGACAAACTTCTCGACTTTACATTATGTCAGCTGTGCTATTTCAGAAAACGGAGATACAGATGCAGAGATTACAGATGGAATGCGTATTATAGTGGCAGGTTACATGTAAATAACAAACAGCATTTTACAGCTGCAAATGTGCATCTGTAGGAAGAATTAGATTGAAGGCCTGCGGGGTAATATCTATAGTGTTTATGTCCGAGTTTTATAGGTTACACTATCAGAATTACACACATTTATACTCAGTCTCACACACCAACACGCTTGCATATTCGGATTTAAAAGTTTACATGTCTGGATTTTTGAACACGATTACCCTCCATAGGTTCACAGCTAAAAACAAGCAAATTGACACCCTTGTCATCTAATGCCAGTAGTTTGCCACACTGACAAGTTGTTTTTGTATTCCTTAAAACTGTGGACAACGACTTAAAATGTTGAAGGTCAATACATTTTCTATGATTTTACCAGAGGAATTCAGCCAACTGCCATAAGAAAAAGCAAACCATTCAATGTGGAGACACCGCCTATGCCCTCACCACTGAAATGAAGTAGAAAACTGTCATAGTTATAATGTCATCCTGCCAAGGCAACTAAAGTACCTACCTCTATTTCACAAGATGACCGACAAGTCATCCTGCATTCATCACCACACAAAACAACCAGAAGACTGATCCAACTGATGACACAAAACAACCAGAAGACTGATCCAACTGATAAGGGTAATATCAGTAAAGTTTTGGGTAAACTATGGCAGGAAACCGATGAACAACTGGCAAGGGATATTCTTGTCCTCGCTAACGAGTAATTGTCGAACTACCTACCCATGCGCGGATCCAGAATATTTTTCCAGGGGAGGGTTATCTGTGTTTGCCGGGGGGGGGGGGGGGGGTCCTGTGTAAATTTAAGAGATTTGAAGTTTCCGGGGGGGGGGGGGGGGGCTAGACCCCCCTCCCCCTCTCTAGATCCGCGCTTGCTACCACAAGTGTGGAACACGAGTTCAACGAAGGTAGCCACTCAACAGTCTATAAAGAAGTCGGGTATAGACAACACTAAATCACTGGACCAAATATACAACGCTATGGGACCACTAATTGAGGTCAACATCACCCATGCGGACCAAGAAAACAAGGAGTTTGGATAAAGATAAAAATATGGCTATATATAAATTAATGTATAATCTGCGAGTTCTATTTAAGATGGACGATCGATGACGTGTGTGAATTGGCTTTGATTGACCTTGTGTATCATGGATGCGTAGAACCTATTTTCCAAAACAATGAGACTTGGACAAATTCGTAAAAGTGATAAGTGGTTGACCTTTGACTGCAAGATTAACAACCCAAAAAGTGTGTTCTTTTCGTAACGAGGTTTCATTCCTTGGACATGTGTCAGAAGATTGGGTCCGCGTCCGATGCGACCTAAATAAAATTTGCGCTTTCAAGATTGGGAAAGGCCAGAAACCGTTACAGAAATTAAAAATAAAAATTTTCTTGGCGAAGCCTCATATTATGGAAAGTTAATACCTGATTTAGCTAAGTGGCATATCCACTAAACTAACCTGCACAAAAAGAAGTACCATTTGTTTGGAATGAGACTTGCGAAAAAGTATTCCAAACTCCTGAAAACTTTTAGTTTCTTCCCCAATTTTGTCTTACCCGAATCGATACGTCACTTTTAATCACGATATCGATGCCTCTAATGATGGCATAGGCACCGTGCTGTCTTAAAGCTGACATGAATTCATAAATACGCATTATTTCCCTTTTATCTCCGACTAACGCCATATTAGTTGTCGATTTCTATTGTTCTGCTCATCGCTACACACCCCCTATATAAGGCCAATAGCACTATTCATGCTTCACCGCATTCAGGTATTTCATACACCCGAACACGTTACCTTGGACGAAAAGACGTGTAAAAACGCGTTTTGAACAAAAATAAAATGACAACCACTGCACTGGCAAGGAATATCCAATGAACGACGAAACAAGACAGACTGAAATCCAGGTACAGATACTTAAAAAATCCTTGATAATTGTAGACCGTTTTCCTGTGTTTGTTATAAAATCGCACATGCGCAAACCACACACTGTGGTAGATCGAGCAATGTCATTTTAGAAACGGAGCGTTTTTGTAGAAACCGATGGAAACGATGTTACGTTGTTATTTTCTTGGATTTACTATCATTTACTACTGTGTTGTAAATGTACTGTGTAGTGCCGCCGGGGTTTTCAAAAAAAAATGCAGACGTTATGCACTCTGTATGAACGACACACGTGTTCGATGTGCATGCGAAGTAAGGCAGCACTATCTGTGTAAAATAATACGGTTACATTGGAAATTCTTTCAAAGAATAAATATATTTTGTATTTTATTGATTGTTGTTTCCTTTATTCTTCTTTACAAACATTTTACTTCAATGTGTACTTCATGCATTTAGTAGTAGGTGCAACCTGAATGCCTCGATCGGAAAGCAACCGACCGTAACTTTCTCAACCGGTATATATACCCCAGTGGCAGTAAAGGGGCGATCGAAACTAATATGGCGACCAAATGCTTTTATGAGTTCATGTCAGCTTTAACTTCAAATGGAGAATAGAAAGTCGTTGCATACGGTAGCAAGACACTATCCAACACCGTTTTTGTCAAACAATCTAAATATTACTTTTAGTGCAAAAAGGTTTTTATTTAGAACCGACCATTCTTTGTTAAAACGGCTCTAAACTTTCAAGGAACCTGAATACCTGATAGCCAGATTGATGTCCACTTTAGAGACGTTCTTTGCATGTAGATGCAGACACCATGAAAAGAAATAGGCAAGAAAGTTGTGGGCGCAATGTGTCTGCAGTACTTACACTGTGGCAGACCACGTGATACGCGAATTATCAGTTACATTGTACACAGAAAAATGGCCGCTTAAAGTAGCGACTCGAGGGAAATTTAAACATTAGAGTACTGTTACGCACATAAGGTAACATCTTCATTTACTTTAACGAAGAATTTGATATTCAAGGAATTGAAAAATAAACACAATACAACGTCTAAAATATATTTTAAGATTGTTACTTTGAAGTACAAATCCTCATATGCCTGTAGATGAACCCACCTTAAGGGCAATGATAATTTCTTTATCCAGTGTGAATGGCCAAGTGATCCAGATTTAGCCTATTTTTTTTCTTGAACAGTCAACAAATATCACATTAAAACTGTGGTTCCTTATGTCTTTTTAGGTGGCGTTTCAAGTCTGCTTTGATTAGAATCATTTACCACAATGATCGCATTTAAATGCTTTCTCTTCATTATACACTGAACACCTGTAATAATATAAAATAAACTAGACGTACTGTGAACAAGCTCACAAATGATACCCTCTGCTAAAAATATATAAAAACTCAAGTACTTCTCTAATGGAAAAAAAGGATGCACCAGTTTTTCACTATAGTGAATTTGCAAAAATGACCAAAGCTCAAGGTCAGGACATATTTTTAGGGTATAGACATCTTTGTTTGAAGTAGGAAGCTTCTAATCATTTTTCATTATAAGCTATGGCCAAGACAGGAATTATGCATTATTTTGACAATGACCTTGAACTTGCAAAAATGACCTTGAGTCAAAATCATGACACACCCTCAGGTCATGATCAATCTTTGTGTGATGTAGGAACTTCCAATGTTTCTCCATAAGAAAGATAAAGACCGGATACGAATTAGGCACTTTTCTATCCACTGACCTTGAACTTGCCTAAATGACCTTGGGTCAAAATCATGGCACACCCTATGGTTATAAACAATCATTGTGTGAAGTAGGACCTTCTAATGTTTCTCCATAAGAAAGATATGGACCTGACACGATTGCACAGACAGACAGACGGACAAGGTGATTACTATATACCCTCCCTATAAAAATACATGTACATTGTCAAGGCAAAATTAGGTATCAATAAATCATTACAAAATGTATTTTTTGAAAGCCCAAGACACCAACGAAATCATATCATCTCTTCAAAGTTGTATGTATCCACGTAATCTACAGAAAATGTACCAGACCATTTATATATCATCCTCGTGCTTAAGGGGCTAAATTGCCAGTTAATTGCATGCACGTAGGTACATAGCAACATCTTTTAAAAGAAGAGGGACGTTGATGGAACAATATGCTTGTACGTTTATTTATTTTTTTCTACAGAAAAATACCCCAAAACGGTAAGACACCCCCTCCCGCTATTTACTTCATATGATAGAAACGTGCCTAAAAATAACTTAACATATTGCTTGCATGTGTTGATTTATAGAATTGTATTTGCACTTAAAGTATTGCATATTTTACTCTAACACACGTTTAAATCTCCCTCGAAGCGCTACTTCGGGCGGCCATTTTTCCTTGTAACTGATCAACCGCGTATCACTTGGTCTGCCACAGTGAGTTAGAACATAAATTTCGAGTAATACTATATCAAGAAATACTTAAACTTCGTACTAGAAAAGTAGTTTAACGGTTATGTATCTAAATTTGTCCTAAAAGCAATCAATTGAAGTGTTCATTGATATGGTGAAAACTAAAATAGAAACTTTAGATAATTTTCATGAAATTAACCCAGCTATTCAGCAACTTTGAAATCAAATAGACAAACTTACTGTAAAAAAAAGTGTATTTCAAACTAAGATTGGGTTGTTATATCCGATCACACCTTAAAGTTACTGTTGGTTGTACCGAAGCTAATTCGTAATGGCATATCACAGGCACCTGACGTCATATATTTTTCTCATAATAAAAAAAATACTCCGCTTACCTAATAAATGACAAGGTACCCATCCCTGCCATCTTGGATTTATTTCAAACTGTCACATCAGCTGGAAGTTTTGCTTGAAACTCATCGGTAAAATTATTTTGCAATCCTCTCCGTCTCCCGATCGGTCATTCAACATCTAAGCTTACAACCAATTCAACCAAAACGGTGCATTACACCTGTCATTAATAAAAATAACCACTCGATCTGCATCTACTGCCTTAGATATGCGATAAATGTCTAAAGGGTGGACGCAAGTTGTCACCAATATGTAAATGAGATTTCCCTGCAACGTGTGTTTGTTTCAATATTTCAAAATATATGCATTTATAAACATTTTTATATAAACTTTGTGTAACAAAAGTTATAATTGATTGTTTATAGTATCCCTTTTCTTAATTTTAACTCGTATGTTGGTCGAATTCAAAATTGACGCCTTTTGAATATTAGTATCAGTTCTATATTTGGAAGGGGTTACCCATATTATGACGCGATTTATGTCAACTTCCGTCCACCCTTTAGCCTTTTGTCGCAAATCAGCAGCAGTAGATGCAGAATGAGGAGATATTTTTAATAATAAACGATGTTATGTGCCGTTTTGGTTGAATCAGCAGTAAGCTAAGATATTGAATGACTGATCGGACGGCGGAGATGATCGCAGAAAACTGTTACCCCTGAGTTATAAGCGAAAATTCACGGCGATGTGACAGTATAAAAAAAATCCAAGATGGCGGGGATGGGTACCTTGTCAATTATTAGGTAAGCGGAGTATTTTTTTTTAATTTGAGAAAAATATATGACGTCAGGTGCCTGTGTGGCATATGTATCAGAAACTACCGGACACCAAGGTCGAGATTTCGTCCGTTAAAGATTATATTAGCCTAGAATGACCTCAGACATAATAGGTGGTGCAAACGTTGCACTCTGTGTACACGTTAAAAAAAAATAAGTCCCGGTTCTCGGTAAATTATAATTGCATCACTGCCATGCTTAAAAACCTTTACAATATATGTACTGCTATAGATACATGTATAATGAAACCACTTCCAATTACGGAACACGGCAATAAATACAATATGGTTATAAGCGACTACTTAACTAAATGGAAAGAAGCATTTGCCTTGCGTGATCATACGGCACTGTAGCTGTTTTAATCACTGAATTTACTAGTATCTGTCGCTGATCAGAGTAGAGAGTTTTGAATTTAATATATTTGCCGAATCATGTGCCAGATTTGGTACATCCAAGACGCCAACACACACCCTACCGACGTAATTCGGACGGGATGGTGGAAAGATTCCATCGTACACTTCACAAAATGCTGGTCTTAATCGTTATTAAACAGAAAAACGACAAGAGTGGCAACATACCTTACGTCATGCACTTTGAATGTGCAATTATATATTTCTAAAAAGTTATTGATAATGAACTCGGATGAAATGTCAATTAAGACAGTGAAATGTTATTGCAACCATGCAGATATTATATGTCTCTATATAGAAGTGTTTATACTAATGTACGGTTATTGTATACCGAATAGTATGACATTAAAATGTTTTCATTCGATTTTGCAGATCACTGATTTTTAGGTCAAGGTTAAGAATGTTATAAATACAGTTATCTATATGGTATACATATTTCTCTGACACTGTCTTTTTAAGGAGATATTTGAATGTTACATCGAGCACAATGTTATTGTTATTATGGCAATTTTATTACAAGTAAGTAATAATTAATTCATTGATTTCCAGAATTGGATACTGATGTTTAAGACATTTTGATTAGAGAGGTGACCTTCTGAAGTTGGCATACGAGTTCCTGGACCGCTCCACGTGTCCATTTGTATATAGCCAGGGGATGACATGTCCTGTGGTTCCATGGTTTTTCAGAACTTGGAAGTCGTACATGTATGTCCGTCACTGGGACTCCAAACATAAAACTCAGCATTTGCACTTGCACCTGTTTAATTCAAGTCGTACCGAGATAAAGTTTCATACAAGATACATATACCATCTTCAAGGCACTGCAATAGAGAACACCCCCAGCCAGTGAAAACCAATAATTCTGTCTAACAAAAGCTACGTGGATCCTGTGTGTGAGTTTAAATTTTAAGTCTACCTTGCGGGATCCTGAAACCAAATCTACCACAACGTCTTTATCATTATCTGAACATGTGGATACCACATCATCATCATCTACACCTGTGTCTAAGTCATCTTCATTTTTGCCGTCATCATCTGCATCTACATGTGCCTTTTAATCATCCGCGCCGTCATTTTCTTGTGTTTTTGAAGAGAGGGAGTCGTTAAATTGCTACGTTGCTGGTATAAGTTGGGATATGGAAAGATTATAGAGAATGCGAGCAAGACGTGTTAAGAGTAGCGAGATCCACCAGTAGAGAAATGAGATGGGCAATTAAGAGAACAGGAGATAGAAGTTTGAGTTGAGTTGTATAAAGAGGAATTACTGTAGAGTAAACGAAAAAAGTTTGTATGATTCGAGAGATGAAATTAAAGGGTAAAGAGGTTCGAAAGATCTTATGGTAGTTAGAGTTGATTTAGGAGAGACAGTACAAATCTAAGTGAGAGGATGAATAAGAAAGTTAAATTTGTACCATTTGCTGGTTACTCAGAATAATGAGTTTGTAGTTACAGACATACATAACTATGGATATATTGTCATAGTGTCACCATGGTCATGTCTATTCATTCATATTCTTGATTTGAGGTGTTTTTTATTTCTTTGTTCTTTCTTATTTGTTGTCAGCTACAAAAATTCTTGTTAGCATATCGATTATTTCATCATATTGTCAAATAACGTTGTGTATTGTAAACCAAAACTCTTTATATTGTTGTTATACAACAACAATCTGCATAAATATCATAACATGCTAACTTTAAATGAATGTTTTCGGATGATTCCGTCCATAATTCGTTTTATATCGCGATGACACTAGAGATTGACATTGTTGCAAACTTTCAGACCACATTGTGACCAGGGTGTGTTCCGTTGAATGTAAAATGGAAGTGGCTTCCAGACTGGAATTTGAACAAAATAACTTAAACAAAGTTATTTTGTGTGTTTCGTTAACTGTGCTATTTATAAACTCTCATATGTACTGTAGCGAAAACGAAAGTGTTTATGTTATATATAATGTGAAGTAAAATTTTTTCGCTACGAATGTCTTCGTATATATATAAAATTCACACATTAAAAGTTTTTTCTACTCATTTATCTCAGATTTTTCATGAATCAAGGCTTTCAGTCAGTTCTTTTAAAATAATTTGGAGTCTAGAACTGAAGATCTTTCCGCTTTTAGTCAGGATTTTTTTTCAGATGTGCAAGACAAAGCTCCACATTTCCTGAAAAGATGTGGAAAAAAGCAGCGGTTTCAGAGGATTCCAAAGAAAACTCGACAAAATAACCAACTTGTTCGGCTGGCCTTTGCAACCAATTAAAGCAAGGGAGATAACATGCTTCTTGACAAATTGTCTTTGTCTTTTAAATCTGTTACAATGAGTTAGATTTCTGGTCGTGTAGTTTCGTGAACGAATCCTGGATATAATATGGTGAGTACATTTATTTTTCCTGCCTTTATCATAGTTACGTTAATATTTATTAGCTGCAGTGTAAGTGACAGTTGACAAAGAGAAAGTGTAGGAGAGAAAGTAAGAGATAGGACTTTAAATACGAGTTTTTAAGGATCCAAATGCCCCCATATCACTATCTACAATATTGTGAAGCCATGTGGTTACATATATTATCTATTATCTTATTGCAAGCAACAAACGACATTATCTTATTATCCGGGGCCAAATAAGCAAAAAAGGGCCAAATTTTCAAAAATCTTCTTCTCTACTTCCATATATATTTGAGAAACACTAAATGCATGGTTATGATATCCATTAAGCCTTCTACAAAAATTGTGAAATCTACGGTCCCTGAGTCAGGAGTTCCAGCCATAGGGTGCTGCCAATATGGTTATATAGTGAAAATGTAATTAATCTTTCATCTCTACTCTTATATATATTTGAGATAAACTAAATGCATTGTTGTGATATTTATGAAGCCTTCTATCTAAATTCATGGCCCCTGTGTCGGATGTTCAGGCTAGGGAGGGGCCAATTGGGCCATATAGTAAAAATGTATCAAATCTTAGAATATCTTCTCTCTATCCACAGCAGGGGGAGATAAACTGAATACATTAAAAAGATAAGATGAATCTCTCCACCACAATTGTGAAATTCATGGCCCCGTTGTCGGGGGTTCAGGCCCTCGGGCGGGACCATTAAGAACATAGTAAAAATGTCTTAAATCTTAGAAAATTTTCTCTACTCCCATATATATTTGAGAATAACTAAATGCATGGTTGTTCATGAAGCCTTTTACCAAGGACAATTGTGAAATTCATGGCCCCAGGGTCAGGGGTTTAGGCCCTAGTGCGGGGCCAAGATGGTCATATCGTGATAAACTCTACGCATATTAGTAGTCATCACATGCACAGTTAATGGATATAAATGGATAGAAAATCAATAATTATTCATATTGACATAAAACAATTATCATAAAGTATATCAATTCTGACTTTTTAAAAACCTGTAAATAGCTTGATATTATTTCCTGTTCCGTTCAGCTTTCCGTTCCGTTTTTCCTGTATTATATCTGCCCCTTACCCATTTCCCGTTGCTATATGCCTTGTTCATTAAAAACATTCCGTATACCGACAAATACCATTTAGTTATTTTTCAAATGTGTTTGACAGAAACTTAAGAATAATAACAAGTGGAAATGATAAATAATTAGATAAACAATAAAGCCTCAGTTCTTTTTTATACATTTTCTTAATGTATTTAATGGTCCCCTCTCTTTACCTGCGGGTTTCATGGCTTGTGAAAGCTTCATCATACCATCTTAAAGAGATCTGATCTGAAAGTTTTGATAATGCTGGCTATATTGTTTTAGTTTTGCTAGCATTTTCTAAACATACCACCATATTGCCATTTTTTAAGTAATAATCTGTACTTGAAATTTAATGAAAGTATAATGGCTGAAATCTTTTTCTGTATATCAGGGTGTATGATTTGGAACAGTGAACGTGGAGACGAAATATAAAAGTTCATTTCAAATTAAATTCGATAACCTTTAGATATACCATTGATAACTTAAAGAATCTAATATTCCACCAGACTATACTTAAAACAAGACGCATTCACTACCTAAATCGAAAGCAAAAGGCATAATTTGACCATTACTATATCTAACGAAATCAATCGGTTACGGTGGCTCACTACACCTTGAAATAGTTTTCAAATCAGCAGAAAATTACTTGATTATGATAGATAGAATGATGCATAGGAAGTATATAAATCAAATAGGCGGAAACAATATGAAATTTTGGACAAACAAATTTTCTAAATTTAATTTAATTTACTAAATATGACAAAAGTCCTAGGCGGTTTTTAACTCGTGATCTGCGGGTCACAAGCCCCTAAGCTATGATGATGTTCAACGAAACCAATTGATAAAACCAATTTAACAAAACAATGAAATCGCTATCTTGTGACGCAGTGTCTTAAAAATCACAAAGAAAATATTTAACCCCCAGTTTTGAGTTCTTTAAGTGCAAAGACTAGGATATCAATAAGATTATCATAATTTAATATTTAATCAGAAACTTGAGTCTAAGCCAGAAAAGTGATTGCCATTAAAGCAGAATATTATATTTATTTATTCACCAATCAAGGGCCCTCAGGGGGCATATACATAAAAACAATATCATGATTATAACAAATGATGAATGAAATAATAGCATAGAATGTCCAGGTTCACATTACAAACAACCATATGCAAAACGATTCATCAATACAGTGAAATATATGTGTAAGATATACATATTTAGCTATGCAAGATCATATATGAACAATGTAGCTATACAGAAACAAGGTGGCCTGAAAACAGAGAATACCAAGGGACGGTGCCTGCACAGTCAATCAGACTGGCCTACTTGTACTCAGTGTTCAAGCCAGTATGCTTATACGTTACAAAACAACCCCCCCCCCCTTAAAATAAATACACTGTACATTATATATATCAATAAATATAAAAAAATTATACTCCACTTTTAAGAATCATTTCACTGAGTTGTACAAGTAATTGTATGTCTTCATTTGTCATAAGCCAGATTGATTTTTGGTCATTGTCCATGTATTGAAAATTTTTACAAGAGTCATTAGCTAGATTGTACAGAGTATCTCTTAATGCCTTATTATGATGACATGAGAATAAAAAGTGTTTTTCATCATCAACTGATTTGACATTACATCTACTACAGTGTCTTTCTTGTCGGGAAATGCCTTGATAACGTCCTCTTTCAATAGTAAGTCTATGAGCGGAAATGCGAAAACGTGTTAAACTTCTCCTCTGCTCAAATTTTTTTAGTAATCTAAGGTAATTCTCTTGGCCAAAACTTTGCTTAAAATTGCTTTAGCAACTTAGTTTTTTGTCAGCATGTACAATGAGTTGAGAATTCCATTTTTTAATATAGTATTTAAATAGACAGTCTCTAAGTGCTCTTTTGAATTTTCTTATTGTTACTGACAGTAAATTGTTAGTGCCATCAATGCTGTTAGTTAAAAATTGAATTGATCCATACCAGGAGGGAATTTTCTGTTCAAACAACTGTTTAGATTCACAATAAGCATTATATAAAAGTGGAGAGGATTGACTATGATTCTCAAGTCTGTACCAATAACTTAACATAGATCTTATGATATCAAAGTGTAAGGGAAGTCTTCCCAGTTCAGATAAAACAGCAAAATTTGTTGCAGATTTATGCACACCAAGTATGGATTTGCAAAACTTAAAATGCAATTTATCACATAGTGTATTGGAATAAATTTTGTCCATTGCACAACCAGAAATATGATTTTTTTTGGCAAATGGATTAAAATACCCCCAAATTTCTGCTCCGTACAATAAAATAGGTTTAATGGTATGATCGAAAATGTGAATTGTTGTTTTGATGTCTGGATTCATAGAAGTGAAATCCTTTTTGAGTTTGAAAAAAGATTTTAAAGCTTTTTGATAAAGCTGCTTTTGAGCAAAGGAGAATGAGCCTGAGGAACAAAATGTTACACCTAAGTATTTGTATTCAGAAACACACTCAAGTTCAACATCAGCAAAGTTAAATTTTGATTTAGATAGTCTGCCTGCTTTGTTGAAAACTATTATCTTAGTTTTGGATGTATTAATATTGAGACACAAATCATTGCAGTATTTTTGCAAGATATTGAGCTTTTGTTGCAAACCATCTGCTGATGAGGATAATAAAATTATATCGTCCGCATACATCAAGCAATTGATTGGGTTTGAGTTTAAAAACACAGGATCAGTAGATGAGTGTCGATATTTAGGGAGATCATTGATAAAAATTTTAAATAAATTGGGACTAAGATTGTCGCCTTGTTTTACCCCCATTTTTATTGGGAAAAAGTCTGTAATTTTGTTTTCTAGTCTAACACAAGATTTTCTTGATGAATACATACTTTTGATAGTTTTATAAAAGTTTGTACCTACACCAATTCTGAGGAGTTCAATTTTAATTCCTGTATGAACGACTGTATCGAAAGCTTTTTGAAAATCAACAAAACAAGCATACACTCTACCATCCTTAGTACTACAATACTTATCAATAATTGTCTTAAGAATATACATGAATATGTTGAAGTAATGCTTCGTTATCGTCCCGTATCGAAATATACATGTATAGTCGACAATATGATTAAATATATCCACTGACCAGCTCGGAGCAAGCGCAGCACGTTCATTGATAAGAAGTTTTCATTTAGTATGTGGATTCGGCCGAACAAAGTCTTGTTCGCGTGACATTTGGCACATCGAGCAAAGAGGACACCAGCAGGCCATACAACAATCACCGCAGATACTGCCCTGTAACAATCACCGCAGATACTGCCCTGTAACAATCACCGCAGATACTGCCCTGTAAAAGCAACGAATTAGATAGTAATAAAGAATCGAAATTAAAAACGACACGCATGTTATGATTATTTTTCATATTGGTTGCAGAAGTAAAACTTACTTTATAGTATCTTCAAATTTTTGATAAAAGAACACCCGAACAACAGATCGAAAATTGCATTTATTTACTAAAAACTTATATGCTTTTCACGCATATATATTATACCCTGCAGTTCTATAGTGGAATTTTTTGCACTCGTCTAATGCACCATATAAGTCATGGTAATCTATTGCCTTTAACGATTATTTAACCAGTTAAGTTTTCCAGTATGTCTTACCTGACATATAAAATATTTACATTCAAAAATAAACATCCAATACAAGAATAAAAAAAATCTTAATGAGAAATAATTTTATTTGTAGGATATACTGAAAATTATATAGGATTTTCTAAAATTCGTAATGAAAATTAATAATCGTTCTCAGAAAAGTATTCGTCAAGATTTTAATCAGTCTTAAAAAAAGTATATAGTGAGAAGCACAAAAAATTGATATATTAGACGGGTTATATATTTCCTAGGAACTGATCAATTCAATGACATAAATGGACTTTAATGAAACTGCAACTTAGAAGGGTGCAAAAATGCAACCTTGGCAATGTCATAATTATCAAGCACTGGGTTTTCGTAGATTCAAATAAAATTATCAATAATGTAATGTGGTGTAGTAATTGATCATGAGATGGTTAAAGTAGCAAAACCAATGTCGTTTGTTGCTTGCAAATTGTTATTTAGCTTACATCAATGTTGTTCTCCGCTCTTATCTTCGTTCTTAGAGGAATCAGGGAGTAGAAACCACAAGGAATAGCGAGTGGGAGCCAATAACTGTCCCCCATCTTATCGGAGAGGTAGCAAAGGTAGAAGGGAGCACACCAAGCAACAGCGCAGCCTGAACAAATGACCAGATAAAACAATCAACAGCACATACGCAGTAGAACAGTAGTATTTCCAATCAATATAAATGCATATCGCAATGTGGACCGTAGTATTTTAATGCATAATCTACAACAGTGAAATGTATCTATATCATTGTTTCTGCTTTAGTGATTGTCATTGGAGAAGTTAATTGTAGGTTTGGTCTCCATCGATAGATATGCTTTGTGGCAACGCACTTTGAAAAAATTACGCACTTTGAAATTTTTTTTTTAAAGTGCGTCAAATTTGGGACCAAATTAACGCACTTTAAAATTTTTTTTCAAAGTGCGTTAAGTTTGGGACCAAGTTAACGCATATTGAAAAAAAAAATTTCAAAGTGCGTTATGCAGGTACATCAACATTTTTTATTATCGAGACACTTAACGCACTTTGAAAAAATATGTATAAATCACAAATTCTGGAACTGAATTTCTAACTAATTTGTTGATAGTATGATGATTTTTTGACACTAGTGAATCTCATTTACCGTCTTTGAGAACGGGGTGGGGTTGGATTAACCAATGATACTGGTCAATTACAAGTAAATCATTTAATTGATTACAGGAAGAAGGTCTCCTACCCCTCATCTTTCCTCCAAAACATATGATATTCAGCAACGTGAAGTAAACGTATAAGAACGGAAAAAGAAATACGCTTTGTTGTAAATTAAGTACAGTGATATTGAAAAAACGAGATGGCCAAACAATAATTTCTCCAAAGGTATGTTAAAGAATCTGGAAGTGTTTCAGCATAAACCCTCTTTTCAAATTCTAATCAAATAAATCACTGCATTATCAAAAAGTTACATTGACAACCATTAAATTATTATAAACTAAAAAAGAGCATTAGGGTGTAGGGCTTTTTTCTCTCGCACTGATGTTCTAAAAGATCATATTGATAAACATAACATAACTAACGTATTCTTTTTTTCACTTCATGTTTGTTTATAAGCATATGTAATTGAAGCCAGTTGCAATATGTTATGCATTGATCTCAGAAATCAATATATATAAATCATTTTCGTTTCTGGCGTAGCCCAATGTACCAGGTAAGGGTTCATTCCCACTTAGCCAAAATTCTGAATTTCTTATTCCCACCTAGCCAAAATTGTGATATTCACACCTGAGTGGTCACCTCTGTATAGTCTGTTTTAGACTAACATAGTATTACCTGACATAATCACTTAAAGATGTACATTATCATTATTGCACATTACATGGATACAAATAAGTGAAATGAATATATTTTTATTCAAGGACACATTTGCATTAATTTTCCCCCATAAATGGCTTTTGTAATTAAATAGAGCTGAAATTAAAACATTAACATTAAGTTATTATTTTTTTTAATT
>WFKH01010931.1:19735585-19760201 GCA_016163765.1 Magallana hongkongensis | reverse complement strand
CCAGTTCCGACGCCTATGCATTGATTATAATAGCTCTTTAACATATCACATGACAACATTTTTCATTCGAGTGTATTCATCGATCAAGTGAGTAAGGTTATAAAACGTCACACGAGTTCACGCCTGGTAAACAACAATCGTTTATAATGTTGAAGACCAATTAAATTTGAATGTTTTTAATTTGAGTGCATTGAGGTACACTTTTCTTCTTTCACATGTAGGATTTTTTTTTAATAAAATACAATAACTAGTTAGTAGTTGAAGAAGAAAATGTATATGCATGCTCTCATATATTTTGATCGCTTTATAAAGTGGGGGGTGGGGGGTGGAGTTAACAGTGTACCCCTACCAAAAATTTTGTTTTATATCTTGCATAGGATCTTGTTTGTGGTAAAAATGGTAATTCATAAAGGTACAATGTCAAAGATTAAGTGTATAAAAATAAGTGTAAAATTTGGATACTTTTTGTTATTCTTTTTTTGTTATTCTACCGAGAGGCCATATGACACAATATCCTTTGAACACCCATATAAAGCCATTGTTGCTCGGGTGAGCGATGTGGCCCCATGGGCCTCTTGTTTATCAACATTTCTATAAAGTATATCAACCTCATAGTATTTTGTGTTTTACGTGTAACGATTGTATTTTTCTATGTAAATTGTGCAAACAAACAATTTAAATGAGAATTTTTCATAAATCTGTATCAAACACTTTAAATGAGCCCTTAATCCATAGAAAAAACTTTGTATTGGCGCACAAAGTATAAATGATAATCAAGAATATAGATATTAAGGTTCTCCGATCCTCAGCCTCAAAGTATTTTTTTCATTATAAAAATGTTATTTATCCTTCAAACTTTATAAATGAAATAAAATAAATTTTTTGATGGTATCCATGCATTTTACGAAGTTATTGCACTTTCGGCTACGATGGATATAATGGAATAAATAAACAAGTTGAGATCAAATTAGAGAAAAAAACCCGGTTGTACAGGTGTATCGGTCACTCGAACCCCTTTACCTTAATGTAGTAGGTCTCCGTGGAGCCACTAAGCCAAACAGTTCGTTGAATAGCTATAGTTAATATTTACACTACAAGAATAATTAAATTTGTCTATATAAAAGGCAGATTTACGGTACGAATAAAAAAAATCCGGATAATTAAGAGTTATCGAACATTGCTGAGGATTGGAGTTCGTTAACAAACAAAAAATGATCAAAGTATAGGCCTAGTTAAGATATTCTAAATGAGTTGTTCCTAAGATACATTCGAGTTCTATCTTAAGGTGTGTGGTAAGTTGTTCTTACTAGGATATTTCTAACTTTTCCTCATTAACATATCTTACATTGTAGGAACGCTCTAAAGTCATATCTTAGGACAGTTTCATGAACATGTCTGAAGATCGCAATTCCCAAATTAAATCATTGATGATTGACAGGTCTCAATTACAGCAATAGTTTGTAAGGAGTCCACATTTAATAAGAATTACTTTGCCCTTTCCAGACCCAGTGATTAATCTTTGGGTCGGTAGATAAATGATATTTTTTTAAACAAGATTCTTAAAAATTAAGTAGAAAATAGATCTGAAAACAAATTGCTTTGTTTAACTGGAAAGTTTGCAAACTGTAAACAAAACATCTGGTGTAAGGTATTTCTTGTCGGTGTGCCTGGAGACAGCAAACAAACAGTATTTCAAAAGGAGGCTGGATGGTCAACAAATTACTTATCAGATTTACATTTGAATTTTAGTTATCAAATGATTTTTATCAAAAAATGGCTGCGACATTAAGCCATCTAAAAGGTGGTCTAATCGATACCCAAACTCAAACGCGCGCTCACGTTCGCACGCACATACCCACAAATTTAGTTCGTGTAAACCAAAATGCTTGTCTTATAAAAATCTCTAACATTTACATATTCATGTTATTCCCTGACGTCAGTACAATGAAACTGGTGATTTGATACATTCAGTGTCAAAGAATGTTGGTTCATGCGAAAATTCGACAGTACCACCTAATAGCGCCTCAATTATCGTTACATATTTAAAAAAAAAGCTATCGCATAGGTTACACAATAATATTTACATTTTCCAATGTCTTTGTCTATGATAACTCTACAAATTCATTTTGTAATGTATAGTCCAATACATTTCACAAACCTATTTTAATATTTAATCGTACAATTGCTGAAAATTATATAAATATAAGTAGTAAGGTTTCATTCTTTGAATATTATAAGGTAATCAAATACAGTCGGGTGTGATCAAATCTATCAAAAAGCCATGCGGGTTTTATTAGATATGATTACTCCCGGCCGGATTTGATGACCTCATATTACTCAAAGAATGATTCCTTATTCCTTAAATAAAGCATCTAACTCCATTATTGATGTACAATAATTTTCGTCAACGTGTATTTAATATTTTTTTTTCAAGATTCCAAAGTTTTTAAAGACTTTATATTGATTTTCGCATTACGTAAACTGAAATGAAATTTAAAGATTATGAATAATTCAAAATAAATCGATAAGATGTCAGGAAAATACATGGTTGTTGTTTTTGAGGGTTTTTTTTTTTATCTTAATAAACTGCTTACATGTCTGCACAAGATCACAATCGCGCGGAGAACTATAATAGTGAACAAAACTCTGTGAAATGATTCGTCAAAGAGTTAAAATGGTGATTTAATCCGATTGTGTGTGGTTTTTTTAAATGTCACAGGTACAAGCTATAAGAATTTAAAGCGAAACTTAAAGGACAATTTTGTGAAAATGTAAATTAGTATTCATGTTTGTTAACTCAACTTTGGTTTCCATTTAAATATATGCACGTAGTCAATATATAAAACTATTTTTAAAAGCAACGTCTTTGTGTTCAAAGCATGCAGATCGTTCACACAATAGTACCATTATTCTAATTCTTAAAGATTTATGCAGCTTGTTTTTAGAATCATTGCGTAACGAATGATATACAATCAGCAGGGCCCATATACATGTACTGTTTTTCTGCAAAATGTCCTTGAATTGGTAATTTAGATTTTTATTTATTTTAGAATAAAGGGAATGCAATTTAAAGAGAAGACGTGTAAAATCAGGCACGAAGCATCGGAGGGAGGGGGTGCTAATAATAATTTTTTTCTCGCAACAAACATTTTCTTAAATACATATAGACAATTGAATTTTGGAGGAGCTCCCCCCCCCCATTTCAGGTGAAGGTAAAAAGTTGTAAGAAAATAAGCAAAATTAACCTTAAAATTGAGGTTTAAGGTACCCCCCCCCCACACACACACACACAAACAGGGATTAGGATTTGAGGCATCCTGTTACAGGTTTGGAATACACGACCACGATTTTCCCTTTTATCATTGGAGCTACCCTTCCATCTAGCCATCTCAATCAACAAAGCTTGATACACCGTCCATTTTGTTCTATTTAATCGCGAAAAGAGTTCAAATTGTTAAACATGTCTTTAGACTAAATACTAGTAGCTGCTCCCATAAGAATGTAAACCGAGACTGAAAATACCTGTCAGACAGATGACTATTGGTTTGAATTTTAGACATTTTCGAACGAGCTGAGGCCTAGATGGAGTCCGTGTACATATGGTACTTCCGGTCCGCCGCAATTCGTATGTTTGTTTTCTTAATAATCTTCAAAGTGATTTGGCAATACACTTTTCTGGCATTTAGTATTGGCAAACATATGGTTTTTTTGGTGATTATTTACATATAACTGCGCTTGCTTTTTTATCTTTTTTAGCTAAAAAGAAGTTTTTGAACTAACTTATCATCTGGTTGGATCCGATTTGCCGACATTTGAAACAGAGGAAATATGTCTTTGAACAAAGAAATGATAAGTCTGGTTAACATTTACGTAAAATTGTTTATTTATTAACAAATTATAACACAAGAATAAGAATTCAGTACACCAGATAGAAAATGAAAAGAACTTTGATTTTTTAAAACATCAAACCAGTAATATTTTACCAAAATTACAAAAAGTAAAGATGAAGGTCTTCACGTTAAATAAAATCAAGTATGAAAATGGTTTTGTTTCAAACTAAAGAAATCAGATAGTCTCCGTCAACTCTTCTCACGTTTCAATAATATATTAATTGGATCTTAGATAATAGCGGGTCGGTGAATTTTTAAGTTTTATCATATTCATCGCTGCTAGTATATTTTCTTTATTAAACCAGATAAAGTATGTAAAAAAAATAAATCGAGACGTTTAAATGTCCCTTTGATAATCAGGAAAATAAATTTTTTCGGGTAATATATTTAAAGACATCGTGTGTCTCTTTATAGGGATGATAAGTTCAGCGTTTGGTTACGATGATAGTTTATGTACACACAATAACGCATAAAAGGAATAAGGCAACCAATAACAACATGTCCGTTCTCAATAGGTCTGTGGATTTGCAAGTGTAAAGTCGTGTTCACGTGACAACTGGCACATGACGCAGGGGCCACAGCAGCAACTGCACCAATAGTCACCCATAATGGACCCCTATAAGATAAAAGAAAAACACCAATTTTTAAGTAAATAGCACTACAATTTCGAGCATTACAAATAAAATGTGATCATTATAAAGTTGTGATTCACATATTTGGTTTTTTTTTTTTTTTAAAGAAGTGCATTGACATTAAAAATTTAATTTCTGAACAAATTCAATGAGATTTCGAATTATTCTACATAAAAAAGACCAAATTTATTGTTCAACATGGCATCACCTTTATAGCAATCAGTAATTATCTAGTATTACCGACCTGAATGTTATTTTCGGCCCTCATTTTGACACGAAGGGCTATCAGCCATGAATTAGCTGGCAGGCAGCATGGTAGGCAGCAGTCTTCGTTGAGTTTGGACGACAAGTAACATGGATAGCAGCCATTTCCACACCAGAGCACAGCGCAGCCTGTAAAGTATCGAGTAGA
This sequence comes from Magallana hongkongensis, assembly GCA_016163765.1. Lineage (NCBI taxonomy): Eukaryota > Metazoa > Mollusca > Bivalvia > Ostreida > Ostreidae > Magallana > Magallana hongkongensis. Next base: position 19,755,267 of record WFKH01010931.1, on the reverse strand, counting down.
TATGTACTCTTGGGAGCTCGTATAAAATAAGACACCCAAAATGGTATCGAACTCATGACCTAGCACTTTAAACGATTGTCTGTCATTGAAAAAAATATGAAAATTAAATATAGTTGAATAGCCATTAATTTCTTAAAACTAATCGAATTGCCTTTCAATTGTCAAAATTCAAAGAGAGATGGCGGCTATGGGCTATGTAGCATAATTTTGTAATTAAAATATTTACAAGACGATATGTCCTCAAAACATCCACAGATTCCGGAGCTCCAGTCCCGGGGAGGGGGTCGGCCTATCCGCCCCTGGTTGACAACGACCGTCGTGTTCGTTTGCTGTTGCTGTAACGCAAAAATCATTTTAGCATGCTTGTTTCTGTTGTATTCTAAACGTAAGAAAGCACGCGTATTTGTTATATTTTACAAAATTGCTTATGGAAGATACATGTCTTTTCGTAATTTCAGTACTGCAGTTAATCTCTACTCTAGATTTATCTTTTTATTAACTTTGTTTTGGGGGGGTTTTTTCTTGGGGGAGGAGGACTTACGTGTACTGGTGGCGGATATCCCGGGGGTTGGTTGGGATATCCCCCGGGGGGCTGCTGCTGTGGCTGTTGGGTAACTGGTTGGGGACCTGGACCTGGACCTGGTTCCTGTCCAACCTTCCCATGACCGAATCCTGCGTGAAAAATATTCTGCTAACTGAACATTTAAATCCCTATTGATTCGTGTCGATCATTCCCGCAAACTTAAAATCTTTTGCGCCCACTTTCTTAGCTTTTGAATATAAGATTGAAACTAGCTTTTTGTTATATTTTTACATTTTATAACGTTTAAACAAATGCAGTTTTATGGTAATTTTGCCAAGTTGTACATGTATATTTTGTATTTACAGCCGACCAGTAAATTCAAAATTGAAAACATAACATATTGAACGATTTCGGTTTTTCTTGAACAGTGAATTGAACATAGGTATTTTTATCCACAGTCACATTTCAAAAGGTCCATAATACCGATTAGATACTGAAAACTTAAATCCTAAAAACATTAAAAAAAATCTATATTAGTTTTGGTTAACTGTTGGGTTGGTTAAATGTGTCGAAAGGAAAGCTAAGGTTTTTGTTGTTTTCAGAAAACAAATGGTCAAATCATGAAAAACGGTAAAATGTTTGAAAAAGACAAAATCAGCACATATACTCAGTAAATTTTAAAAAGTATGTATTAGGATGGTAAAATATATAAAACCTGTACAGTAAAAACTACAATACACGTGTTTATTGATGAATGAATATTAGTAAAATTAAAATTAAAAAAAAATGAAATCAGTAAATAAATAATTTTGTTTTACCCTTTCCTCCGTCCATGTCGAAAGTTAGAAGAAATTGAGACGATCAGACAAGGTAGAACTAATTCTTTTGATATATCATAAGAATCACTCAAGCTCACACATCAATGTTTCCCCCGAATATAGGGTCTATTCAAAGAGGGGTTCTTTTTTAAATTTTGGAAGTGCCTTCGTTCGATTGATTCTTTTAAAATTTCCTAACAAAGAATTTTTCTATTTCAGAATTCATCTATTAAGCTGTAAAACATTTGCACCAATAGCAATGCATAAAACATACATGTTATTTCATGTTTCTGCAAACGCTTAATATATATATATATATATATGTCACCCATGCCATATACCGCTGCAATTTCTTTCAATGTCATGGCAATACAGAAACATTAAGGTAATACACTGCAAAAATGCATTTAATTTGACAGACGGACCTATACTGTGGGAGCATTTTTTCGGTTCTAATGTAGAAATTTATAGATAATATTTATACTATTTGAGTTAAAAGAAGTATTTTTTATTAAAAAAACACCAAATTTTAAAATACGTTTTAAGACACTTTGATACGGTGTTGTGTGCAAACAGATCATAAACTTGTGCATGCAATTTTTATGGGATGTGTTGCATCTCGTAATGTGCAAACTAAAGGGCATTCAAGTATGCAGAACTTCCTCTATTAATTCTAAGGTTAAACAGGTTTTATATAAAGCTGTACACATGAGAAAATGTCCTTAAAATATTCTTGGATCAAATTAACTTCAGTACTAAAGTTGCTGATTCCAACCTAAGTTGCTGAATGTACGTTATAGTTACACAAGAAAAAGGAAAAGTAGAGGATCCATATTTATTATATTGATATAAATAATTGATAGTTGACAATAACCATTCAAAATATAGCCCACTTGTTATCCTGGGAAAGTGACATAATAGAGAGGACTCACATGTATCTAGGCAGTGCCTGATATAAGGGACACATATGTACATGTATCAACGAAGCCGGTGGTCGATAGGGAGGCTAGTTCCCCCCCCCCCCCAACACACACATTCTCCTTTTAATCACATATATAAAAAAAATTAAAGGACCAGGCCGATCTACGGAAAGTCGTGGGTGGATAGAATTATAAGATACAAAGATATGAGGAACCTGCCCTTCAACCCCCTCCCCATCCCCGGATATGATTTTGAGGATTTATAAATTGGTGTAGTATTAGTGGAGGGTTTTTTTGACTTGTCAAAATCTTGGCTTAAATCTGCTTCCCCCGCCTTACTTAAAAAAAATACACCGAAAAACAGTGTTACGTGCTTGTCTTCTGTCCAATCTGTTTACACTTCTTTCGCAATAAAACATTGTTCTAATAATAAAATTATAGGTTGTCCACAAAACAGATAAAAAGGATGATGAACTAAAGATTCAAGTATCGCATTTTAAAAAAAAACCATGCCAATGGGTAAGATCTTGCAAGACTGGGTCTAACTTTATCACAGTGCATTTGTCCTCTATTAAGGTCAACTTAAATTCAACATAAGAAATGACGGAATTTTACTCCCCCATTTTTTGCAGGTAAATGAGTTCTCTTGAATTAAGTTCAATATTGTTAATCTGATGAAGTTTAAACCGTGTCACCTTGTGACTCTTAAGGACATTCGTAAGCACTTATACATGTTCGTAGTAATTGACCAAAACAGTATATAATATATTTTATAAGCAGTACAATATCGAACTTTAATCTAGTGAAGAGTATGTGAATTATGTGATTGATTCCTAAAAGGAGTTGTTTTAAATCCTAACAAGAAATCTATACCAGTTTTATGTTCACGATTTTTAGACAAATGCATGATACTGTTACATTTTCAGGACCTTTTTCAATATGGCCACACTTTAATTCGAGCATGCTTCTATTTTAAAGCCAGACATATGATAAACTTGTAAAATGTCAAGAGTTGCAAGTACGTACATTGCATGCATGTATATATATTGTTACGATCCCTTGTTGAAGAATACATCTAAAATATACAAGGGGTTATCAAAAAGTTTGTAGACTGAAGACATAAAGCATAAAATACGCAGTCGATTGCGACTTTTTTGTAAAGTTAAACATAATTTCTGTAAGTGTGGAACGATTCAATGCAATGTTTTCGTGCAAAAGCTAATGAAATAGATTTATATACAATGTGTGTTGTGTGTGTGTGTGTGTATATATCGTCAATGGCTCCGGCGCAAACTTAGGTCAACATTTTAAACCATTAAAGTTTTGAAAAAAATTAATAGCAAGATGAAATTTCTGTGTGCGATTGTATGTCTTATCAATACTTTTAGTACACTGATAAATCTGTTTGAAATCTATAACCCATGTATATAAAAAAATCCAAACTTTCTTTTTACATAAATACCGGTATTTTGCTGCTTTGGCGATAATACTACTTTTTCCTTCTTCCAAAAAGTGTTACAGCTGTAAGGTCATCTGATAATATTACTAGTTTGACACGCACGCCCTTAACCCCCCTCCCCCAGAGAAGCCCTTCCCGGGCTCTCAGAATTCAATAAATTGCTGTGCTATTCAGAGCGTACTTGTGCGTTCATATGAACCCACTGCTCAATCGATAAGGACTTCATAAAGAACACTTTAAAAACATGTCCGAATTCTAGTTAATTTTGAATAAAGACAGCGCTTAACAAACCAAGAGGCATAGGGTTGAAAAGTAGGGATATGTGTAAATTGAACTCGAACGTTAAAGTAAACTAGTGTAGGTTTTCTTGTTTGTAAATTTAACTTTAAGAGAAATATCGATCAACAATGAGTTTTTTGTGTTTCTTTTGAATAATAAAATTTTTTAACCTTTAATTTGCGGTAAAGCTTGAACATCAAATCTAAACTTTAAAAATTAGCAATCTTTACGAGATAATGAAAGAAAGAGATAGTATATTTAGAACGTGGAGATGAAGGTGACTATTACAGATGAATATGCTGACACATTATTATACAATTCATGAGTGGGGTAAACGAAAAATAATTAATATCACGACGTTCCTATTTCTTTAAAATAAATGATTGTGTTTATACAGCTCTTGACAAATCACCGTTTTACCAGTTTAAGAGAGATTGATAGTCATGTCCATTTTTAGACTATATTAATCTCCTTTATATAAAGAGCTCTAGATCTGTATCAAGATATAGGAAAAAATAATATTTTAAATCTAAAATATTAAATTTTTTTTCATTACTAATGAATAGTCAACTATTTAGCTATTGGAGAGTACGGAGAGCACGGACTTGTGTCAAATCGTTTCCCTCAAAAATCAGGGGAGCAATCTTTCACGTTTTGACTTCAACGGGTCAACATTATGAAATCATAAAGTAACCCTCTATATATGATAGTGATGGGCTGGCAGTTCCTGTCTATGTAGAGGCCCTTTCACAATTGGCGCACGAGCAGAAGTGACAAAATATTCGTGCGACCGAAAAAATTAGATTTGGATCGTAAACTGTTGCCGAAATAATCGCATGTAAAAAAAAGAAAGTATTCGTTCAAAATTTGCACGATCTACAGCGACCGTTGTGCGATGCAAACGCATTATATCTTGCGCCTATAAGCGACTGTTGTAAGATAATGCGATAGGATCGCGTGAATGATCAGGTGATTGGACGATTGCACGTGCGCCGATGCGGTTGGACGTGTGGCGCTCGTGCGATCATGCGTTCCATGGTACAAAAGCTTGTGCGAGTATATATATATATATAAACCTATAAGACGGCGAGGAGGTGCAGCAGCATCCTGGTCAATTATGGTCTGAAACAGAGATGCTTGTAAAAGGTATATATGCTAGTGGCAAATCATGGCAAATTAAAGCTGATAAATCGGTCAATGATACTAAAACATTGCAAGATTACATGAGACACGTTGAGCAACAGTCTCCTGGTCGCAAAACACACGCATAGACAGCTGCAATTCTTATTATGACCTTTGAAAACTGTGCATCACTCTTGCGAGTTCACAAAACGTTGTAAGACGTTCGTACTAACGTTCGTGCGTTGCATTGCCTAGCTGCAGGTCTGTAGCTCCCGGTCTGAAAAAAATCTTATGGACTACCCGGGAGCTACAGATCTGTACGTGTTAAAAGGATGCAATTTACGGTTTTGAGGAGACTTGATGCGACCATTAAAACGCATGCAACGAATGCGAGACATCGTGCAACGTATGCGAGAGCTCTTACGAAGCAAAAAAATATCCCGATCGCAAAGTGTTGTAAAGTGCTCGTGCGCCAATTGTGAAAGGGCCTTAACATAGTGATTGACAAAAAAGATAATTTACGTACTTTGTCCCATATTACACATGTATGAATAAGTGAATAGAGGAATACAAAAGTAAACAGCAAAATCATTTCATTAGTGGTTTATACATGTACGTGTTATGGAGAGTTCGGTTGCATTACTGGACTTGTAAAGAACAGTTACTATATTTGATAGGTGCATTTTAGTGTATCTACGTGATGAAATTGCATGTATATGGTTGGGTGTTTTTTAAGTGTGAGTAATTTAAGTCAAATGAGTCAGGTTTAAAGTACTTCCAGTACTTTTATTTAGAAAAATGTAGTTAAAATAATTGCATTTCTTGAAAGGCCTTGCTTCATACTAATATGAGTTAAACACTTAAACACCTTGTGATGTGATATTAGTGTACTACTTGAGAGTGCGTTTAACAAACAAGCATTTAATACAGTGTATGTGTTTCTTTGAGATTAACTGTTGCATCAATAATCCAGTACCTTGAAATACTGTCGGTTAACGGACATGCAGGGATGGCAAATATACAAGTAGCCAATGACAAACGCGAACTTTTGTGCTGTTTCGTAATCAAAAAGTCTTTGACTTGATGGGTTGGTCATAGATGGGTGTCCCCCGCTGATCAGTGAGACAAAGGAGGTACGTATGACACGGTCCACTCATTACCTAATATCTTTGATTCTATTACAGTGATTGCCAAAAGTATTTCAAAGAAATGGTTCTCAAATTTATCACGAACGTCATCAAACGAAGATTAGATCAGAAACACAAAAACATTACATACTTATAATGTGTATATATAACTTTAGAATGTGATTTAAAACTAAAACGATGCTTTCTTTGTACCAGTCACAACGTTACTGAATCACTGTTTCTAATGACTCGATGCGGCTGTTCTAAGAACCTCCTTAACCAATTTGCAACTGCGTGTTTTTAATGAAAAAATTCAACAGCTACCCAATTTATACGAATATAAAATGGGTTGCGGCAGTTTACGCTTTAAAAAAGCGGAAATTGTTCCAACCCATTTTGTATAAGTATAAATTGGGGAGCTATTGAATTCATTCCTTATAATTTAATTTTTTGCTATCAATTGTAGATTAAAACGGTCATTTGTCCTTCAAGACATTATATAGTACAAAATTCAAACGTAACGTCAGGCGAATTGATACGTTTGATGAAGTTAGTCTTACTGTGACGTAGGCAACATTCTTTATACGATATAAATATTTTTCAGCCAATCAGAAAGCGCGTTACAACCAGAAATGAATTATTTATTGAATAAAAAAAACTGCCAACCGGAATGAATTGTTGTCATCCAGACAGAAGCATTGGCTTTATATAGGTATTACCCCTTTTCCTGGAGAATAAGTTTTTTAGTTGTTTTATATGGAGATAATGAAACAATTTTCAAAACTGCTTTCATAGAAAAACAGTAACAGTCTTCACATTTTTAAAAGAACATTTATCGGTGTTCAAAGTGTTGAAGTTCAACTGAAAGACATACATGTATGTCATCGGTCCCTTTATATACAATGTATTAAAGAAAATCTATCAAGATTTCGATAATTTTCAAATGAATGACACATCCTGATTTGTGTTAATAGCTTGGATCTTTTTTGAATTCAACAATTTAATTTAATAATATTTTATTATGCAAATGGATACATAAAAGGACTGGACATCAGGCAGTGTCTATGTAAGTCCTTTCCCCAAGGATCGTTTTTTATTGTAATAATTTACGCATTATCGATGACTTTGTAGACTCAGTGCATGTTATAGCAATTTTCGTTCTAGTTTGTGACCATGTCCTTTTAATGAATAAAAATGAATAAAATTGGTGGGCCTTTCATAGATGAAGGTTTATTGCATATACAGTCATCAAACACACTTCCCAAAATGTTTGTCACATGACACGCGTGGTTCAAACGAATAACATTATGAAAGGTTAAGCGAGTTAACACAAGGTAAATAACATCAGTTTATAATGGGGAAGACCAACACGGCGTTTGCATCTTTTAAAAAGTTACATATGAGCACAGTGAAGAACATTTTCTCCTTTCACAAAGAGATGTATTTTGATAAAATACATTGACCAGCACAGGGTGAAAAATGTGCGTAAACAATAAACCTCTACCATGAATAATGAAGCATATCTTCCAAATGATTGTTACATTGCGGATAAAATAGGGATTATATAAGGGTACATATAAAAGATTAAGTACATACAAAATGAAACAGCAATTTCGAATTTTTTTTTTATGTTTTGGTTAATTTAGTGGGGGCCGTATTGCACACCATTCATTGCTTATTAAAAGCAATGTTCCAACAATCGAATCATTTAGAAATTTATACATTGAAAAGGGTGTGGCAAACAATCAAATGAACAATAGGTGATACATGAAAACCGTAGATAAATTAACTTTTAATTTCAGTTATAAATTTCTTAATCACAGTATGAAACTGTGCCATTCAGTCAACTGAACTATGACTCAAAGGTGACTGAAAATTGATTGAATGGTATAGCTATGCCATTCAGTCACCTTTCCAGACATTTCAGTTAACATTTAGTTGACTGAATGGCAGAACTTCATCCTGTAAATGGATTAATTACATCTGGTCCTGTTTTTGTAAAAACACTTTTTCTCGGGCGAAATCTATTTGGCAGTCCTGTTACTACAGCAAATGAGGCAAATGTCTCATACAGAATTTGACAAGAAAAAAAATAATAAAAATAAATAAATAAATAAATTAACAATCAAAAAATAAACATTTCTGTTTCAAAATCTCATTTTTTTCACACTTACCCATGCTTAAGCCCCAACTATATAAATTAACGTGATCCTAAACCCTGGTGATTAATACATTATTCATGTATATTTGAAATGTGCAAATTGATATTACTTATTGATTGCTACTAAAATTTACACCAAAATATGGTTTATGTATTTTCTGGGAATTTTTTTTTAGTACTTATGATGTGGAATTGTCTTTTGATGATTGAAGGCCACACGGCGGTAAATTCAAGATACTGTATATAACCACACCTTTTTCTTGTTGTATTTTATCATGATGTCTCATTAACGCATATACATGTACTCCGTATCTTTTCTTTTACATAACAGATAAAAAGACTTATAGTCCAGTTCTAGTTTATATGGATTTCGAAATACATCCAATAGCTGATTCAGCAATTACGTCATAAGAAGCATTACTATAAACGAAAAAAAGATGCCAGGAAAGAGCTATAATTGAAGATTAAGCAAAATTTAGGCCAAAACTTCTTAGGCGGCCCTCAGACCCCTTGCCCAAAACTATTTTTTGCCTCATAGAAAAAATACCTTAGTTACGACCATGTTTGAAATTATGCCACAAAGTGTTTTTTTTTTATATTTTAAAATCGAATCATAAGCGCGTGCAACATGCTTAACATGCTTCAACAGAACACAACCCCTATATTTAGTTGAATAAACTTAATCCATCAAACACATTTTTTAACGGAATTATCGAATTTTCTGACCTGTTATGTGATAAATCAATCTACTTTTTATTTCTCTATATTTAAAGCTAATTGCGATGGTGAACCATAAATTGGATTGCAGATATCACAAATTGTTGTGAACGGGTTTCAGAATACGCTTGGTATTCTTGTACCATGCGTTTTCTGTGTACTTAACAGTTGTTATAAGAAACCCTGCAGATGAGTTGGTAGCTGCAGGTCTGCAGCAGACGAGATGAAAACTTGGTGACGAAGCTGCTGATACGCCTTCAGCCATCCAACCAACGAAAATGACTGTAAAAATCTCTACCATCATAAAGCAACGACTGTTTACCATGGTTATATGCAAAAAATTGTGGAGTTGCATAACCGGTTTTGTAAGCTTTGAATGCACTCTTTCTTTTATGTGTTGATGTAACTTCATTACATCATATTCAATTATTTTTTTGTTCAGGTGCGTGGCCCCGCAGACATTTACTATCAAAACATTTATAATGATGGAAGACGTTTTTCATAATCAATATATTTTTTTTCAACAAGAATTGATCAATAAAATCAAAAAAATGCATGACATTTTGAGCAGCAATTTTTGCTTGATAAGCGCTATGTTCATTGCATAAGGCTTTGCTGTCGAATAAAATTACCCAGTAATTTACTTAAGCATTGAATGCTTATTTTTGGATGTCGTCGGCCCTATAACACACCAAGCTTAAGGCTGTGCAAACAAATTGAATACCGCGCGTTAGCGCGGTATGATAATTTGCCAAAAAGGTACCCCTATTTTACGAATAACTCCTCCTACAGTTTTCAATATAGGACATTTTTGTTTTGCAGGCCAATTGCACATATATCAGGAATGTGCAAATTTCTTGGATTTTGATTTTTGATAATCTATGCAAAACTACCAGCTGTTGAACTTAGTCATTTTTTGGCAAAATATTGCATATAGGGTACCTCTATTGTACGGATAATTCCTCCTACATTTTCCAAGATAAGAAATTTTTGTTTTGAAGGCAAATTGCACATATATCAAAGATGTGCATACTATTTCGATTTTGATCTTTGCTAATTTATGCAAAAATATCAGCTGTTAAACTTAATTATTTTTTTTGTTAAATATTTCAAATAGAGTACCACATTTCTATGGATAGGTAGTGTTTATCAATTTAGGGTCGACAAATGGACTATGGATACTGTTCACACCAAAGAAAACCCGGTTTGCTGTAACAATAACAGTTTTTCTCTTGTTAATTATATAAATTCATCATCACAGTAATTGTTTGAGATACAGAGCCGCATTGAACAAGTGAATATTTTTTTTTTATCATTTTTGCATCATCAAGCACATGTGTTTATATAATAACACTGTACAGCTTTTTTTATGATAAAGTAATGTCCTTAATTTTTCTTTCAAACTATTCTTCCTTCGGGGAAGTTTATGAACTATTTTAACTTTCGATACAGTAAAACATGCTTGTAAGGAAGATAAGAGGACAAGCATTTCAGAATAACAGAGGTTTCAACATAGGAAGGATGAGAAAAAAAATATTACATTAACTTTATCTATTACAATCGACATTTCTTAATGTCAGAATTCTTATTAGCGAGTTAAAATATGTAAAATTTTATAAATATGAGAATATTAGCTAATTATAATCAATACATACCAACGATTGGTGCAGCTGCGGCATTTTCCGCCATTCTATTAACTTTGATAGATCCCAAGACTCCTGTCTGTATTAGAGATGATTGAATCCTTTGATACAATAAAATAAAATTTAGAAAACTTGTGTCGACTTTTGTATTGATTAATGGTGTTCAAACCTGGTACAGAACTATTATATCTTACGCAACGTTATGGTTGCTGTATTCTAATTGACCCACTCGTCAATACTTTGTTCTTTGCGTGATATTAGGAACCTGGGTTTTGTGCATTACACTAGGAGTTTGTTTGGTGCTTTCATTTCCAAATAAGAAGGCCTCGGTACAACCCATAGCTCTATATAACACCCATCTGCAAAAATTTCTTGCACCTTGAAAGTTACATTTTCCTTTTTTTCCAAACCAAAATATTTACTTATTTTACTTCATATTTCATTCATTCTACTTATTATACAAGTTCACAATTATATCTTAAATCTACTTTAAAAAATTGTTACATATTCGGTTGTCAATATATAAAAAAAAACTTGTAAAGGTTGTTTTAAAATTGTTTGAAAAGCAATGTAAAAGGGTTCACAAAGGTAGTATTATTCTATTCATTTAACGACGAAATTATGTCTATATGATACAAACAGAACAAACCCCCAGTACTAGTAAACACTATATATTACATTAAACTCCCATTTTGACATTTTTTCATTAAAAGTAGATTTTAATCCTTTATTAAAGTTTTGTCAAATCTTTCAATTAATAATTATTAGCAAAAAGAGATTAAACAAACACATTTTTTGCATGGTTAAATCTGTCAATTTTGTCTAAATGAGATCGATTGATTTAACCACCTGCTTATCGTCGGAAACCAACTGCCAGTCTTGACCATTGGTCAATTTATAGAAAATTTCTCATTCTCATGAATTATGCATGCCCTATTCCAAATGACTACGCCACACTTTCGTGAATGAAATCCAAATCAAAGCAGCGATACACTAGTATTTTCATGAAATGATCATTGCATTCAAACCATCCAATAATAAACACAGTTGATTTTCTCATTTGGGAGATTGAAATTGATGAATGTTTATAAAGTGATGAATTTTCAATGAGTTGATAAACGGTTACCAAGCCCATGATACATGAAGTTCAAACGATGCCACTAAATAACATAGGGTAACACATTTTCGCCCAAGAAATAAATCTTTGCCTGTTAAAACTGAGTTCCTCTGGCCGTTTTTTTCTTATTACAAAAATGAATGCCAAAGGATCTATTCTTCTGTGTTCTGATTCTTAACTTTTTTTCTGATCGGAAATTTTCATTCGATATTGTTAGTCTACTATTGACTTTGCCTAAATATTTAAGCACTAGACACAAAACTGACTGGGTGGGTTAATAATCATTCTTCGCTTACCGTTACAAACTACAAAATATGAGAGGGAAGAACCTACATTTCACACAAGAGAGACGTTTATTCAAATTCTGCGAGTATTCAAGTTTAATTATCAATAGTGTTATTTCTTAAATAGTTGTTTAATATCAATTTTCGTGGATTTCGTTATTGATTTGATCAACGAAATTAAATGGTCATTGAAGTGCAAGTTCTAATAACATGCTGTATTGATACATGTAACATAATTGTCTACGCATTGATGTATTCTGGAAACTGTGATTTTCATTAAATCCACGAAAATAGATACCCACGAATATTCATGAAATCACAGTAATTAGTCCTAAATATTTTGTATTTCTACTGATTACAGTTTTAAGCTGCAAAAAGTATACAATACTGGAAAAGATGATATTGATGATAGAAGTTTGTTTCTTTTTTTAAAACCACAAATTCTCATAAGCATAATTTAATAGCTTAGGGTGAGTTTAAACATAGAAAAACCTTTGGACAGCAATCTTCAAATGAATTTTAAAGAGGGCTATATAAGAATCTGTAGTGATCCCCCACCCCACCCCATTTTTCGCCCCTACTGCAAATATAGCAAACCTTTAGACGGATCTGTAGTGACCCCATCCCTTCCACTCCTATTGTAACTATAGCCAACCTTGACTAGTTTTCTTTGTTTATGGCAAGGTTTTCAACATCGATACCCCTGGAAATTGTTATCTCCAGCTTCGACACAAGTCAATCAATTAATTTGAAACTAATTAAAATTGGGCATTGAACCTGTGAAAGCAGTTTCCTGGAATCAATAATTCATAAAAATATGTGTACCTGCAAGTATCTGTGCAGTGCATATGGCATGACACATTTAATTTGTACAGGTAAACATATAAATTGGTTCGCAAGAAAAATCGATTTCTTTCAAACCGGAATAAATGAAAAACATTCAATTTTTTATTTTTCAAATTCTAAACTTATTTACGGTTGAACTGCAATGAGTGCAAAGTAAAGATTGAGTAAATGGCAAAGATTTTAAAGTAGCCTGGGAGGGTTGCACTTAGTGAACCATGCACTGTAAATATGTCTGTGTCTGCTGAATATCTGGGGACTAGAGTGTGCAGCATTTTATGAAAACTTGAGAAATAATAAAACAAATTCACATGGGACTGATAAGTTGCATGTTCTGATTATATTATGAGGCATAGCACCAACATTCTAAATGTGTCAAAAGATAATGTAACACAAATACCTTTAAAAGCTTTATTAAAAATAAATTATATCTTTCAGAAATGAATAAGAAGTAAAAAAAAATAACAAGAGGCCCATGGGCCACATCGCTCACCTGAGCAACAATAAGTATGATCAAATCAGCTTAATGGAGTCATAATACAAAATATCTGGTCAATGTAGTATAATACATGTACATGTAGATCCTGTATATATAAAAGTCCATTTTCCCCCCTGAATATTCTTATGTTTATAATCAAGTCCCTTTTCTAATAGGATGATTTTAGTCATATCACATGTTGAGCATTGTAGTTCTCAAAAAGATCCAAAACAATTAACTGAACCCCTTTCGCGGCCCGAGAATCGTCCAGGGCTAAAGTCTAAACAATTTTAAAGAATCTGGAATATGTCAAAATGCTTGCCTATAAGTAAGCCCTTATATAATAACATTTCAGTTTTTTGTGAATAATTAAATTGTTTTCCTTTGTAAAATTGGATCCCCAATCCCGATTTGAACAAACTTGAATCTACCCTACCTGAAGATGCTTCCACACAAGTTTCAGTTTTTCTGGCTGATTTGTTTCTGAGAAGAAGATTTTTTAAAGATTTTTCTCTATATATTCCTATGTAAAAATTTGACTCCCATTTTGGCCTCACCCTACCCCCAGGGATTATGATTTTAACAAACTTGAATCTACCCTACCTGAGGATGCTTCCACACAAGTTTCAGCTTTTCTGGCCAATCGGTTTTTGAGAAGAAGATTTTTAAAGATTTACTCTATATATTCCTAGGTAAAAAATTTGTCCCCCCATTGTAGCCCCACATTACCCCTGGTGATCATGGATTGAACAAACTTGAATCTACCCTACATGAGGATGCTTCCACACAAGGTTTCAGCTTTCCTGGCTGATTGGTTTCTGATAAGAAGATTTTTAAAGATTTTCCTCTATATATTCCTATGTAAAAATTCAACCCCCCATTGTGGCCCCATCCTACCCCCGGGAATCATGATTTTCACAACTTTGATCTACAGTACCTGAGGATGCTTCTACACAGTTTCAGCTTTCCTGGTTGATTAGTGTCTGAGAAAAAGATTTTTAAAGATTTTTCTCTATATTTTCCGATGTAAAAATTCGACTCCCCATTCAGGCCCCACCCTACCCTCGGGCGTCAGGATTTTCACAAGTTTGAATCCACACTACCTGAGGATGCTTCCACATAAGTTTCAGCTTTCCTGGCCAAATGGTTCTTGAGAAGAAGAATTTTCAAAATTTCTCAAAAATTTTCAATAATTCCTAATCATTACCCCTTGAAAAAGGGTGTGGTTCTTAATTTTTACAACTTTGAATCTCCTTTGCCTAAGGGTGCTTTGTACCAAGTTTGGTTGAAATTGGCCAAGTGGTTCTGGAGAAGATGTTGAAAATGTGAAAAGTTTATGGACAGACGGACAGACGGACGACAGACAAAATGTGATCAGAAAAGCTCACTTGAGCTTCAGCTCAGGTGAGCCAAAAAATGGACGGCATGTAAAGTAAAAACACACCGATCAAAATGTATGTAATAATTTAAAAAGCATGTAAACACAAATAAGGAGGAGAAGACTTCTGCTTCCGTCCCTGAATTATATAATATTCAATCGTTTTTAAATCCCAGTGAATTATCAATTGACATGAAATAAATCGACATGAAGGTGAAACTTAGATGAATGCAATTTACAAGTTACTGACTAAAAGCAATTTCAGCCTGAATTTCTTTAATGAGACATATTGGTTTGGATTGGGTTTTTTTCATCAAAGACATTTGAATTTCTATCCATCAACTAGTGGTCTGTGACAAATCAATATACAGACATTCTGGATGTTCTGCGGACCAGGGTCTAATAGTTTTCATCATTCACAACAATAATGGAATGCTAATATTCCAGTGTTGAATTTGACTGTCCCATCCCTGGTACAGTATCACAAATAGCAGACTCTTTACTGAAAATCTTATAACATGGCAACAGAATAAGTTTTATAAGGTTTTTTATCCGACTGCAGTCGTCCTTGACCTTGTTTCTTTGTTTTAGTTCAAGGTCGTGTGATATTCAATGGTGTCTCTGTAAATGGTATCTCCGTATTTCTTCTCAAGCTCCAACATGTGCGTCATGTACTTTGATATTCAGATTACTGCGATTGCAGCTTCCTGTTTTAAACAAATAAAATAATTAGTGAATATTAAAATAAATACATTACTAATATTCAAATTAATACAAAATGCATAAATAGATGCACGACATCACTTGCATTCAAATGATAGAGCAGAAAAATCAGTCTCATTGTAAATGTAGATGCATTTTCTTTAAATTGTAGCCTTGCTTGGTAACAATGCCAATAAACGTATTACCCAATATTGTGTTTATTTTAAAATATGTCATTAAAACATCCCAATGGGTCTAAAAGCTAAATCAATAATTCTTTATTCTTAATTACGGAAAAAATAATGACTGAATTTTAAATTTGTTTGATTATCCTTATTAATTTTTTTTTAAACAAGAGTACATTCTTAGAGGGTTAACATTCTACATTCTTTGACAAAAGCATGCACATAAGGCTATGTATATGAAACATAATCATCAACACTTTTCAATAATGGTTAACATAGGCAGGAAGCAACCCTGGTGCCTGTTGCAGTAAACCCCCACCTTGCGATGAAGAATGAGGTTTTGAGTTTGCATGCGCTCCATGATGTTCTTCTGCTGGTATTTCAGAATGGCAAACATTGTAGTCCTGGTAATCAATGCCCATCACTATACACAGACACACATACTGACAGATCTCATTCCAGTCCAGGTAGTTCCAGAAACACTGCTTCAGCCAATGGAAACAAATCTGACACCATCAAAATGTGAAATCTAGCTACCAGTCTCATGACACCCAGCATTGTGATACATGAAGATCTACAACTGTAGACTCCTTTTGATATTATCTTTGAAGAAAAATTCAATTTCTTGAAAGAAGTTACCTGGTACTATGGAATAAGAGTTTCATTATTTCTTTTTTAACAGCCAATATTTAATTTTAAATGCATGTTCTTCAGTTTGAGATTAATTGTAGAAATTTCTGTGAACATGTGGCTTACCTGAGCTGGAGTGAATCCAGACATTTTGAATGCTGAGGCCACCTGAGGGAGTTCTATCTGGAGGATGACTTTAATGTTGTGACCTGTGCTGGAGAACATGGGGGAAATCCCACTGCACATCAGGTCAGAGAGTAAATGAACCCGAAAAGTCAATAGTTATAAAATTAACCATAAATTTTCAGTCATTCTATATACTTTTGTGGTACATTTAAATAATCACCGAAGGCATTTTTTTAAGTCAATGACTGGTCAAATTTGGTAAATTAATCTTATTTCTTACACTTACACATTTGAGTTAATTTGGGATTGATATTTTAACCAAAAAATAGCATTCTTATTCTCTATTAAAAGCCACAGTAATTCAGTAAATTTCTATAACACGTTACTTTATAAGGCAAAAAAAAAATTAATGTTTAATTTCTCAGGCATGGTTGCATCAAATGAATGCTGTTGCATTGATTAATTTTATCTATTTACCATGTTGACAAGGGGAGCAAATTTAATTTAATCTAAAATAAAATATCTGAAACACACATATTTTAAAATTTTGACCTGATAAACTAAAGATCAATTTTGTTTTGCCTTCAGATAGTATTGGTTCTAATACATAGACTTACAGAGCAGTGAAGTCTTGGGATCCAGAGGTAACCAGAACAACCCAGGGTGGAGAACTTGTGGAGGAAATTCTAGGATTTCTCCAGGTTACCTCCAAATATCAGGAAGATGGTGGCAGCAAACCAGTCAAATCCCCCGTAAAATGAATGAAGATATTCTAAAACGAAATACATGTAGCAGTTATAAAAGTTTCTTTATATAAGTAATATGAACATCCATTAAAGGTTATGTTAATGGAGTACAAAAGATGGCAGCAATTTTCTAAAATTCTGAAATGAAATAAATGTAGTCCAAACGAAATATGAAGAACATGGACAAATGAGATGGAGCAAATGCCATTTTAAAAAAATGAAATACATGTAGCCTATATAAAATGTGAAGAACATGGGAAAATAAGATGGTGCAAACAACTATTACATGTAATACCAACATAATGAAACCCTTACGACTCTGATCCTTATATCTATATCAAAATAATTAAGGAGAAGGGTGACATGGTATTTGCAAATATATTCTGTACCTATGGAAACCTCCATTGGTTTTGCTGTTGTTGTAGATAATAAGAACACTGCTTTAGCAGCTGGGCAAGGCGATCTAGATCTGTTACATCATTGTGTATCACCTTTAGGTGAAGACCATACCCGTCAATCAAACGAAACTCCAGTAAAATCACACCATGTCTGCAGAGAGTATGCGACACAACAATATAATAATTCATATCATAATCATAATAATATAATATCATTTGTTGGCTTTACATAAAGCAAAACAAAACCAAATTACTTCAGTTATTGCAGGAGTATGTGAAGGCATTTATGGTATAATGATAGAAATGATGTCTTACCTAAAAGCCATTTTTTATTTTATTTTTCTGGAGTGGGGAAAGTTTTAAAGCCCTCAATGAACTGTCTGAACCTTTGATAGATTAAAAAAGATACACTTAGGATTACCTGTAATCCACTAATGATTCTTAACTCTATTTTAAGATTTAAGCAAAGAAATATATCTGAAAAATTCAAACAATGGCCAGCAAGAGTTACTTTAGATTTTATGCTTCAGCAGCATTTAATTTTCACTACTGCATAAATATGCTTAGAAAATTACAAACTTATACATAATTATGTATCGTAGTGTATCAAAACTTTAGCAACTTAAAAAAGGTGTTGCATGGACATATGCATAAAAATCATAATAATTGTGAATATACATGTACCAATCATATTGTTAAAAGAAAAATTTCCTTTGAAAATAGCCAAGTAAGTTGAAAACAACAGTGCAGGGCAGATCAAAACAGTGGTGTCTCATTTTGTACGTGGCATGAAAATGTGACATCTGAGTGAACAGGCCTACCACTGTTGTAACTGCTGGGACGAGAACACCGCCCATAAAACCATGGTTCTATAAACAAAGGGTCAACGGTACATTACACAGGATGTGTTATGACAGTCTTATTATTCAACAGACATGCTACAGACTACAACGACTAACAGCTCAATACATGGGAAATTAAAGTACTGTAAACCAACTTTTATTTGTGATGACTTTATTTTGTCATTGTCTAGCGATTAAATGGTTCACGGCGACAAATTTTGTGATATCAAGTCTATGTTAGCTGTTTAAAATCTTAAACAAATTACTGATACCTTTAAAAGCAAGAAAAGACTTGTTCGTGGTGAGAAAAAATTAACAACAATGAGGTTCTTGTGACCCTCACAAAATTTTCTTGCACAAGAATAAAAGTTGGTTTAGAGTATAAACGTCTAATGATCAACAATTAAAATCATATATACATGTAATGCACAGAGTTTGAAAATGAAGAAGATGACAATACATGGCAGCCATTACCTGTATACTCCAGTGAGGGGAATACATCTTGGAGTTTAGACATGATGGGAATCCCTACCTTCAACAACTGCTGCATTACTAATAAGAAATAAGGGAGAATAAGTTTTTTAAAAGAAGCCAACAAGAACAAGATATCATTAAAATTCACTCCTGAAAAAGAGTTCTAATGAGATCTGTCTGAACTTTGACCTCTGACCTAGAAACTTGGCCCTAATGGCATCAACACATATAGAAATTTTCAAAGTAATGTTAGCAATAAGTACTATGTCTTATAATCTATAATCATTGCATGCAAATTGTATAAAAACAGATACCCGGTATCTAGCTGAATGAAAATCTCTCTCTTTTTGTTTTTGCTACATATTAATCATATTTCATTTGATTTATTTCAATTACTTTAAACCAGGTATAATATCAAAAACTGGATTATATCCCATAAATATTAAATCAACTCCAATAAGCACTAAGTCTTCACGTATTTATGTATAAAATATTATTTTTTATCATACCTTGTGTGATGATCTATCTATTACATCCACTGACCAGCTTTTGGAGGTAAAGAGGGGTGTGTCCGAAGCCCCACACTTCAGAACTGACCACAATTCTGCTACATGTATAAGGGATTTAATGTAACCTAATCGAGTAATAGAAAAATGTAGAATTCATTCCCTGCTGTGTCCATATAATTTAACTTACATGTAAATTAGGTA
>WFKH01010931.1:19646638-19658104 GCA_016163765.1 Magallana hongkongensis | reverse complement strand
TTGTAATTTCAGTACTTCAGTCAATCTTAACTCTAGATTCATCGTGGGGTGCCTGATTTTTAACTTTGTTTTATTTCTTTTGGGGTTTTCTCTTTGGGGGAGGAGTACCTGCGCACTTACTTGTACTGGTTGTGGATATCCTGGGGGTTGGTAGGGATATCCCCCGGGGAGCTGCTGTTGTGGCTGGTGGGTAACTGGTTGGCTACCTAGTTCCTGACCAACCTTCCCATGACCGAATTCTGCATGAAAAATATTCGGCTAACTGAACAGTTAAATCCCCATTGATTCGTATCGATGATTTTGACTATAAGACTGAAACTAGCTTTTTGTTATATTTTTACATTTTTATAACGTTTAAACCAATGCAATTTTATGGTATTTTTGTCATGTTGTACATGTAAATTTTGTATTTACTGTCACTCAGTAAATTCAAAATTGAAAACATAACATATTGAACATTTGAGTTTTTCTTAACAGTGAATTGAACATGAAGATCAGTACTTTTATCCACAGTCTAATTAGATACTTAGAACCTAACCCCTCAAAATTCAAAAAACTCTTTATTAGTTGCGGTTAACAGTTGGTTACATGTGTCGAAAGGAAAGTTAGCGTTTTTGTTCTTTGTTCTCAAATGGTCAAATCATGAAAAACGGTTATTATTTTTGAAAAAGACAAATTTAAAACATGAAAACAAGCAATTATCCTTAGCAAATTTTTAAAAAGTATGTATTAGGATGGTAAAATATTTAAAATCTATTCAGTTAAAAAACATTCAATAGACGTGTTTATATTGATGAATTAATATAAAAAAGTTAATAAATGAAATCAAAATGAATGAAAAAAAATGAAATCAGCAAATGAATAATTTTGTTTTACCGTGTCCTCCGTCCATGTTGAAAGTAAGAAAGACTTGAGTACAATAGACAAGGTCTGGTCTGTTATCTTGTACTGAACGCTTTTTTTAGTATCCCGCTATCTTTAAATTGCTTTATCACTACACTGTTCTGGTATTTAGCATTGGCAAACGAAATTTTTTATTAACATTCTGCAAATTGTCCTCAATGTTTAGAACGCACTTATTGTTCAAAACATATTATTGCAATCAGTTTATAGAACAATGAAAATAAAGATGATCGATGATTCTTCAAAAAATTATAGAACCATCACTTTAAAACTTTTTTTGATTATTTACATCTAACTGTGCTATCTTCTTTATCTTTTTTGAAATAAAAAGAAGTTTTTGAACAAACTTATTGTCTGGCTGGTTCGATTTGCTGGCATTTGAATATTGCGTCAAAACAACACAACATTCACCGAGCAAAAGGCGAGGTGAATATTGTACTTCGAGGGTAGCTAAATCGTCTGGCTGGTTCGATTTGCTGGCATTTGAATATTGCGTCAAAACAACACGGAAAATAGAGCAAATATAAGTGTCTTGTCAAAGAAATGATAAGTCTGGTTAACATTTACGTTAAATTGTTTGTTTATTAACAAACTTTTACACAAGAATAAGAGTTCGGTACAACAAATAGAAAATGAAAAGAACATTTATCGGTGTTCAAAGTGTTGAAGTTCAACTGAAGGATATATATGTATGTCAGCGGCCCCCTTTATACAAGTATACAATGAATTACAAAAAATCTACCATGGTTTCGATAATTTTCAGATGAATGACACGTCCTGATTTTTGTTAATAGCTTGGATCGTACTATATTGTCATATCAAACTCACTTACCAAAATGTTTGACACGTGACAAGCGTGGTTCAAGCGGGTAACATTATGAAAGGCTAAGCATCAATGTTCCAACAATCGAATCATTAAGTCATTATGTAGGTTGAAAAAGGTTATGCAAACAATTAAATGAACAATAGGGGATTCGTGTAAACCGTAGATAAATTATCTTTTAATATCAGTTATAATTAAATATCTTAATTAATGAATTAATTACAGCTAGTCCTGTCTTCGGAAAAAAACACTTTTTATCTCGGGGAAAATATATTTGGAACTATGCCACAAAAGATTTGCTATAGATGTGGGGTTTTTTTGTTTTGTTTTTTTGTATTTCAAATTCGAATCATAAACGTATCATATTAAAGTTGATTATAACAGGTACTTTATATTTTCTCTTGTTCTCATTTACACAAACAGGAATATTCAAAATTGTCATAATCCTACACGTATCTCTTTTTTTCCTTAAAATATATTTATCATTTTAATAATGTATAATGTTTATCTACATCTGCATTATTCATTTGAGGAAAAATGAACGCGGCATTTTCTATTTTTTCGGCTTAGAGACTTTCAACACGATTACCTTTAAAAGCTTTATTAAAAATAAATTATATCTTTTAAAAATGAATAGGAAGTAAAAAAAAAATAAAAAATGGACGGCATTTATAGTAAAAATACACATATCAAAATGTATGTAATGATTTTAAAAGCATGTAAACACAAATAAGAAGCAGAAAACTTCTGCCTCCGCCCCTGATTTATATAATATTCAATCATTTTTAAATCCCAGCAATCTATCAATTGACATGAAATAAATCAACATGAAGGTGAAATTTCGATGAATGCAATTCACAAGTTATGGACTACAAGCAATTTCAGCTTGATTTTCTTTAGGGAGACATACTGGTTTGGATTGGTTTTTCTTTTCATCATTCAAATTTCTATACATCAACTAGTGGTCTGTGACAAATTGATATGCATAAATTCTGATGTTCTGAGTACCATGGTCTAATGGATTTTATCATTTACTACAATACTGGAATATCAATATTCCAGGGTTGGATTTGACTGACCCATCCCTTGTACAATATCACAAATGGCACACTCTTCATTGAAAATCTTAGAACATAGCTAACGAATGATGTTTTATAAAGGTGTTTTTCCCCCGACTGCAGTCCTCCTTGACCTTGTTTCTTTGTTTTAGGTCAAGGTCGTGTGATATTTAACATGTCTCTGAAAATGGTATCTCTGTATTTCTTCTCAAGCTCCAACATGTACGTCATGTAATTTGATATTCGGAATCCTGTGATGGCAGCTTTCTGTTATGAACAAATAAATTGATTAATAAATATTAAAATAAATAGATTACTGATATTTAAATAAATACAAAATGTGTGAATAGATGCATGACATCACTTGCACTCAAATAACAGAGAAGAAAAATCAGTCCCATTGTAAATGTAGATGCATTCTCTTTAAATTGTAGCCTTGCTTGGTTAATGCCAAACCTATAATCCAATAGTGTGTTTATTTTAAAATATGTCATTAAAACATAGGCCTCAAAGCTTAATCAGTAATTCTTTATTCTTAATTACTGACAAAATAATGACTGGATTTTAAATTTGGTTGATTATCCTTATTCATTTTTTGTTAACATTCTTAGGGGGTTAGCATTGCTACATTCTTAGACAAAAGCATGCACATAAGACTTTTTAAATAAAACATAATCATCAAAACTTTTCAATAAAGGTTAACATAGGCAGGGAGCAAACTTGGTGCCTGTTGCAGTAAACCCCCACCTTGAGATGAATAATGAGGTCTTGAGTTTGCATGTGCTCCATGATGTTTTTCTGCTGGTGTTTCAGAATGGCACAACACAGGTACACCTGGTAGTTAATGCCCATCACTATACACAGACAGACATACTGACAGATCTCATTCCAGTCCAGGTAGTTCCAGAAACACTGCTTCAGCCAACGAAAACAAATCTGAAAGCAACAAAATGCGAAATCTAGCTATCAGTCTCATGACATCCAGCATTGTGATACATGAAGATTTACAATAATTATTGTAGACTCCTTTTAATATTATCTTTGGGGAAAATTCAACTTCTTAAAAGAAGTTACCTGGTATTGTGGAATACATGTGTAAGAGCTTCATAATTTCTTTTGCAACAGCCAATATTTAATTCCAAATGCAGTTTTTATTATTCAGTTTGACATTAATTGTAGAGATTTTTGTGAACATGGGCTTACCTGAGCTGGAGTAAATCCAGACATTTTGAATGCAGAGGCCACCAG
Organism: Magallana hongkongensis; assembly: GCA_016163765.1. Classification (NCBI taxonomy): domain Eukaryota; kingdom Metazoa; phylum Mollusca; class Bivalvia; order Ostreida; family Ostreidae; genus Magallana; species Magallana hongkongensis. The sequence goes on along the minus strand of WFKH01010931.1, from coordinate 19,654,072 downwards.
AGGGAGTTCCATCTGGAGGATAAGTTAAATGTTGTGACCTGTGCTGGAGAATATGGGGGAAATCCCACTGCACATCAGGTCAGAGGGTAAGTGAACCTGAAAGGTCAATAGTTATAAAATTAACCATAAATTTTCAGTCATTCTATATACTTGTACACTAGTTTTTGTAGTATATTAAGATAACAACCACAGGCATTTTTTTTTAAGTCAATGACTGGTCAAATTTGGTAAATTAATCTTATTTCTTACACTTATATTTGAGATATCTTGGGATTGATATTTTAACCAAAAATAGTTTTTTAATTCTCTATCAAAATTCACTGTGATTCAGTAAATTTCCATAACACATGTTATTTTATAAGGCAAAAAAGTTAATGTTTAATTTCTCAGTCATTGCTGCATCAGGTTATGTCCTGTTGCATTGATTAATTTTATCAATTTACTATGTTGACCCTATAGAATATCGAATACGTTCAATGCTGTATGAACTTTTTTTATGACGTCACAATGATTACCGCACGCACTTATCGTTTGACGCTTGCATTATTGTAAACGTAAAAACACCATTAAAAAATGATTCTGAACGATTTGTTTTTCTCAAACATAAATATAAGTGATAAACAGCAATGTTAAAAAGTTCACCGAAAAATGAACTTGGTTGGTACGTGATCAAATCTTCTGAGAAGCCCATCGGGCTTCACAGGATTTGATCACGTGACCAACCAAGTTATTTTTCAATGAACTTTTTAACTTGCTGTTTATTTCTTAAATAACATGGGAAAATAAAATGGTGCAAACAACTATTATATGTATTTTTTTTAAATTGAACAGTAAATTTAAACCAACATAATGAAACCCTCACGATCTTGATCCTCATATCTACATCAAAATAACATGGTATTTGCAAATGTACTTTACCTATTGAAACTTCCATTGGTTTTTGCTGTTGTTGTAGATAATAAGAGCACTGCTTCAGCAGCTGGGCAAGGCGATCTGTCACATCATTGTGGATCACCTTCAGGTGTAGACCATACCTGTCAATCAAAACTCCAATAAAATCACACCATGTCTGCAGAGAGTATGCAACACAAAATATAATAAATAAATTCATATCATAATCATAATATCATATCATTTGTTGGCTTTACATAAAAACCAAAGCAAAACAATAATTCTTCAGTTATTGCAGGACCATGTGAAGGCATTTATGGTAGAATGACACAAATAGACATATTACCTAAAAGCCATTTCTATTCCATTTTTCTGGAGTGGGGATAGTTTTAAAGCCCTCAAGAAACTGTCTGAACCTTTGATAAATAAAAAAAGATGCACTGAAGATACCTGTAATCCACTAATGATGTTTAACTCTATTTTAAGATTCAAGCAAGGAAATATATTTGAAAAAAATTCATACAATGGCAAGCAAGAGTTACTTGACATTTTACGCTTCAGCAACAAAATTCACTACTGCATGAATATATTTAGAAAATTACAAACTTAATACATAATTATGTACAGTAGTGTAACTTGAAAAATTTCCTTTAAAAATGGTCGTTAGTTGAAAACAATAGTGCAGCGCAGATCGAAATAAAGGTGTCTTATTTCGTATGTGGCTTGCAGATGTGGCATCTAAGTGAACAGGCCTACCACAGTTGCCACTGCTGGGACGAGAACACCGCCCATAAAACCATGGTTCTATAAACAAAGGGTCAACGGTACATTACACAGGATGTGTTATGACAGTCATATTATTCAATAGACATGTTACAAACTACAAAAACTAACAGTTCGATACATGGGGAATTAAAGTACTGTAAACCAACTTTTATTTGTGATGACTTTATTTTGTCATTGTTTAGCGATTAAATGGTTCACAGTGACAATTTTTTGTGATATTAAGTCTATGTTTAAAATCTTAAACAAACTATTGATACATTTAAAGGCAATAATAGACTAGTTCGTGGTGAGAAAAAAATCACAACAATGAGGTTCTTGTGACCGTCACCCTCACAAAATTTTCTTGCATGAATAAAAGTTGGTTTAGAGTATAAATGTCTACAGATCAACGATTAAGATCATACAATCGTCATGTAACTTTATATGATGCACATAGTTTGAATATGAAGATGACAGTACATGGCATCCATTACCTGTATACTCCAGTAAGGGGAATACATCTTGGAGTTTAGACATGATGGGGATTCCTACCTCCAACAACCGCTGCATTACTGAAAAAAGGGGAGGATAAGTTTTTTTTAAAAGTAGCCAACCAGAACAAGATATCATTAAGATGATGTCCTTCTTTAAAGAATTCACTCCTGAAAAAGAGTTCCAAAGAGATCTATTTGAACTTTCACCTCTGACCTGGAATTTTGTCCCTTATGACATCAACACAATCATATAAAAATTTTCAAAGTAATGCTAGCAATTAGTACTATGTCTGATAATCTATAATCATGGCATGCAAATTGTATAAAAACAGATATCTAGCTGAATAGAAAATATCTCTCTTTTTGTTTTTGCTACATGTTAATAATTTCATTGATCCAAATTCAAGAACTGAGAAGAAAGAACTACAAAAACCAAAGAAAACGCAAGAGAAAAAACTTGTGCAATTAAGTCTTCAAAAGGTTCCGGACTCTATTAGAAATGCGTTAGCATCAGATAAAACAGCACCGAAAAAACAGAAGAGAGCGGACAGCTCGGACATCGACTCCCCGTTTGTGGCCTCGCCAGGTGTGTCAGGTATTTCTATTGACTTGAAATCTACTCAAGATAGCCTGTCCGATATCAGAGAAAACATGGTTAAAAAGTCAGAAATGAAGGTTATGATAACTTCGATCGTAGAAGAAATGAAAAAAAGATATCAAAGAAGAGATTATAACAGACGTTAAAAATTCATTGCTTAAAGAAATCAAAGAAAAAACTACACTTGAAATAAAAACAGCAGTTAAGGATGAATTTAACAAAAAATTGAAACCAAAACAAATGAATATGAGAGCCAGGTTAAAGATATTTCGGACAGTTTCAGACTCGACTTAGAAACCCTTCGGGAAAAATTCAGCAACCAAGCACGAGAGATGAGAAGCATGATGGACAGTCTGAAACGCATTCAATATACATCAGAGAACGCACTTACGTTGGCTAACCAGAACCAACAATATTCACAAAAAAATAATATTAAGGTATCTCACTCGTCACGTTTTGAATTCATTGCGCACATGATCATTATATATAAAATAAATAGGATTTTATTTACTTATTCATCACAGAAAGATTACTAATTCATAATTATACAGCATTTATAAAGAAAACCCATTTGAATTCAATAAACAAACAAGTTTTGGGGGGAACTATATTTTCGTGCGGAAGGTTTTTTAGACGAAAATGATAAAAACAAGCAATTTTATGAATTTTCAATATACTTTTCTTTTTATTTTACTTTATTCATTACACACTTTTTTAACATTTGATAAGTTTGTCTCTTATTCTATAGGTTCTGTGTGACATGTACAAAATTAAATTTTGAGAGTGTGATAGACTTTTAGCATAAAATCATGCAAATATTTAGAAAAAGTCTGAAATTTTTCAAGCCAAATTTTGCAAGAATTTCCCTTTGAAGCCCTCTATCTAAAATTGACATCACTGACCCTATATTTTATCATGTCAAAATAATTCTGAATACATATCTTAGCAAACAGGGTTAATATTATAAAATTCTTGATATTCATAAAGTTTTTTTTTCAAATCAAATTGTAACTATCAAAGAAATTGTATATTTTAAGTGCAAAAAGGTCACGAAAAAACTTATGCAGCTTCATACGAATTATTTTCATAATCTCTCTATTCAGTCTGATCATTGTGCATAATTGAAAACAATATTTGATGAAATAATTCTGCTTAGTTAAAAATACTTGCATAATCAAGCTGAAATTGCATTTTAGGTGCAAAAAGGTCAAATTAAATGGGTCATAACTCAGACGGATGAGAACTGATCCCCCTTTTTTCTTTGTATTTTTTAAGTATGTTTTGTCTACAGATTTGTCGTCATCGCGATCCATCGGGTTCCAGGAGGGGCCTGGGACGGTCCAAGGCCAGTGATAGCGAAATTTCGCGACACTGAGACGATGGTCAAAGTAATAAAAAAAAACGTTCGCAGGACAAGGTCAAAAAACATTTTATCATTTTTGATCATTAACCCCGATGAACGCTAAACTTATTCGCGACCTCAAAGATGACCCCAGGATCCACTCAGCATGGCATTTCAACGGTAAAGTGTTCGCTCTCGATAATAACGGCAAGAGACGTAAATTCGACATCCTAGATAATGTCAGTGAGAAACTCAAGCACCGGCGCAAACTTTACATTTTTGAATGCGGAGTAACTGTAAGATATTGACCTCTGGATCGGGACTCAACGTTTGATATTCGAGTTCAATGTTTTGTGTTTACGTGCATGGAAGTTTTGTGATAGTGAGCGAAAGTGTTTTTTCTTTACAATTAAATTATGTGTTTTATGGATGCATCTAGTATTGGTAAATGGCTGCGTAATTTGTTTTTAAAATTTTAATTATTTCAATTTGGTTTGTATTTATATTCTCACCTTTGATAATGGGTGACAATATAAAAATAGCTGCTGTTAACTGTCAAGGGTTGGCAACAATATCAAAACGCCAAGATGTTCTGAATTTTTATAAATCAAAAGGTTATTCTATCATATTTTTTCAAGATACACACTTTATTCCCGAATTTGAACCACTTGTTGAAGCAATGTGGGGCTATAAATGTTTTTTAACTCATATAGATCAACACCCCCATCATACGGCTCTTCCGAACGCGGAGGACTCTGCAGAACGCGGAGCAGTGTTTAGTTGACACGAAAAAGCTAAGGTCTTTAATTTTCCTTCAAACTCGCTCATAAAATGTTTAACTGAAATTTCTTTTTGAACTAAATCATAAAGGAATGATTGAAATTTCAAATGATACAAAATTCTAACAAATCGAGAAAGAAATTTTTCCGCTGTTGGTGTTTAAACATCAAAATCGTCGATAATTTTTGTAAACATAAAGTTTAAGTAACAAGTGTCAGCGTTCAATGCCATTAATTTCAACGCAATTTAAAAGAAAACAAATCTGTCAAAATCATAAATCTACAATCTATCCAACTTTCAAGTCATTATCTTGACTTTGTGATGAATTATGAGCGTTTAAAGGAAACAGGGTCGATAAAAATTGGATCGTACGAACGCGGTGGTTGGTTCTGCCGAACTTGAGGAACATGTTGAAATGGAACTGACTGAACGCGGAGGAAAGTTTTGCTTATAATATATAAATTTAAGTGTTTTTCCTTTCATTTCTATCAAACAGTTCTCATAAGTGACAATTTGTAAAAAAAAGCGACTTTTTTTTATATTGAGATGGACCAACCTGTATAAAATCGGCATTTTTAATCATTTGTAGTGCCCTATGGTGTTCCGATAGGGCCACTTCGACCTTCGCACTTTCGCTTTTAGGGCGAAGATACAAGAGTGCGAAGTTGTGAAGGCGAAGTTGCGAGGGCGAAGGAGCGATACTACTATCGCTCTTTCGCCCTCTCAATTTCGCACTTTCGCCTTCGCCTTTTTATGTTTGTGGAACTCTCTATCGTTTAAAGATAATTTTAGCTGTATAAGAATAAAATCTGTGGCAGAAGATGAACTTTTGAGAATTTATTTTCAACAGCCTGCGCAGATCTAAATTATTTCTAAAGGGGGGGGAGGGGGTCCGAGGGATAGTTGTACTTGTTGGGTGGGGGGGGGGTTCCAAGGCATATTTTTGGTAATTTTACAATGTGAAATCAATGATACTTAATTTTCCAGGGTGTGGTTCCGACCCCTCTCTCCATTACTGTGTGAAATTATTAATATAGTTTAATTTTCCTGGAGGGGGGGGGGGGGTTCCGGGCCCCTCTCCAGATCCGTGCATGAACAAGGAATGTCGCATAATAAAATTAAAATGGTAATCTGTTTAAACCACGATGTTAATTTAAGGTAAACAGACAGCTGATAAATGACAGGTGTGTACACATTTTGGCGGGCATTACAATTTAAGAGCAGTATATAATGATTAGGCATAGTGAGCACCGGTACACATATATGTCACATAACACAGTAAAATATTAATAAACATTCATAGTAAGCACGATGCCTTATAGCGCATGCGTACCAAATTATTAACACCTGATATTTATCGGCAAATTTCGGGCGAGTACGGTGCCTGCGTCAATTTATATGGAATCGACCGATACTTGCTGAATGCAATGAAAAAGGCGAAGGCGAAAGGGCGAAGTTGCGAAGGCGAGAGTGCGAAGTTGCGAGGGCATTAGAGTTATTTACTTAACAAAAATGCACGACGGCTTTATTCCTTTAAATGTTGTAAAAGATCATAAGTGCATCATCGTTAGTGATGATTTAATGTATATTAGGGATGTGAACTCAAAACAGCGCAGACTTAATTAATACGCCAAAGAAAAAAAAAACTAATTAGCTGTGTTAAAGTGCATTTAAAACTTTTGAACGTTTAATCACACTTAAAACAAAATTTATCAATAAAGGGATGTGTGATTCTTTGAAATTTTTTAATACATTTTAGAAATTGAGTAAAACTGCAAGTGGACTATAGAACGGTAAAAGTCGAAATTGACAAAATAAAAGCGTAGATATGTACATGTATATGATATAACTGTCTCCAAGTTGCATACATGTACATGTACAAACAATGCTATGATGGGGTTTTTCAATATTTGGTTTTCATGGTTTCAAACTTAAACTAATAATTGCTTTTGTGCCATTTCTTTGATATTTTCATTGGTATATGTCTGTTTAATAATATGATTGTTGTATGTAAAGAATCCGCGTTCTACAGGTCCATGCTCCGTGTCCTGCAGAGCAAATACATTTTTAGCTACACGTTCGTACGATCCAATTTTTATCGACCCTGTTCCCTTTAAACGCTCATAATTCATTACAAAGTTAAAATAATGACTTGAAAATTGGATAGATTGTAGATTTATGATTTTGACAGATTTGTATTCTTTAAAATTGCGTTAAAATGGTGTTGAACGCTCACACTTGTTACTTAAACTTTATGTTTACAAAAATTATCGACGATTTTGATGTTTAAACACCAACAGCGGAAAAATTTCTTTCTCGATTTGTTAGAATTTTGCACCATTTGAAAGCTTAATCATTCCTTTATGATTTAGTTGTAAAAGAAATTTCAGTTAAACATTTTATGAGCGAGTTTGAAGGAAAATTAAAGACCTTAGCTTTTTCGTGTCAACTAAACACTGCTCCGCGTTCTGCAGAGTCCTCCGCGTTCGGAAGAGCCGTATGATGGGGGTGATCAAATGCAAGAGGTGTCTCTATTTTTTTAACAACAATTTTGAATATAAAGT
>WFKH01010931.1:19607592-19624253 GCA_016163765.1 Magallana hongkongensis | reverse complement strand
ATCAAGCCCTCTTAAGGATAGACTTTCGTTGCCCGTTCAGGATTGATATACGGAATGACCGAGAATTTAAAACGATTCGATTCAAGTGTAAGAAATCAAATCGTTATAAACTACTTTAAAAACTACTCAGCTTACTACTAAACCCAGGTAAACTAAATTTTGCCGAAGGGGATACACGCAAACATTGAGACGCACAATCCGAAACTTGTAATTCTCTTTATATGGAAATCCGAAGAGTTCAATATTCTATATATAATCTGTAATTATAAATTTGTGTTTTCTAAATGCGTTATTCGTTAAATGTACATGGAGAAATGTTACTGTTTAACTCTGTTTTTGAGTCTTCGAACATTGTATAAAACCTTTTGTAAATCGTCATTTGAAAGAACGATCGGGTTTCCGTAAATTGTTGATCATAATCCGTTCGATGCAAGTTTGAAATTTGTACTTGCGACATTTGTGATTTGTTTATCTAAAATTGTAATGTAATGTACCATTATGACGACAGGGGGCGCGCACTTAGTCGAATCTTATGAGAAACAGACAATAGAACCAAGGTATCGTATCAACATATATCAACGATAATTCATACTGGGTAGAATTAATTCACGGAATCCAAACCCAGGACTAGATGAAATATCTCCCCTGTTCAAATGTTTTTTAAAGTCGTAACGCAAATCAATGAGAAAAAGTAAAAAAAAATAATAAAAAGAAATCGTGCATGTTCAGAACAATTTAGTCAGCATCACCACATTGTTACTCATTTCTCAACAGAAAACATCAGATTTTCTTAACCCAAAACAAGTTTATATCCTCAGGTACGTTTTTTAAGATATTTTTTAATCATGCATTATCTAACTAATTAATTAATTATTTCTTTGGAAACCAATATATTAGGCGGTGCTGTACCTGAACTTTAACCTTACTCTATTTTAATAGACCATGATTATGAACAATGCATAGAATTTTAAGGAAAAACTCTATCATGGAAACAAATATAGAAGAGTTACCTAAAATACTCGTCTTTTTTTTAATTGCGCGCTAAAAATCGTCGCTCCCTTATAGACACTGGCACATGATTTATTATACTTCATTCTGAAAGATTATGTAACCTTTGTGACACAAACTCAGAACTGCAGATGAACTTCATTGAAAACACAGAGTTATCGTTCGTTGTGTACGTATTATGAACGTGATAAATCATTTTGACAACATTTTAGAGATTATGATACGAGGAAATTAAATCCCAACGAAATTTTATTTGGTATAAAAAAAAACGAAATTTAAATGACAATGTATGAATTTGCATTCACGGTGCTGGCAAATTAAAAGTAATCATTATAATAGATAAATATAAGCTGTATTACTATTTCATAATTTTATTTTGCTACTAAAATAAATTGTCATGATTTAATGACGCTACTGCTCGTTACTCCTATCTTTATGATAAAATAATTTATTTTTCATAACGTCACGAGCCCATGTGATATATATATATATATATATTTTTAAAACGGATTGATCTAGAGTCGATATTGAGCTTGATTTGACTAATTTGAACAGTTTAAAGTCATTTTTTGATTTGTTTTTTTTTTTTATTTTATTTTTTTTATTTTCAAAGTAGGACTGGCATACGAAATATAATTTCTTTTTTTAAATTCTGGATGCGCCCTTTTTAAAACGGGATTAAATGTGTGTTTGGATACAAATAATATATACGTTTAAGCATTTCTACATTGGCCAGCGCACGAAATATTCGCATATAACGTTTTCGCAAAAATGTGGTGCTATTCGGCAAATATTTTAACGATTACGCAAAAATCATAGCATGACAATTCCGCAAATATCATTCCTAAACTACATGAGTAAAAGACATTTAAAGTGCATAAAAAGTGAATACTAATAAAATATCACCCTGTCTAATCATTTTTTGTAAAAGTATATCATAATCTTCATTACGGGTACACCAGCTCGTTTAATTTATGAATGTTAGAGATTTTGAATAAAAACATGTTTCTTCAGTATGAAAAAAATTACTACTTTCTATGATATGATGGAATTCCTCAGCAAATAATTGCAATTATAGCACCTCTCTGTAAATATTATTCCACCAACCTTTTTATACAGGAAATCGATGAAAACAGATCCGTATCTTTGAAAATGTAACTAAAATTTTGACATTTGCTAAATGATACCTTTATAGAGGACCGTGTCTTAATGATGAAGTAACTGTTGAGGCCCGTATAGAGGTGTAACAGGGGCCCTATAGAGGTGCTGACTATAAGGATTCGTATAGAGGACTTTTATCATCGATATTTATAGTATTGGGGTCCGTTTAGAGGTGTAACAGGGGCCCTATAGAGGTGCTGGATATAGATAGCGAGCATGCGTAGAAAAAAAATTATAGTATATAGAGGTCTAATAATCGTTATTTATAGAAACGGGAGCTGACTATACAAAATAGAGAGCATGCGGAGAAAAAAAATATTGGTTAAATCATTTAAAAAACCCGATCATTTTATTATGGATTGTCAAAGAGTACAGTACAAATGGAAAATTATACCATGAAGTGCATTAAAAAAAACGTGGACATTGAATGAGAGTCGTTGGTTTGATAATGAGAAATCCTGTGCAATAGATTTTAAAGAAGTAACCCGAAACGGCTACGATTTCGCCGACAGCTTGGAAACTGAGGAATTTTTATTTAAACGTAGAGTTCTGCCCCAGTGAGCGCTTGATATGAAACAAGATGAATGCAAAACAGACAAAGTTATCAACGAAAAAGTCCAGTTTGACGATAATGTTCATACTCTGTTAGTTCCATACGAAGATAGGAAAGGTGAATGGATGAATTACGCCACTGATAGAGCTCATTTTAGGAGAAGAATTCTACAGACAGAAATGATTTTGTTACCGATATTAAATGAAAAAAGGCAATGAAAGGGCAATAAGAGAACCGTGCCTTGATGATGACGTAACAATTTGAAGAAAGAGATCCTTAGGGACTTTTAATTTATCATCGATATTTATAGTATTGGTCTCGTATCATCGTTATTTATAGAAACGGGAGCTATCTATACAAAATAGTGAGCATGCGCAGAAAAAAAACTATTGGTTTAACCATTAACAAAACGATCATTTCATTATGGATTGTCAAAGAGTACAGTACAAATGGAAATTTATATAATGTAGTGCATTAAAAAACGTGGACATTGAATGAGAGTCGTTGGTTTGATAATGAGAAATCCTGTGTAATGTGTAATAGATTTTAAAGAAGTAACCCGAAACGGCTACGATTTCGCCGACAGCTGGGGAACTGAAGAATTTTTATAAAAATGTAGAGTTATGCCCCAGTGAGTGCTTAATATGGAATAAGATGAATACAAATTGACAAAGTTATCAACGAAAAAGTCCAGTTTGACGATAATGCTCACATTCTGTTAGTTCCATACGAAGATAGGAAAGGTGAATGGATGAATTACGTCATTGATAGAGCTCATTTTAGGAAACGAATTCAACAGTCTAAATGATCTTGTTACCGATATTAAATGAAAAAAAAGTTATTAAAAGGCAATTAGAGGACCATGTCTTAGTGATGACGTAACTACTTGTAGAAAGGGATCCGTATAGAGGACTTTTATTGTCGATATTCATAGTGTTGGGGTCCGTATAGAGGTGTAACAGGGGGCCTATAAAGGTCGGGATATAAATAGCGAGCATGCATAGAAAAAAAGTTATTGTTTATAGAGGTCTCATATCATCGTTATTTATAGAAACGGGACTGTACAAAATAGTGAGCATGCGCAGAACAATAACAGACTATTGGTTAAATCATTTATAAAAAACGATCATTTCATTATGGATTGTCAAAGACTGTTTCTTTTCTTTTTTGCTACAGGTGTATTGTACAAAGCAAGAACATTGCTGTTATTTTTTAGTGAAACGTTTCATATTTTATAATATCTATCTAAGCGTTACTAAAATAATTGAATTATACATAAATAAAATATGAATTGAGTGCATGTACATAATTGAAAATTAAAGCATTGATTCCGTAACATACTATGCCGTCCAGATGTTTTGAGGTATATTAAATTAGACCTTAATTAAATTTTATACCTTTTAGAGAATATCTTTCACCCTAATAAATTTTATTGTGGTTCATTGCGGTTCACTGTGGTTCATTCCGGTTCATTGTGGTTCATTCCGGTTCATTGTGGTTAAAGGATGCGCCCTATAATATTAATCAGAGGATCAACTATAGCATCTGCTTTTCTTCAAAAAAATCAATCAAAGCCAACAAAGCTTGCACTGTGAAGTGTTAAACACTTTTCGACGAACAAAATACAGGAACCTGAAATTGATTATCATTGTTGAGATGAAATGGTAGGCAATAGGTCTTTAGCACTAATTGACAGTCGTCTACAACCACTCACAGACATTAAGCAACCATTTGGTGGCATTAGTATCGTCGCTGTTGGTGACTTTTTTTAACTTAAACCTGTGATGGACTGTTGGATTTTTCAGGATTTAAATCATGATGCTCAAGCTCTTCCAAACAATCTCTGGGAAGAACATTCTGCATTTTTGAGTTAGATGAAATAATGCGCCAGAAGGATGATCTTGAGTTTGCTCAACTTCTTAATCGCCTTCGTTATAATCAACTAACTCTGAAAATTTTAATGTTATACAAAGATGCATGATAACAAAAACAAGTGACAAATATCCACACAACGCTCCTCATCTCTTTACTCAGAATTTTAAAGTAGATGCATACAACAATCAATTGATTGAAAAACTTAAAGGAGAAAAGGTCACAGTGAGTTGAGTAGATACTTTTCTTAAAGATTATTCTACGGAATCAAAGCAAAAGCTGCTCAAATCTTTATTAAAAGTAGATGACGTTAGCAAAACTGCCAATTTAATTGATATTGGCTGTTGGAATGATATATGATATCTCGGTCAATGTTGATGTGTCTGATGGGTTAACAAATGGCTCATCATGTAAGATACAATTAATTGAAAGCAGAATGGATGGTGTATCGAGACCAAGCATAGTTTGTGTAAAAATTTTTGATCCTGCTATTTGAAAAACAACTCGCAAGAAATAGAAGCATTTGTTTCATAAATAATGACTGGACATCGATTTTTGACATTCAGCGGTCATTTGTATTGAATTACAATACTTATCAGAGAATTTAATTTCCATTGCGACCAGCTGCAGGAAAAACAGTTCATTAAGCCCAGGATTGCACTGTTGATGAAATTGTCATTGACTTGTTTCAGACTAAAGTGAGAAAAACTCCCCATATTCACTAGCTCTAAGTCGAGTACGGTAAGTAAATCATGTGTACATTCTGAACTTCAAAGAGCAGGCATTATCTATGAACGAACAAGTTGTATAGGACATGGAAAGAATGAAAAAAGATTTACCATTGCAATTATGTTAATCCCATTATACCAGGTGAATATTGATTATTTTAAAATTGCTTTCAATAATTGTAGATCACTTCATAAACACTTTCAACAACTTAAAAGTAAGCGTCAAATGTAGTTGGTTTCTCGGAGAAAATACTATGTAGTGCTGATGAAGACAATTTCCAACTACACGGGTACACAGCAATATTTATTTAACCATGAGGTTACAGGTGATATGAATAGACGTCCATATCATGGAACAGCACTGTATGTAAAAACTCATTACAAGTTCAACAATGGCTATATGGAGTTCATCAGTGCGAATGTGCATTGCCTCAGTAGATATGTACAAGTCGTAATTTACAAATACCCATCTTGTTCTTTGGGAAATTTTAAACAACATGTAGACATGCATTTTAAGCCTCCGATTGATGTCCAGATGGAGTTGCTGTTTTTCGGGTATTTTAATATTGATTTGTTTGCTGGGCATATTGACTTTTTGAGATTTTTTGAAAAATGTTTTAACTGCAAACAAATTGTAACAAAGGCTACTCATGATTCCGGTTCACAACTTGACGTGATTTATACAAACATATCCCCATGTACAACAGACGTCATTGAAGCATACTGGTCTGATCATAAATTGATATACTGTACATTTGAATGATATTACTGCATGTTAAAAAGCGGGGCACCGAAGTAAAAAAAAAAATCAGAGGGAGCTGAGAAAATGGTGCCCCCTCCCTCATCACATTTGTCACCTTAAAAAAAGTTTTTAAATCTACAAAAAATGTTATGTAAACTTTTGTATGTTTCTTGAATATTCTTTACATAATAATATTTACATTAATAAGAGGAGAGACACTTTGTGACATTATTGACAATAGATCAACCACAAATGACTGAACCGAAATGCCATTGTAGACAGGTCATAAACATTTTAAAAACTGTACAAAAAAAACATCAAAAATTGAATTTTCTTCTTCTAAAAGCAAGCAGAATTCGAAAATATATAACAGAAGAAAAGAAAGCGAATAGTGATCGAATCCAAAGAAAAACTTTTATTTATAATATAAGTTGCATATAAAACAATTATATTTTTGTAAACACATATTGTATACTGATTCTAGATTAATTTTATATTGCTACTGTTATATCTCCATGTCACAATAACTTTCATAAGATGTACCTTTGATATATAACATCTTTGACGTCATAGCAAAATTGTTATTCTAACGTGAATAACCAGACCATATATACTATAAAACCCTTTTTAGCTTACCTGAGCTGAAAGCTCAAGTGAGCTTCTTTGATCAATTTTTGTCGGGCGTCCGTCTGTCTGTCTGTCCGTCCGTCGGTAAACTTTTCACATTTTCGACTTCTTCTCAAGAACCAGTGGGTCAATTTTAACCAAACTTTCGCTCAAAGCATTATTGGTTGAAGGGAATTCAAGTTTTTAAAATGAAGGTCCACGCCCTCTTACAAAAGGACATAATTAAGAATTTAGAAAAATTGTTGATGTTTTTCAAACCTTCTGATGAAAAACCATTTGGCCAGGAAAGCTCAAATTTATGTGGAAGCATCCTCAGGTAGGATAAATTCAAGTTTGCTCAAATTATGACCCCCAAGAGTAGGATGGGGCCACAATGGGTGTCGAAGTTTTACATAGGAATATATAGAGAAAAATCTTGAAAAATCTTCTCAAAAACCATTTGGCCAAAAAAGCTGTAACTTGTGTGGAATCATCCTCAGGTAGTGTAGATTAAAGTTTCTTCAAATCATGATCCCCTGGAGTAGGGTGGGGCCACAATTGGGGTCAGATATTTACATAGGAATATATAAAGAAAAATCTGATTCCATAAAACTGATTAAATTATGGCTATTGTTGCTCAGGTGAGTGATGTGGCCCATGGGCCGCTTGTCTTTGTTCTAACTGGACATTAATTGATGACTAAGTAAAATATAAAATTTGAAAAAAAAAGTTTAGCTAAAACCACCCAAAATCTGCCATAGTTTTTTTTCCATTAGAATATAAAGGTGTGCGTAGATTGATTTTATGTTTTGAATTTGTATTTCTCACTATTTTAGACGAAAAACCGCCCAACATTTTCGTTTCATGTTATAACTCAAAACCTAAAACCACCCCAACTGCGAATCCAAAGCTTATTTATTTTAGTCCAAATTTATTTTGCCGCTTTAATGTTTACAATGCTAAACTGAGCTTTCTTTATTTTACAACGATTGATAAACAAGTTCTACAACTTATATTAATATCTCTCGTTGGCATGAATGTTAGCGCGAGGGGGGTCATTGGTGTCGGAGGAAGCCGGAGCACCTGGAGAAATCCCACATGTCCATACAACCACTGTCAATCAAACTCGGATCGCAGCGGTGAGAAGCGAGTGCTTTGTCCACTTTTAAAAAAGTCTTTAACCAATTTTTTTCTAAACCTATTTAACATAAAAGCTACAAATAGGGGGTGCCGGTAGATGACATGTATTGCTTATGCAATACTCTCAGAATGCTTGTTGTTTTTTATGTATTTATATATAGCATGCATCAATCTTACCAATTTTTCAATTAAAATTTTAGATAATTGATTAATTTCATACCGACGCTCTCCTACACATCACAGGAAAATAACCGATACATCATAATTGATTATTTTAAATTTCAGCCACATGATATATACATCTACATAAAGATGATGCTTTGCTCCGTTTATATGATTTATTGCGCAAATAAGCACAGTATACATAGTGTATTGTTTTATTCTTTGAAGAATGTCTGTGCTTACTTTTCCTTTCCATCACCAATTTTAAACTGCTGTGTTAACTACATGGTTTTTTGTCGCTCAGCGGCGTACTTGTATTCGATGGTAAATCGATTAACTATATGTATAAGAAAACAAATTTTGCCTACGATTTATGAATTACAAAATTGTTCCTTCATATTTATTTAATGTACAATAAATTGATTTAATTATTTTTTTTTCATAAAAAGATTTAATTAGCACATGAAATATTTAAAAACAATCTATATTGATACATGTTCTTTCAAATAAGGTATGATGGAAAAGCTGCGTGAAATAAACAGAACAGTGGTTTTGTGCAATTAATATTGATATTGATTTGACATCCAAGAAATTATTAAAGAAATGGTGACAAAAGACCTTTGAAGGTAACACCTGACATGTTCCTTTTGAATCTCATATAATAAGAAATTAAAAGCAATGCAGTTTTAAAAGCTGTATTGGACAGTCACCGAAACACACACAATGTAAGACTCGAAAATGAGAGTACTTATCGCATTGTCTTTCCTGTCAGTCGTTTCTGGGGAATATTTTGAGGGTTACCGCTTGGATGCCCCTCTTCTGGAAAGCTTAAAAGTCGTAGGGTTGCGTTCTTGTTGCAAGGAATGTTCAGCCTACACGAATTGCAAGTCCGTCAATTACAACAAAGATGACTTTTCTTGTGAGTTAAACTACCATCACGTGTCTGGTTTGCCCGGCAAATCTGCTCTCAATAAATCCGTTTACATGGACAGAGCCCACTGCTTCACACTGGCTTCCTGCAGTGCGGTGAGTAAGCAACTTTTACAGGTGAGAATTAAAACTATATTTTCATTGCCATGCAATTGCTTACTTAAATACTTTTGAAACTTTCAATACATAAAGTATTTCAAAGTGTCTTCTAGGTCAAAGTGCTAATAACATTTTGTTAAAACTATATGATTGTATTGCTGACGCTATAATGAGAAATATGCTTACTTCGATAATTCAACTGCAATTACTCGAACTATAATTCAAAAGGTATTACAATACATGTACTTATAAAATTTATTTTTTCCAAGTTTTAAAATTCTTTTTAATTGATGTCTTTTTTGAATGGCTTTGCCATTTAGTAAAATAGTTACCTCTAAAATGTTGCTTATTTCAGAATTTTTGTAATCTTACATGCAAAACTAACGAGAAATGTGTCCTGACTTCAACTTTTCAACCGACATGTATAATCTCAGGTAATTATAGCTGTTTATCTTGAAAAGAAAATTTAATATGAACACTATTAAAGTGGTGTTCCTTTTTATAAAAGAATATCATAAGAATACTGTATACAGTGTTATTTTCGCCTTTCTACACTTGCAAACGGCTTGCATTCGCCCAGACAGTGTTGTACTGAAAGAGAGATAATAACAGAAATTTGAATTCGCTCAGTCTTAAATTCGCACGCTGACAACGAGGAAGAAAGGGGGCGAAAATTAAACGAGGGCAAATATTTCCCGGTATACAGAAGATGTCTGAGATACTTAACAAATCATTTTTTTTTCCATGCAGATTGTGACCCACCTGATGTTATACCGGACATAATACCTATTAATATGAGTAGATTAGTGGGCACTAGGCGTTCATTACAGTACATGACACAACCATTTCCTAGTAGACAACGTGTCACGTGTAACACAGACGGACAATGGGTTCGGCAATACAACAGCTGCAATGAGTAACGCCTAATACTTCTTTTAAGGTTTGGTTTTCATTTTTTTCTTCTTCTAATTGTCTACTTTTTATAGAAGTCCGTGTTTGCTCTGCTTCTGTTTTGTAATTTTCCTTTGGACTTTTGCTTTTGAACACTGTTTCGTTATCACCACATTTCATTTATAACATGTATCTGAAATATTATTAAATATAAGCATTCAATGCTTAAGTAAATGACCCGGCAAAACACACGTTTTTTATATATGGAGAAACTTTTTTAGACACCAGCGTTTTAATTAAAAGCGGTACAATATCAGAATGATGACAATGGGTATCCATTACGCCTTTGGCTGTGGACTACTGTATGTACTAAATAGTAAAAGATAAATCATTTCAAGATTTTTTATCAACATTTCTATATAGTATATCAACCTCATAGTATCGTATTGTGTTGTTTTTCTCTATGTAAATTGTGCAAACAACTTAAATGAGAATTTTTTAAAAATCTGTAGCAAACACTTTAAATGAGCCCTCAATGCATAAAAAACCTTTGTATTGGTGCACAAAGTATAAATGATAATCAAGGATATAGATATTAACAAACAAAACTGATCATAGTAGATGTAGTTTAGATATTCTAAATAAGTTGTTTCTAAGATACATTCGATTTATATCTTAAGGTGTGTTGTAAGGTGTTCTTACTGGGATGTACCTAACTTTTCCCCCTAAACATATCTGACATTTTAGGAACGCTCTAAAGTCATATCTTAGGACAGTTTCATGAACATGTCTGAAGATCGCAATTCCCAAATTAAGTCGGTGATGATTGACAAGTCTCAATTACAGCAATAGTTTGTAAGGAGTCCTTAAATAAGAATTACTTTGCCCTTTCCAGATCCAGTCATTAATCTTTGGGTCGGTAGATAAATGGTATTTTTTATACAAGATTCGTAAAAATTAAATAGAAAATAGATCTGAAAACAAATTGGTTTGTTAAACTGTAAACAAAATATATGGTGTAAGGTATTTTTTGTCGGTGTGCCTGGAGACGGCAAACAAACAGTATTTCAAAAGGAGGCTGGATGGTCAACAAATTACTTATCAGATTTACATTTGAATTTTAATTATCAAATGATTTTCATCTAAAAATGACCGCGACATTAAGCCATCTAAAATGTGGTCTAATCGACACCCAAACTCAAACGCGCGCTCACGTTCGCACGCACATACCCACAAATTAGTTCGTGTGAACCAAAATGCATGTCTTATAAAAATCTCTAACATTGACATATTCATGTTATGCCCCGACGTCAGTACAATGAACCGGTGATTTGATACATTCAATGTCGAAGAATGTTGCTTCATGCGACAAGTCGACAGTACTACCTTTTAAATATAAAAATAAAGACTAAAGCGCCTCAATTATCGTTACATATTTTTTTTTTTTAAAAGCCATCGCATAGGTTACAGAATAATATTTACATTTTCCATTGTCTTTGTGTATGATAACACTACAAATTGATTTTGTACTGTATAGTCCAATACATCTCATCAACTTATTTTGAAATTTACTGTTACAATAACTGAAAAGTATATAAATATAAGAAACAAGGAATCATTCTTTGAATATTATGAGGTAATCAAATACAGTACGGCGTGATTAAATATATCATAAAGCCCTTCGGACTTTATTGGATTTGATCACTCCCGACCGTATTTGGTCAGCTCATAATACTCAAAAAATGATTCCTTGTTCCTTTAATAAAACATCTAAATCCATTATTTATTAAAAATAATTTTTGTCGACGTGTATTTGATACTAATTTTTTCAAGATTTCAACGTTTTTAAAGACATTGTATTCGCATTACGTAAAGTTAAATGAAATTTAGAGGTTACCAATAATTCAAAATAAATCGGTTTGATGTCAGGAAAATGCATGGTTGGGTTTTTTTTTATCTTAATAAACTGCTTACATGTCTGCAAAAGACCACAATGGCGCGTACAACTATAATAGTGAACGGAACGCTGTTTGTTCTCTTGAAGTGATTCGTCAAAGAAATGGTGATTTTATCAGGGTTTCGTTTGTTTGGGTTTTTTTTTTTATTTTTGAAAATGTCAATGGTACAGTAAGTAGAATTTAAAGCGGAAGTTAACAGAAAATTTCTGAAAATGTGAAGTTATATATGTTTGTTAACTCAACTCTGGTTTCCTTTTAAATATGTGCACTTAGTCAATATATAAAACTATTTTTAAAAGCATCGTCTGTGTGCACAAAGCATGCATATCGTCCATGCAATAGTACGGTTATTCTGCATGTATTTCAAAAAAGGGGGAGGAGGTGCGGGTGGCAATTTTTTTCTCGCAACAAACATTGTCTTAAATTTACATATAGAAAGTTGAATTTTGGAGGAGTTCCCCCCCCCCCCCCCCCTTCCCTTCCCCATATATTAGGTGAAGGTAAAAAGTTGTAGGAAAATTAACAAAATTAACCTTAAAATTGAAATTTAAGGTACTCCGCTCTTCGCTTCCCCCACCCATCCCCCACCCCACTCGACCCCCGACACACACACATGCACACACACACGCGCGAATTAGGATTTAGAAGAATTGGGGAAAAGGGTATTTTTTTTTTAATTAATTAATATTTTTAAATTAAAGATATTTTTTTTTGCTTGTAAGGGTTTTGGATAAGTTTGCCACTTCCCCTTTCAAAAACGATACTACATGCCATAAAATAAAACACATTCATTTCATAGAAAAAAATCATTGAAACACTCAACAGTACACTGGAGGCAGCTTGTCACAGTTGTGGGATCCATACACGGACATGTTTTCCCTTTAATCGTTGAAGGTATGTAGCCATATCAATCAACAAGGCTTGATACACCGTCCATTTTGTTCTATTTATTCACGACGAAAAGAATTCAAATTGTTAAACATGTCTTTAGACAAAATACTAGTAGCTGCTCCCATAAGAATGTAAACCGAGACTGAAAATACTTGTCAGACAGATGACTTAGACACTACCGGACGAGATGAGGCCTAGATGGAGTCCATGTATATATGGTACTTCCGGTCCGCCGCAGTTAGTAGATCTATGTTTTTTATCTTGTAATAAAGGCTATTTTTCTTATTATTTTAGTATTGCCAAACATACCTTTTTATTAATTAACATTCTGTTAATTCTCCTCATTGTTTAGAACGCACTTTAGGTTCAAAACATATATATAAATATCAGTTTAGAAAACAATGAAAATAAAGATGATCGCTGATTATTAAAAGATATTATAAAACCATCACTTTAAAATTTGTTTTTCTGTGATTATTTACATATAACTGCGCTAATTTCCTTATCTTTTTTAATTAAAAAGAAGTTTTTGAAGAAACTTATCGTCTGGTTGGATCCGATTTACCGCCATTTGAATATTGCGTCAAAATTGTTCACGGAAAATAGAGCTAATATGTCTTTGATCAAAAAAATGATGAGTCTGGTTAACATTTACATAGAATTGTTTATTTATTAACAAATTATAACACAAGAATAATAATTCAGTACACCAGATAAAAAAAATGAAAAGAACTTTGATTTTTTAAAACATCAAACCCCCAGTATCATTTTACCAAAATTACAAAAAGTAAAGATGATTGTCTTCACGAAGCAAATCCGGATTGCTTGCATGGCGTCTATAACATTAAACGTCAAAGAATAAAGAAGGGTCACGATGTTCACGTTAAAAAAAATCAAGTTTGAAAAGGGTTTTGTTTCAAACTAAAGAAATCAGATAGTCTCCGTCAACTCTTTTCACGTGTCAATAATTTATTTATATTTCTTGGATAATAGCGGGTCAGGGAATTTTAAAGTTTTATCATTTTCATCACTGCTTGTATATTTTCTCTATCAAATTAGTTAAAGAATGCTAAAACGTTTAAATGTCCCTTTGATAATCAGGAAAATGAATTTCTTAAAAAAGAGAACATTTTGCGGGTAATGTATTTAAACATCATAAGGTGAACACCGTATGTCTCTTTATAGGGATAATAAGCTCAAGGTGTGGTTACGATCATAGTTTATGTACACACAATTACACATCAAAGGAATAAGGCAACCCATAACAACATGTCCGTTCTCAATAGGTCTGTGGATTTGCAAGTGTGAAGTCGTGTTCACGTGACAACTGGCACATGACACAGGGGCCACAACAGCAACTGCACCAATAGTCACCCATAATGGACCCCTATAGGATAAAAAGAAAATATATGGATTTTTTTCTTTACAAAATAATAGTTTATCGCTAAATAAATCATATCTTAAAATTTAAGGTAGATCCTTAATTAATTTGACCATCCAGCCTCCTTAAATCTAATAAAAGCAAAGAGTGGGGTACATGCATAATCCATGCTTGTCATTGCGTGACTCCTGTATTTTTTAGTTAAATAAAGAACACTCCAAATTCGAGTATGACATATTAAATCTGGTCATGATAAAGTTGTCATTCGCATTTTTGCTTTAGAAGTGCATTAGCTTCAAGAAAAAATATTTTTCTAGACAAATTCAATTGATGAGTTTTTTGAATTATTCTATATTACATATACCAAATTCATTATACAACATGGCATCACCTTATAACAATCAGTTATTATCTAGTATTAACCTACATGAATGTTATTTTCGGCCCTCATTTTGACCCGCAGGGTTATCAGCCACGAATTAGCTGGAAGGCAGCATGGTAGGCAGCAGCTTTCGTTCATTTTGGATGACAAGTAACACGGGTAGCAGCCATTTCCACACCAGAACACGCCGCAGCCTGTACAGTATCGAGTGGATATAATGTACTCTTAGAATCATGGATTAAACAAGACATGCATCTGTAACCTGTTGCGCTAAACTGTCATTGAAAAAAAATGTAAAAATTCGATATGATTGAATTGTCATATGCCTTCTCAAACAAGAGGCCCATGGGCTACATCGCTCACCTGAACAACAGTTCCTTGTAACATTCTATTTCGTAGCATATGCTATTTTTATTTTAAACTTTGAACCCCTTTCTGGGGCCCCAGTATTGGTCCGTGGTTTATGGTTGACTTTAACAATTAAGAATCTACACTATCTTAGGATGCTTGCATAGTAATCTCACAAACTTTAGCATTGTAGTTCTCGAAAAGAAAATTTTTAAACATTTCCATATATATTTCTATGTTAAACTTTGAACCCATCTTGGGGCCCCAGTATTAGTCCGGTGGTCACAGCTTTAATAATTTAGAATCTACATTATTTAAACATAGAAATCTCACAAATTGAAGCACTCAGTTCTCCAAAAGAAGATTTTTAAACATTTTCCTTCTATATTTCTATGTTAAACTTTGAACCCCTTCTGGGGCCCGGTATTAGATCAAGGGTCACAGCTTTTATGATTTAGAATCTACACTATTTGAGGATGCTTATGTAGTAATCTGACAAATTGAAGCATTGTTACAGTAGTTCTCGAGACAAAGATTTTTAAACATTTTCGATGTATACTTCTACGTTAAACTTTAAGCCCGTCTTGGGTCCCCAGTATTATTCCAGGGGTCACTATCTTTAAAATATTTAATTTACATTATCTAAGGTTGCATGCATAGTAATCTCACGGATTGTAGCATTGTTGTTCTCGAGAAGAAGATTTTTAAACATGTTTCCTATTTACTTCTATGTTAAACTTTGAACCCCTCTTGGGGCTCCAGTATTAGTCTGAGGGTCACGGTTTTACCAATTTAGAATCTACAATAGCCACGGATGCTTGCATAGTAATCCCACAAACTGTTGCACTGCAGGTCTTGAGAAGAAGATTTTCAAACATGTTCCCTTTATATTTCTATGTTTACTTAAAACCCCACCTGGGGCCCCAGTATTAGTCTGGGGGTCACGGCTTTAACAATTTAGAATTTTCACTATTTGAGGATCCTTGCATAGTAATCTCACAAACTGTAACATTGTAGTTCTCCAGAAGAAGATTTTTAAACATGTTTCCTATATATTTCTATGTTAAACTTTGAACCCCTCTTGATGCCCCAGTATTAGTCCGGGGGTCACGATCTTAACAATTTAGAATCTACAATAGCCAAGGATGCATGCATAGTAATATCCCAAACTGTTGCATTGTAGTTCTTGAGAAGATTTTTTTAAATTTTCCTATATATGTTAAACTTTAAACCCCGGCGTAGGCCCCAGTTTTTTCCGAGAGCCATGATTTTTACAATTTATTATCTTCACTACATATACAAGCTTTTTTTAAATATTGGCATTTCTGGTGCAGTGGTTCTTGAGAAGAAGATTTTTAAACATTTTTCCAACGTATTTTTATGTTAAACTTTGAACCCGCCTGAGGCCCCAGTTTTAGTTCGGGAGTCACGATTTTTACAATTTAAAATCTTCACTATATATACAAGCTTTTGTGTAAATATTGGCATTTCTGGTGAAGTGGTTCTTGAGAAAAAGATTATAAAATATTTTTCTTACGTATTTCTATGTTAAACTTTGAACCCCGCCTGGGGCCCTAGTTTTGGTCCAGGGGTCACGAATTTTACAATTTAGAATTTTCACTACATATACAAGCTTTTATGTAAATATTGGCATTTCTGGTGCAGTGGTTCTTGAGAAAAAGATTATAAAATATTTTTCTTACGTATTTCTATGTTAAACTTTGAACCCCGCCTGGGGCCCTAGCTTTGGTCCGGGGGTCACGATTTTTACAATTTAGAATCTTCATTAAAATACAAGCTTTTGTGTAA
>WFKH01010931.1:19566833-19579710 GCA_016163765.1 Magallana hongkongensis | reverse complement strand
TCTCTCAATCAACAGTACAGTCAGACACAGGGAACCTGTAAAGAGACCAACCATTACATACTACAGACTGGTATAACCTTAAGACTAAAATAATGACACCCACTTTTCACAGGTGCGGGTATTGCGCATCATTTTCTGTGTATTTTCATTTTCTGTTCTTGTTCCAATAAAATGATCAAACTGTCAACACTTCCTTCTATGACGTCATAAATGCCGAGCTAGTTGACCTCAATATTGACCTTTGACCTTGCACTCAGTTGACCCCCCTATCTAGGGGGCTGATACTACTATTGGTATTTAAAGTAGTTTGAGTATTGCACTACGTCACAATCCCGTGATATGCTTAGCATATTTTTTCATACTTAGCACACTTTAGATATGATAAAATACTATGCTGGATCAATTCATTATTGTTTGTCAATAATGAAAAGACTTTAATAGAAAATTATGAAGTTTGGTTGTCCGCCATTTTGAATAGCCATTTTTACCTACTTAACGCCATTTTCAGGAAGGCCAGCATATTTTTTCGGACTCAACACACTTTAATTATGATAAAAAACCATGCTGGACCAAATAATAATTATTTGCCGTTAAAAGTTTTTTTTCGACTAAATCGGACCAGACTAAAGGGGAGCAACTTTAATCTAAAACTCAAAAATAAAATACCTGCCCCATGCGTTATATTTGGAAATTTTGACCTGAGAAACTTACGATTAATTTTGTTTTGCCTTCAGATAGTTACATTTCTTAAACATAGACTTACAGAGCAGTGAAGTCTTGGGATCCAGAGGTAACCGGAACAACCCAGGGTGGAGAACTTGTGGAGGAAATTCCAGGATTTCTCCAGGTTACCTCCCAACATCAGGAATATGGTGGCAGCAAACCAGTCAAATCCCCCGTAGAATGAATGGAGATATTCTAGAATGAAATACATGCAGCAGTTATAAAAACTCTTTATAGAAGTAATATGAACTTTATCAAAGGTTCATGGAGTAACGGTACAAATGATGGTGGCAGCGTTTTCTAAAATCCTTAAATGAAATACATGTTGTCCACACAAAATATGAAGAACTACTGTATACAGGGTTATTTTCGCCCCCGTGTAATTTTCGGCTTTTTACACTTGCAAAAAAATTAGAATATACAATATTTATATCAAAGGTACCCAAAAAATAACACAATACACGGTTGTCTAAGGTAATACACACCTTTTCCTTATATATACAAAAATATGTTTACAATATGGGAAACCAATGCAATATATAAAAATATAGCAAGCTGGGCATTATTTAATGAATTGTTACAGTGGCAGTTCTTTATGATAAAATATCCCACCTTGTTTGACTGTAGACCTCCCGGCCCCCCAATGCTTGGAATGTACTCTATAGGGACCGGGTAGGCGGAGAAGAGAGGGAATGAAAAGGCTCCTGTCTTTTTCTTCTACAACAAAGAATATAAAAACAGTTATTATCATAATGATTTTTTTTTCATTTTTTGAAATATGAGATACAAGTAAACAGCCTAAGGTTTGCCTGAAAATGTTCATACACAACTACCTTTTCATTGGTCATGCTAAGAATAGTATTTCAAACCATATCTGTTCAATTAAGTGACAAAATCCATCAGTAAAAAAGGCGGAATTGTATTAAGCAAGAATTTCCTTGTAGTATAAGACAGTCATTTGACTGAAAATCAGCGAAGTAAATATAGTATTGCAAAGATATTAGTTTAAACAGCTCAGGGCCCGTTTCACTAAAATGCGTAAGATACGAGGAAACTTAAGTTAGGACTCGGGGCATACGCCAAAATTTAGTCCGGCGTAAATTGCGTTTTATTAACAGGCGTACGGTTGGCCGTAAATACTAGTATCGGAATTAGTAAAGGCCATACTTACGTCCTTGATAACGAGCTAATGCACATGCGCATACAGATGATAAACAGAGAGATAGATACTAGAGAGATAGAGAGATAGAGAGATACATGTATCTAGATAGATAGAAAGATAGAAACTTGTCATTTATATTTTTGTGATTGCGTAAAAGAGAGAGAGAGAGAGAGAGAGAGAGAGAGAGAGAGACGAAGTATTTAGGCACATTGGTTACATGTAATGATTTATATTCATTGTTGTTAAAAATTAAACGTGTTTAGTGACAAAATCACACAACAAAACTTGCTAAAATGTTTTGTTTGAAGGATATATTTCATCAAGTCAATACGATATGTTCAAAATTATTAATTGAACAGACGATATTTAGGGTGAATTCACCATGCATGAACACCCTTGGAATTTTCTTTTTGATCATGCGTCAATTATGGCCCAAGTATAAATAATATTTTTTCTTCTAATTTTCTGGTTTCCTCTTGCTTAATCATTGAAAGAAAATCAGTGAATTTGTTTAAACATAGAAAATAAAGCGAATTAATGCAGTAATGAGCTATTTTCCCATGGATCTATTAAGCAAGCATCGAACAACCATATAGTAGATATTAAAAATAACGAAATTTTCTTATTTCACGCAAAAATAACCCAGAGGTTCGGATAAATATATTTATAAATTTGATATTTAGATTTGTGTTAATGTAATATGTGGAGCAAAAATGACCTAGGAGATAATTGATGAAATTCTAAGGCTAATTTTTTATCACAATTTGTTTCAGAAATTAGTTTTTTCGAATTGTTTAAGTGAGAGGGTACATTTTCACTTAGTCCATCCAAATGCCGAACATTCAAATTATACTTTTTTGTAAATGTGTGTAACCAATTTTTTAATGATGGCGTATTTTACGATGCCTATATTGCTATTTCTTTGACAATGTGATAGTCAAATTCTTGATGAAAATAATAAAGTTCATCAGTTAAAATTCAGGAATAAATGAGACAATACAAAAGTGCATGCACGTTTATTTGTAAATGTTTAACCAAAGTTGTCCGAGCCAACTGAAGGTTAAGATGCATGTGTCCGATTTATGGTGAACTCAACATAAACTGCCCAAGTACACATACATGTATGTACAGTATATTGAATAAGGTTTCATATAAATTTTAGGTTAATATATAGTAGGTGTATGTAACCTACGAAACCTATTGAAACTGGAGTCAGTGTTTTTTATTGGTCGTATGTTAAATACATAATCTAGTGGGGGGGGGGGGGGGGACCAACCCCCCCCCCCCAACCCCTTATTTAAAAAATTAAGGACTTCTGACAAGTCTGAAACACAGTTGGAGCTTTCATCATATTTAAGTATTTACATTTTAACAATACTGAAAGATACATTTGTGATTTACCTTTAACTGCCTGAGCATGACACCTTTTACTCATCAAATATGAAATAAAAAGAGGAAAAAAATGGAAGCCAATAAATTCATTTAGTGAGTTTTAAATTTCAAAATATCCCTTTCACACATATTTTGCGTGGAAGTTGGGAAAAATTAAATGCTACACTATTCTTATACAAATACACTTTTGCACTATATGTTCATCATACATGTACATTTATATTATTCATTTCTCAATCTACTAAAAAATATGAAACGTAAATCAAATTACTGAATACAAATAATCGAATAAAAACTATCGATTGTTTGTCTAAATATGCCGTTTTAACGTGTATAAGGCAAGTGCAAATAAAAATAATGTGTATAAAGCATGGTAAGAAAGTTTCTATGTGAGAATTGATACCATCTATCAAAACTCTCTATTTTCTTTATTTTATATGATTTTAATCAAATTTAAATGACAAATTGTACAATTTAACATTATGGTCAGTAACGATATTCTCAGCAACAGAATAGGCAATCATTTTATGTTAACGCCAAATGTTACGACTACCCTTGGTTAGGCGTAGATTTTTGGCTTAACTTAGGTCGGGCGCAAAGCTACGCCCTTTAGTGAAACGGACCTTAGTCGAAATATTTGACGTAAGTCCGGATTTACGCCAGGCGTAAGGTTACGTACGCCTTTTAGTGAAACGGGCCCCTGACCTCATCAATGGACCTGGGTGGCAGGGTCCTCTCAGTGGGACCTCCGATTAGGTAGGACCTCACCAGGATATGGTTAATCACATGTTAAAAATATTTGTAACTTTGCAATGTTATTTCATTGTTGTGTAGATTAAGCATACCTGACAGAAATAAACAGCACTCTTCAAAAATGAATTTGTTTGAAAAAAATGAGTACAAACAAATATAATCAAAATTATATGTGTTAATAGTTATATATACCTGTAATTTCTTCTCGTATCTGGCATACATGTTAGACATGCACTCATTCATGGCTCCAGTCTGCTGCAATAATAGGAGACCTTTAGCAGAGCTGGCAAAGTTCAAGAGGTTATCTCTCAGGATGTCTTCCCAGGCAGTGTTAGACAAAGGAAAGTCAAATAAATGAACACATACATTTTTGTCCATTTTGCAGTAATGTATATCTTTTATATTCAATGTTTGCAAAACCAACTCAACTTTTATTAGTGAAAAGCTGTCAATATGACAGCAAACCGGGTTTTCTTTTATGTGAAATGTATCCATAATCCATTTGCCGAACCTTAAATTTATAAACACTACCTATCCAGAGAGATGGAGTACCCGATATGCAATATTCTGCGAGAAAATGACTAACTAAAGTTCAAAAGCTGGTATTTTTTTCATTAATTATCAAAAATCAAAATCCAATTAATATGCACATCTCTGATATAGGTCAAATTGATCTGCAAACAACAACTTCCTATCTTTAAAACTGTAGGAGGAGTTATCCGTATAATAGGGGTACCCTATCTGCAATATTCTGCGAGAAAGTGACTAAGTTCAACAGCTGGTTTATTTTTCATAAATTATCAAAAATCAAAATCCAAGTAATATGCACATCTCTGATATAGGTCAAATTGATCTGCAAAACAACTTCCTATCTTGAAAAGTGTAGTGGGAGTTATCCGTACAATAGGGGTACCCTTTATGCAGATTTATGCGAGAATATGACTAAGTTCAACAGCTGGCATTTTTTCATAAATTATCAAAAATCAAAATCTAAGTAATATGCACATCTCTGATAAAGGTCCAGTTGATCTGCAAAACAACAACTTCCTATCTTGAAAAGTGTAGGAGGAGTTATCCGTATAATAGGGGTACCCTATGTGCAATATTCTGCGAGAAGTTCAACAGCTAGTATTTTTTTTTATTAATTATCAAAACACTAAATCCAAGTATTATGAACCAGGCATGGTTAATATTATCGATTAATAATCGATTACTTCAACTCTTTTCATTAGGCTGTTCAAACTTAATTTCTACGTTTAACGTAACTTCAAAACACCAAACTTACGAGGAAGGGCGATAAAATTAAAACGAACAACATTTTCACAGAAATGATCTTAACCATTTACATTTATACAAATGCAGTGAGTATTCAATTTTTGCTCTCTTTCATTATGACCTTTCCGAATAATCCCATTGAGTATCTGATATATATAGTCCATAATGTGCTCTAAACATTTTGAATTTCTACAGATTGCAGTATTTTAGTAAAATCAAACTGGAAAATATCAAATTAAAATAAGACTTTGTTTTTTCTAAAGCACAATTTCTCCTAAACCTACGCGCGTGGGTAACGTTAAACGAAGAATTAACTTTGGACAGCCTTAAAATGAGAATCGTTCATCTGAAGAACACATTGTATAAACTCTTCCAGTTGATTTGGATTTAGAATTAAATAGGGATTTTCATTATAAATAATATGAAAATTTGAGACTTCTTATTTAAATCTTAATAAGATAACATTTTATAATTTTTACTGCTTATGCAAATTCAAATGTCAAATTATAAGCAATATAGAGAGCTTAGTCTTTTAAATTATGTGAACGAGGTTTTTTTCTTGGATGTTTACGAGTTTAGATGAAATCTTGAACTTGCACTTTAGCCATCATAATTATTCTATTGTTATTGATATTTTGAAAATAAAAATCCAAGTAATATGCACATCTCTGATATTTGTCCAATTGATCTGCAAAACAACTTCTTATCTTGAAAACTGTAGGAGGAGTTATCCGGCGTATAATAGGGGTACCCTGTAGGCAATATTCTGCGAGAATATGACTAAGTTCAATAGCTGGGTTTTTTTCATAAATTATCAAAAATCAAAATCCAAGTAATATGCACATCTCTGATATTTGTCCAATTGATCTGCAAAACAACAACTTCTTATCTTGAAAACTGTAGGAGGAGTTTTCCGTACAAAAGATGTTAACAGTACCCTTTTTGCAACCGCCTGCCCGCCCGCCCGCCATTTTCACCATTTCAATAACCGGATATTTCCTTTGGAAAACCCAGTTAAATTTTTTACAGGGGTCAAAGAACCTTATCATTCTAAAAATTTCTTGCCCTCAACTGAGTCTTTCATTAGTTTTAGGAAAAGGTTTCGTTGATCAACAAAATTAGTTTACCAGTTTACCACTGATAAATTGCAAATTGGTGTAAGATTATTCACTCTCCCTGTAAGAGCTAAATAAATATCATACTTATATATAGTCCACAGTATTTACTAAATTACTATATACAATTCTGGGTACAATACACTTTTTTTCTAAATTCAGGTAATGCTAAAAATTCAAACCCCTTCAATCAATTTTTTCAAACTAAAAAAACAAAAACCTTCAAAAAATCTAATATCAAAGTTTACAGTATTTTCCATATGCTTTATGTAAAGTTTTGTGAATTGGTGTTGCTGAGCAACATGGGATGATATACTTACATATCCAGAGCACTGTGCCTGGTGGTAACAATGGAGTCAGAATTACTGGAGCTGTGTTCTGATGGAGTGGGGGTAACAGACACAGCGGGTTCATTGACGGCCTAATATCACAGTAAGAGTTATTTCCCTTAAAATGCATTTGTCTGTCAAAGTGCTTATACACCCAGTATTTAAAGACATTCAACTGTCAAGTAACTGGGGAAATCAACAATTTTACATATAAACCATTAACACAAAGTTACATGTTTATAAGAATAATAATTATAAGGTAAATTTTTACATCATACAATGTTTTATTACCAATTACTACAAAGTATATGGAGATCACATTAATACCACAAAGTTCACAATATTAGATTTATCAATATAATTATTCTTAGCATGTTTTGGACTCCTTAATTCACCAAGCTAAGAGAGTTTGCTATGTGTTAAGAAAATTGAAAGAATAAAAAAGAAGTACAGTGTATGGCAATAAAAATTAAGTTTTGAATTTGATCACATAGTAGAACTTTACCAAAGATCATCTACATAATATTGAGTGATGAAAATTCAATATTTTCCTGTACATTTCATACATATTGACAGCAAGTGAAATGAACAAGACCTATAAATGAAATTCACATTCATTTAGTTGAAATTAGAATGCAGTTATGAGGAATTAATTATCATGCAATTCACATTTAAGGCAAAATAAACAACAATGTTTTATATAAGATTACAGCAAATTTTATACATGTAAAAAATTTTGTCAATGTTAAATGGTTTACACTACCACATGTACTAGCTTGCACAATGATGAAGTAGTCACTGTAAATGTATTAATAAAATCAAAATATTATTATTGTATTTTTATGGACGAAATGGCCATATGAGGAATAGGTTTCAGGGGATTACGGAGTATTCCATAATTTTAGTACGATCACAATTTTTCCAGCTGGGAATTCAGCTTTAAAAAAATTCTAAAGATTTCAAAAACTAAAATAAAGGACAGTTGGTCACACAGTCAAATTAAAAAGATAATTTCATTCCAAAAGAAAAAGGCAAGTATAGAATCAGACACTTAAAAGGGAAATGTGTCAGTTTCGTTATAATGAAATCATTTTCTAAAGGTCTGGAGTACAAAGCTTTCTGATATTGATGGGTTTATAAACGTAAATTAATTTGTATTCTAGTAGAAAAAACATTACTGGAGTTCAGGTCACTTTGCATTTTGGTTTGTCTCACCTCGAAGAAAGAATAATCACTTTCAATACGACCCAGCAACATTTGGAAATAGTGAAAATATTTTGAAAGGCTGAAAGAGTTTCTTTTTTATCTATGTATCCGACTTCAACTTCAACTAGGAAATTAACACAGTAACTAGTTTCTATGGCAATCCTTCACCAATCAGCAGTGACTACTTCTCATATGAATACATGCACAGCATAATGAGTAACCATGGAAACATGCAGACTTATTACTTCGTCCCCTTCACTCTTGGTTTTGTAACACTAGATGAAGAATGATGAATGAGGAAATGTCATGATGTTTGTGCATAAGAAAAAAATATATTTTGTGCACACTAAAGAGTTCACATTGTATGGTCCTTTTGTGGAGTGATCTGTCTTTTGACATGAAAAAGATTTTATTTAAAAGGCAATATTCATTAAAGTTGAAGTTTTTAAGAAAAGCAATCCATCATATTTAAAATTATCATTGATATTTGAAATGATAATGAAATGAATTAGTTATCCTCTGGCATCATGAGAACCGTAATTGCTTAAAAATACAACGTTCATGTCATACATGTATGATCAAATTTTGTTGATTTGGCTATGTTCAGAATTTGTTCTGTTGGAATTTTGTTTGGTTGCTTTATATCACGAACACTGATTAACTTGATGAATGAAATATTTCTGCTTTAAAACATAAACATGCAATTTGATAATGCTGTAATTAAAAATTTAAGGATTTTTAATTAGCCTTTAGTTATTTTTCATAGAGCAAATATTTAAGAAAGCTCAGTGAATAATAAAAATCAAATTTTATAACTTCACACATTAAAAGTAAAAAACAAATACCTTTGCAAACTGAGCATATGTGATACACATAAAATATCAATAAATATTTCATGGGAATGAAATGCGAATTTTCACTATGAATATGAAATTGAATGAAATACAAAAGTACTCTGAGACTAATGAATATCCAAATACCTACATAAAAAACTTTGATAAATCAAGAGAGTAATTTAAATTTTAAAAAAAACAGCTAATTTAGTTTTTGCATCTACCTGCGCTAGCTGCTTTATCTATTTTAAATAAAGAGAAGTTTTTGAACAAACTTATCGTCTGGCTGGTTCCGATTTGCCGGTGTAAAGCTAAATAATAACCCCCGTAGAATAATGACCGGGAGTCATTTTTCGACGTAGAATAATGACCCCCGGTCATTATTCTACGTAGAAAAATGATCCTTTTGCTTGAAAAATAAGCGTCATTTTCATAAAATGGGCACACTCTACGTGAAGAAAAGTGACCCCTGTAGAATAATGACCCCCTTATTAACTTAAGTTTTTTAGTATCGTTTCTTGTTATATGTAAAATAGTCTCTACAATATTGTCATTTTATTGCCAGGAAACAGAAAGTAACAGAAATATTAATTCATATTCAAATAAACTTATTAATAAAATGAAAAAATTATAGGGGTCTATTTTAGAAAATAAAACCCTTTCGTTATAACAAGACACTGACATATTGTACCGGGGTATAGTTCTCATCTTAACGAGTTACATGTACATGTTTTTTATTATTAGAGTGAAAACACATTAAAATTATTTCGAGATACAAGTGACTATATGATAAAATTCTGTTTATTGGCGATGAACGAGTAAACTCGATATTGTTCATGAATTATACTTGCATTGACGTTTATAATTTCTGTCTACTACTAACTACTGGGAATGCAAGTACAAATACAAATAAAATCTTTAAAGTGAACAACATGCAAATGATTTTTTTTTTACCTTATCAGCGCTATATTCTTACGCTACCTGCCTCCTTAGTCTTTTTCACGAATATATATGTCATTCTTCGATTGAAAATTTTTTCACCAATGAATATTGTTAATATTATTACCAGAATTGTATTACTTTCACGATTATTTGTTCGTTAATTATGACGCAATATATATTAATCCTCTGAAAGAGAATGTTAATTATTCATTGTGTATGAATGTGCTTTTCTTCTTTTTAAATTACGGAATGGTTATGCAACACCTGCACAGATTTCTGATCGCACTCGTGTAGACCTGAGCTATTTGTTATGGATGCAATATAGTTCAGCAATCTGTGCATAAATTTTTTTAATCAAATATTCTTTTTAAATAATAAAGCTATATAAAATGCTGTTAAGTATTATTCATGGTAAAGTAACAAGTACAGTTCAGCAGATTTCTACGCTAGTGCAGCGTCATTTTCCCGCCATATGTCGACGAGAGAAGAGACCTAACTTTTAAACCTATGCACGCTATAATTTGCGTCAATTTTGAATGACGGGTAAAATGCATATCTTTGATTACTAATAAAAGCTGTAAATCAAAATTCTCAAATCGATCACGTAAAAGATATCAAATTTTAAACAATAAAAAAAAATATTTATTTTCCTGCCACGAAAGTTATGCTTTCTTTTGAATATTAATCTATCACGGATATCGACAGCTAATTTCAGATTATTATACAAAGATTGGTGGAGGGTTAACACCTTCATAACTGTTACAGTTTCACAGTTATTTTATGAAGGAAAGAATGCATTCTTTCAGTAAAGCATAAAATGTTCCTATATAGAGTACGAACAAAAGGAAACAAAAACACAAGCCTGTGAGCATATGTATATACTTCCATGGAACAATGACGTATGTATGTGTTTTCCCCTTAGAGCTATTTTAGCTCGTGTGAGTGTTACCCTACTTAAACATGCAAAAGTAAAGGTATCGTAAAAAACAAACGTATTGCACCCATAATACATGATTATATTTCATATCAACAGCTGTTAAGCATATAAAAAATTGAATCGGATATATTTAGCAAACAAATATATCGGTCATCTGTTTTCCCGCGGACATGCGCATTGAGGTCTGTTTTGCTCTTCCTTTATCAATATTCACGAAAAGGAATTGCTTTCCTGGCACTAAAATAAACATTTATAATTCTGTATTTTTCAGACGAGATGAAATTCACCATTGTAATTTATAGAATAAATGTAAATTTTATAAGCAATCAAACACATGCATTTTCCTTGTCATTTAAAAATTACGCAAATTCTATCGTGTATAGCATAAACAACCAATTTTTGACAATATAAGTGTGTTTGCTGATATGAAAAACTATATACAGCGATTTCTTAATAAGTTCGATGTTTTTAACTCCAAAATCAGTCAGCTGAGCAGAGTTAAAATTCAAGTAAATTCAAAGTCAGATATTTTGGATATGGGGTAACTAATATCTACTCTTGTTTACGGCGGGGGTCATTTTTCTACGGAGGGGGGGGGGTCATTTCTCTTCATGTTTAACATGAAGAAAAATGTCCCCTGGGTCTTTTTTCTTCAAAAAAATCCAATTATTCTACAGCTGGGTGGTCATTATTCTGCGTCGAAAAATGACCCCCATTATTCTACTGGGGTCATTTCTCTTCTTTACGCCGGCATTTGAATATTGCATCAAAACAACACGGAAAATAGAACAAATATCAGTCTCTGATCAAAGAAATGACAAGTCTGGCTAACACTTATGTAAAATTGTTTATTTATTAAAAAAAACTATAATACAGGAATAAAAGTTCAATACAACAAATAGAAAATAAAAAGAACTTTGATTTTTTTTTTTTTTTTTTTTTACATCAAACCAGTATTATTTTACCAAAACTACAAAAAGTAAAGATGAAGGTCTGCACGAAGCAAATCCGGACTGCTTCAATGGGTCAATAATATTAAATGTCCAAGAATAATTGAGTGTCACGATGTTCACTTTAAAAGGTCAAGTATGGAAATGGTTTTGTTTCAAACTTAAGAAATCAGATAGTCTCCGTCAACTGTTTTCAGGTTTCGATGATATATTAATTGGATCTTAGATAATAGCGGGCCGGGGAAGTTTTAAGTTTTATCATTTTCATCGCTGCTTGTATATTTTCTTTCTTAAACCAGTTAAGGGTGCTGAATAAATAAATCAAGATTTTGTAATGTCACTTTGATAATCACGAGAGAGAATTTCTTGAAAAAGAGAATATCTTATGATTAAAGTATTTAAACATCATAAGGATGAATACAGTATGTCACTTTATAGGGATAGAAAGTTCAAGGTGTGGTTACGATGATGTACACACAATTACGCATAAAAGGAATCAAGCAATCCAAAACAACATATCCGTTCTCAATAGGTCTGTGGATTTGCAAGTGTATAGTCGTGTTCACGTGACAACTGGCACATGACGCAGAGGGTACAGCAGCAACTGCAATAATAGTCATCCATAATGGACCCCTATAGAAAAAATAAAAATGCACGTGTTATATTTCAGTTCATTTTTAAAAGAGCTCGATGGTTGTAACCATTTTTAGACTGTATTGATCTCTTTTGGAAGAACAGTTATATAACTAGATGCGATCTCGTTGCGAGCAACGAGTGGGTCTTCCGTCCAATTTTTCATCAGATGCAATGAGATGAAATTATTGACTGAGATTTAAATCTGTCTGATGTGATGTTAACTCGATTTAAATGAGTTTGAAAATTTGAAAATCCTATAATAATTTATCCAATGATTTTGAACAAAATGTCACTTGACGCAGAAATGCAAAAGCATTTCAAAACTCATGTTTAAAAAGCATTATGAGGTCATTTTAACACGATGTTAATGAATTTTAAATTAAAAAAAAATTAAATTGCATCCAATCAATTCGAGAAAGATGTCGTCAGACGCAAAATTGCAAACGCAACTTAGATTCCATGACTTTAATTAGTCTGAGGTCATTTAAGCACGATTTTAATAAATTTAAATTTTTTTTTTCAAAATTAAACTTCATCCAATCAATTTGAAAAAAATGTCATCAGACGCAGAACTGCAAGCGCAACATAGATATAATGTTTTAAAGTTAGTCTGAGGTCATTTTA
>WFKH01010931.1:19552179-19566484 GCA_016163765.1 Magallana hongkongensis | reverse complement strand
CGAGGTTTAATGGTAACACGTATATATAAGAAAATCAGTGAAAAATAGAAGTTGAATCGGGGTACTAAGGGCTGAAAAAATTTCTTCCAGCTAATGGGCGCCGCCATTTTGGTCGAAAAAGTTGACTCATTCATTAAATGATTTGCGCTTTTCTATGTTTATTGTCGCTTAGCTCTATTAAAAAATTCCCAAGTTTTTAATGGAAAGTAATTTTAATGAAAATAATTGACTAAGCAAACCAGATTAGTTTCAACAGTGCTTTAATCAGGAGATAAGACTAGTTTCACGTATATCTTATCAAATTATTAGATGGAAATAAAAACATTAACACCAAGGAAGCGATCTTTTAGACACCAAATAAAGTAAAAAATAGAAATTTTATTAATTTACAAAATAGATAAGCGTTGAAAGAAGAAATAAAAAATTCGCGGAATTACGTACTTTTCTTCGGCTAGCTAATTCCGAAGATACAACTTTTACGTTTAACGTATGAAACATGACATCATAATGTAGACTGAGCACGAGGCATTTAGGTTTACTTTTGCTTATGATTTGAGTAGGCAGGTTGATCTTCAAAGCATAAAAATCTGCGCTTGGCTCAACGGTCACACCGTTTACATATTATTAAACAAAATTACTGAATGAAGTACTGAGATACAAGTCTTTTTTGAAATTTTAGTACTTCTGTATGGAACGCCATAGCTGCCTTAAGGTATGGTACGTCATAATACATGGTGAGATTCATAAATCAAAGGGTCGTTTCTGTATGTTAAATGGTCACCAGCCCTTGTTATATGGTGAAAAGTATATAACGTATGGTTGTTAACACATATTAAAAGGTGCCTTTAATACAATAAACTGTTTACAGCTATTTTTACATGGTTGCAAATGCACGTTAAATGGTGGTAATAATGACATAACTCTCTATTTATGTTAAACGGTTAGAAAAATGAAGCAATGAGACAGAGCGTAAAACCATTTGGTCAACATTACATTCATAAGGTGTTCTCGTATATCAGTTGGTCAGTACAGTATGTTAAATGGTTGCCACTCCTTGTTATTGAGTGAAAGTTTTATAATTTATGGTTGGTTACACGATCTAAAAGATGCGTCCAATACATTGGTTGGTGTGCAGAACATTTCATCTGGTTGAGAAAATACATTAAATGGTTACAATGGAAAATTAAATGGTGAAGTATTTTTATTACACGGTGAAAAGAGACAGTAATAGATCAATACATGAAACCATTTATATATTACTGTCCCATTGTAAATAGTGTATTTGGTATAGCATTTGGTGTAAACGTTATTTTATGAAGTCTATGTACTGAATTAAACTGTGTTTTTGTTAGTTCACACAATTCAACACTTAAATTAAAATGTTGAACTATCCATATACTGACTACACAATTCATAACAATCAGTGTCCGATAGTAATTAATTCCGATAAAACGATTAATGGTAAACTTTACAATTAGAATGTGACAAATATATTACATGTGTAATCACTTTTCAACTGCTGTTAATTAAACAATAGAATGCTTTCTTGGGTAATTCATGTGGGATATGAAAGTGGTGACATTGCAGAAAAATATATAACCCGCGTTGTTTATATTTACATCTTTCTTTTTCACAAAAAATAATTTATTGATTGTAAAAAGTAAGTAAAATTAACTAAATAACTTTTATTGTACATCAGTACGTTAGCAAAAAGAAACAGCAAAATTGTCTCCTATAGGAATTTGAGTCTGGCATCATCATGATAATTTCGTGTAGTCCGTTTTTATTCTTAAAATTCGCTGTAGGTTCGACCATTCGATAAACGGAGCGTGTAGATTCAGGTCTGTCACTTTCTACAGAACTATGAATTATGATAAGAAATAGAAGGAACAATACTCTGTAAATGTAAATATCATATGTGAAAAGCACTTTGTACAAACGAAGATTAAAATGCCCCCGCTGATTTCACTTTGTTTCAGAGAAGTTTGCGAAATCTGAAATGGAGAGAATACTTGTAAATTTTAATTTAAACAGTGTCGCAGACAATTATACATCTCAGAATATCTCGCCTAATACCGTTTTTATTGTCCAACCATGAATGTGTTCGTTATGACATAAAGTAAGCAAATTTAGTGGACCGCCTGCATTTAAAATTTTGAAATCCCTTTTGACTAAAGCTCTTCGACGAAGGCTTAAGTTTATGATATATCTGATAAAGGAAAGCTATTGTTCTGTGTCAGAAAGATTAAGAATTCTATATCGCAGATGCAACATCTTAAAATTCACAGAATGCACCGATAATGAACTTGACCTTAGCATTAAAAGTTTGATCATTGAATTTCCTTTTTGCTGTGAAAGTTTTTCTTGGTCATACTTAGAGACAAAGGATGTTCACATACAAAGGTGCAGATTAAGAAAGATCGAACTTATATCGTGTTGATAGTATGGGTGTGAGGGAGCAAAAAAGAGGTCTGAAAAAGACGCATTTAAAATGTTCAGGGACCAAATCATATTTGGCATATTGATACGAATTAATTCATAAAATTGACCCAAAATTTTGCTGGAGTGACCGTTGTGTCGTTTAGTTAAATGAACACATTCCAAATTCGGCACTACGATTATCGCTGACAGCGGAAATAAAATTTATAATCAAGTGATCGAGATTATTTAAGATAGAAATAAAATATATGTTTTGTAATGCAGAATAAATCTTTATACTGTTGATCTATTAATGAAAACATTGCACGTGTCCTTGATTTGTCAAATACTATTATGCATCGGGAATAAAACTAAATCAATAATTCATATCCTTTCTTTCAAAGTCAAACAACTGCGTTAGGAAATCTTATCAATTGTAAAAAATAGGGGAACAAATCAACTACTCAAATTTTAATGTATGATTTTGCAACTTTTTATTTGAATATTCACACAATCTTTTTAATGGATTTCATTTAGAAGAAAACCCCCAGAAGTAAAACATTTAATTGAGTGTTGATGGCAAAACACCCCAAAATAATCGCAAATATTAAAATTTTAATAATTCTTTCTAAAATTAAAATTGTTAAAAATGCCTGTAAATGATAAGATACAAAATATTTTTCTCTCTCTCCCTTTTTTTTTTTAAATTTTGACTAGTCACCATGGTGGACGAAGCACAATTTATTTCAGGACATGATATGACCGTGATATAAAATGTATACCAATTTCACTCTTTGCAATGGAACAATAATAGAATGGTTTCATGTATTGACCCATTACTGTCTTCTTTTCACCGTGTAATAAAAATACTTCACCATTTAAATTAACGTTGTCACCATTTAATATTTTTTCAACCAGATGAAATGTTCTGCACACCAACCAATGTATTGGACGCATCTTTTAGAGCGTGTAACCAACCATATACATGTATTATATAACTTTCACTCAATAACAAGGAGTGGCAACCTTTTAACATACTGTACTGACCAACTGATATACGAGAACACCTTATGAATGTAATGTTGACCAAATGGTTTTACGCTCTGACTCATTGCTTCATTTTTCTAACCGTTTAATATAAATAGAGCACCAGTTATGTCATTATTACCACCATTTAACGTGCATTTGCAACCATGTAAAAATAGCTGTAAACAGTTTAATGTATTAAAGGCACCTTTTAATATGTGTTAACAACCATACGTTATATACTTTTCACCATATAACAAGGGCTGGTGACCATTTAACATACAGAAACGACCCTTTATTTTATGAATCTCACCATGTATTATGACGTACCATACCTTAAGGCAGCTATGGCGTTCCATACTTCTGATAGTGTTGTGTACTATTTTTGTCAGCATAATTCGGCTGTTTCAATGGCTCTCTCGTTAATAGTGCGCATTACTTATATAACATGTAATTTAGATTTATTGTGTGGTGCTTTTTATCAACTTTGTTTATGTGGGTTTTTTCTTTGGGAAGGAGGTCTACGGGTCAAACCCGCGCACTTACGTGTACTGGTTGTGGATATTCCCCGGGGGGCTGCTGCTGTGGCTGTTGGGTAACTGGTTGGCTACCTGGTTCCTGACCAACCTTCCCATGACCGAATCCTGCTGGAAAAATATTCGGCTAACTGAACATTTAAATCCCAATTGATTCGTGTCGATGATTCCTGCAATCTTGTAATCTTGCGCGCACACTTTCTTAACTTTTGAAACTAGCTTTTTGATATATTTTTATAATTTTATATAACGTTTAAGCTAATGCAATTTTCTGGTAATTTTGTCATGTTTTACATGAGAAATTTTGAATTGAAAACATAACATATTGAACCATTTGAGTTTTCTTAACAGTGAATTGAACATGTCATATTTCAAAAGGTCCATAAAACTGATTAGATACTTAAAACTTTACTCCTCAAAAATAAAAAAAAAATATATTAGTTTTTGTTAACAGTTGGCTAAATTTGTCGAAAGAAAAGTTAGCGTTTTTGTTCTTTTCTAAAAACAAACGGTCAAATCATGATTGACGGGTATTATTTTTTAAAAAAGACAATTGAAATTTAAAACATGAGAACAACCAATTATCCTTAGCAAATTTTAAAAAAGTATGTATAAGGATGGTAATACGAGGGTTGTTAGAAAAGTTCGCGGACAAAGTTATTTACGGAAAAATTATTGTGTACTTTGTAGGATGACGTATGTTTTTTTAAATGACTATCAATTGAAAAAAGTATGCAAAAAATCATATGATTTTAATTTTTTTTTTCAAAATATACATTGATTTTTACTGTGCATGAATTAGATTTACGGAGCACCATTTCATATTCCCAACACGTCAGGTGACGTCAATCAACTGAAAGGCAAATCTGTCACTCTTTTTCAAAGTAAACACCTTTCAGTTCCACACACTTTTCGTGTCATTTAACCCATTTATAAAATGCACCTTCATACTATTATTTGTAAAGTTTTGGAATAATGTCTTTTGTGATCATTTAGGTCCGAAAATCTCTGTCCACGCAGTTTCAACTTTAGATAAGGAAATAAAGCGAAATCCATCGGTGCAAGATCCGGTCTGTATTGGGGTC
Organism: Magallana hongkongensis; assembly: GCA_016163765.1. Lineage (NCBI taxonomy): Eukaryota > Metazoa > Mollusca > Bivalvia > Ostreida > Ostreidae > Magallana > Magallana hongkongensis. The sequence goes on along the minus strand of WFKH01010931.1, from coordinate 19,561,419 downwards.
GGGTGGGGAGTGGGGGTGCTGCAAGAGCTCTAAATATCAGTCCTTCCATCTTTAAACCTCTGGTTCCATTTGTAAACCATTGTCCTAGGCACATGTGGGCCATCTCCAATAGCATCTATGAACCTTTTGGTCTCCATAGGAGATTTTCCTGCTTGCACACAAAATTTAATGACGGCCCGGTGCTCCAAGATGCCCATTGACGTTTTTGACTTAATTTTCAAGCGTTGGTCGTCCATATTCGGCGATAAAACGGTCAGAAATTCTTCAATTTAATTAAAACTTTCCCAAAATGACGTTCATAAGTTTTTGTGAGGTCAAATGAAATATCGTACATTTTTATGCGCTTAAACGGTACATTTTCTTCAAAGGATAAATGCGTACAAAGTATTAAAAAAAATTAAAAACTGACATGCTCCGTGAAGCCTATCTTATCATAATAATTAAGCTGTATATTTTTTATGGTGCATTTTAAAGAAAACCAAATCTCTACATATTTATTATAAATTACGTCAAGTTTAAATCTGAAATCTTTTGCAGGTATCATGCGAATAATCCGCTCACAATCAAACTTGTCCGCAAACTTTTCTAACAACCCCCCTTGTATATTTAAAAACTCTACAATACAAAAATGCAATAAACGTGTTTATATTGATGAATTAATATTTAAAAAAGTTAATAAGTGAAATTAAAATTAATTATAATTTTAAAAAACTTGAAATCAGTAAATGAATAATATTGTTTTACCGTGTCCTCCGTCCATGTTTAAAGTTAGAAAGACTTGAGTCCACCAGACAAGGAATAACTAATTCTTTTGATATATATCATAAGAATCACTCAAGCTCACACATCAATGCTCCCCCCGAATATAGGGCCTATTCAAAGAGGGGCTCATTTTTTTAAAATTTAGGAAGTGCCCTCGTTCGATTGATTCTATTGAAATTTCTTAACAAAGACTTTTTGAATTTTTTTTTTTTTTTTTTTTTTTTTTATATATATATATATATATATATATATATATATATATATAATTTGACAGACGGGCCTATATACCGTGAGAGTATGTTTTCCAGGGGTTTTTTTTGTAGAAAATTATAGATAATCAACACATTTGAGATTTAAGTTTTCAATTTTTTATATTATAAAACCTTAAATTTTAAATAAGTATTTAAGACACCTTGATACCACCCTTCAGCGCAAACTGAGCATGAACTTGTGCATACAAGTTTTATGGGATGTGTTGTAATGTGCTAACTAAAGAGTTGTAAATAAATAAATCCCTCCCTCCACATATATACACACATTAAGGTTTATTGGTGAATTTGTAAACGTCGGTTGGTCTGTGGATACTGCCACTTTTTGGTCATCCAATGGCATAGAAATTCAAGACCCCATTAATCATATTGAGAACTTCCTCGATTAATTTCAAAGTCTAAGATATAGATTTTAAAGCTGTACACATGCGAAAATGTCCTAAAAATTCTTGGATCAAATAAACTTCAGTACTAAAGTTGCTGATTGAGTGATTCTTAAAGTGTAGAGTGTACGTTATAGTTACACAAGAAAAAGGACTGTCATTAACCATAACAAACGAATGTGTTTTATTTCTTTGGATTGGCTTTTTTTTAAATATATATACAATCAAAATATGGCCCACATGTTATCCTGTGAAAGGGGTATTATGAAGAGGACTTACATTGACAGTACCTGATATTAGTAATTTAACACAGATGTATCGACGAAGGCCCCCCCCCCCCCCCTCCCCCCCCCCCCCCCCCCCCACACACACACATCGTCATTCCAACACACACTGTCTTGAATATCGATTAATTTCTTATAGAGTCCCATGTAGAAAAAAATTCAATATCTTTCGACCTGGCCGATCTAGGAAAAGAAAAGCTGTACGTAGATAGATCTCGATTTTTAAAATACTTAGATGCGAGGAAAATTCTCCTTACTCCCCCATTCCCTCCCCCATTACGGAATCTTTTTTCAGGATTGGTTACTAGTAATTGGTGGCGGTTTTTTTGGCTTGTCAAAATGTTGGCGTAAATCTTCTAACAACCCCCCGCGCCTTAAATGAAAAGAGACTGTGCTTGCAGTTGTCTGCTGTCCAATCTTTTTACATTTCTTTCAGAAATTTTTTTTTTTAATAAAAAGATTTAAAGGTTGCCCATACAAGTTGATAAGAAGATATCTATTGTCTATTGCTGCCAATATATACAACTGTAAAACCTTCTTCATGTTTGCGTCATTTTATGGTTTTATGTCATGCTTGTTGGAATAAAGACTTCAGTTTAGTTATCTGATGGCTCGTATTTTACAAAGAATGATAAATATGGGATTCAAGCGTTGCCTTTAAAACAATCAACATGGATAAGATCTTGCAAGACTGGGTCACACTTTATCAGAGTGCGTTTGTCCTCTATAAAAACAACTTTAATTCAACATAACAAATGAAATCTACTTCCATATTTCTTTGCAGTTGACCTTTAAATGAGTTCTTTTGAACGAAGTTCAATATTGTTGATCTGATGAAGTTTTGAAGTTTCCACAATTAATAGTGTCACCTTGTGACTTTTAAGTATATACGTGAGCACCTATATATTACATGTTCTTGGTAATTGACCAAAACAGTCTAATATTATATATACATATATATATATATATATATATATATATATATATATATATATATATATATAGTTCGATCCCTTGTTGAATAATAAATCTGAAATACTAGTATACAAGGGGTTATCAAAAAGCTCTAGACTAATGTCATAAAATCTAATATACAATGTAAGATTGTACTTTACAATGATAAATCTGTTTAAAATCTATGACCCGTGTAAAACTTCATTTTACTTAAATACCGGTATTTTGCTGCGTTGAAAATCACACTTTATTCTCCTTCTTCCTAAAAGTATTACAGCTGTAAGGTCATCTGATAATATTACTCGTTTGACTCGGCGTTCCAGGACCTTTAACCTCCCCTCCCCCCAGAAGAGCCACTGCCTTCGTTCTCAGAATTCTGTAAATTGCTGTGCTATTCGGATCTACCCAGTGCGTTCATATGAACCCACTGCTAATTCAATAAGAGCTCCATAAAGAACATTCTAAAAACAAGTCCGAATTCTAGTTTATTCTGAATAAAGAGCGCTTAACAAACCAGGAGGGTTAGGGTTGATTTGAAAAAATTGATATTTTAAATCTAAAATATTTGATTTTTTTTCTATACTAGTGAATAGTCGAATATTTAGCTATCGGAAAGTACGGAAAGCACGGACTTGTGTCAAATCGTTTATCTCAAAAATCAGGGGAGCAATCTTTCACAATTTGACTTCAATGGGTCAAAGATTATGAAATCATTTAAGGTGGTATGGGACACTTGTCGATATTAATGTGGATTAAAGTATATTATATTTAAAATATTTTCACCAGTTTAGAAATTTCAAACTTTACAATATTTAACCAAAAAAAAATACGTTTTAAAAACTTTTGGAAAGGTACAAATTTTAACATCCCCAGCGGTATTCGAACTCATGACTTACAGATCCGTAATGAACCCTCTTTTTTTTTTTTATCTTTTATTGATATTCAACATTATATACATTTCAATTCTTAAAAACAGCCATTTCTAATCAACAAATGAGTTTATACAAAAGTACAAAAATTAAAAAATGAATATCAACACACCCTCCGTTTCTTTAACTAAAGTGTTTCTGTATAAAAATAATTTGTAGAAAATATTTATTCTGTTTTTCCTTGATACACAATTGATAATGATTGTATCTAATAAATTGTTTTAACATTTATTAATTTACAAAATCTAGTAACATCCATCTTCTGTTTACTCTTGATAAACAGTTCTCTTCGTTTGTATATACTTAATCTACATATTGATAAAAGAAATTAACAAAAAATGTATTTACATTTTTTATGCCCTTTGACAATGATGAGAAAAACATCTAATAATGTTTCTAAATGATAAACAACAAATTTGTTTATAAATTCATGTAGTTCACTACAACCAATAAATAAATGTATTATATCTTCATTTTGTAGTGAGCAAATTGGACAACAACTTGATTCTGTTTTACCCATTTTGAACAATTTTTCATATGTAATATTGTATTGTGATACATTTTAAAATCTAGTTCAATAATTTCAGGTGTTTTATAAGACTCTAATAATGTTGCCCATCTTTTGAAAAATACATCAGAATCATCAATATCAAATTTTTCTTTCCAAAAAGTATTTGATACAGGATTGAAACAATTTTTGTACCAGTAATTTGTAAAATATTTTAACAGTACATGTACTAAAAACTACAGATTGATTTTCTTATTTTACCCAAAAGTCTGCAAGAAAAGCATTGTTGTGAAACTCAATTTCTTTTACATATTTTGTCCATTCTATCGGAATACTTTTTAATAGAGATAGCCGAAACATTTGCATCGGGGTCATTCTCTTTAATAATATCAACAAAATAAGAACTTGGTAAGTAACCAGGTATAACTTCATATGAGATATGTTTTACATGTGTATCTCCCGCATTAATAAGTTCATTCCACTTTAACATTTTACCATTGTCTTTTTACGTTTGGATTACAAAAAGACAAAAATTATAAACGGCACTTTCTTTTCTGTTAAATAGCACATAATCTTCTATAGCATACCATGCACTAAACAGTTCTTTGTAAAACTGGGGTAATTTAAGTAAGTCTTTACTAAACAATCTCAGTAAAAATATTTCTGAATTTGCTCCTAAAGAACATATATTTGACGGTTAATATTTGAAAATGTGTTTCCACAAAAAATCTTTCGATGTACAAAAATATTTAGCTAGAAATTTAAGTCTAAACGATAATCATTAAACGATAACATTTTGAGATAAACATCATTCAACATTAAACCACCATCATGTTTATCACCAACAATAGTTTTATAAGACACCAAATGTGCCCCATAATTCCACAAAAAATTAATACATTCTTTTTGTACTGAATCTCTTGCCCATTTGGGCATCGATAAAACAGATAACGAATACCACATCAACATAGTCTTTATAACAACTGCCCTTCCTTGAATTGTTAAGTCTCTTTGTCTCCACAAATAAAGTATTTGTATAATTTTTGTACGTTGTCTTTCCAGTTTAAAACTTCACATTCTTTCTTGTTTCTACCAAAAAATATACCAAGTATTTTCATAATATTTGACTCAGAAATACCAAAAACGTTTTTCATGTTGTCTTTCATATAACTAAACCTATACACATAATTTCAGATTTTTGAGTTATTTTCGCACCTGATGCATTTCCGTAAAATTCAAAAACTTGTAAAACCTCTGTAATAGAACCTATATCTGATATTGTCATAGTTGTATCATCAGCGTGTTGAAACATCAAAGCAACCTTGTCAGCCATTGGTATTGGAATCCCTTTTATATTTGTGTTACATTTCATTGCATGATACAAAGGTTCTGCTGATAAAACATATAATAAGGCAAATATTGGACAACCCTGTCTTACCGAATTTTTAACTGGAAAATAATTTGTTAAAAAAAACCATTATATATGACACTACTAAAAATGTCTTGATAAAATATCTTGATCCACCTTTTAAAACAAGGTCCAAAACCAAATGTATCTAAAACATCAAATAAATAATCATGACTTACTCTATCAAAGGCTTTTTCTTGATCTATTGTAACAATGTATCTTTCCAAATTATCCATTTCTATTAAATCAATATTGTCTCTTACACTAAATAGAGTATCTGCTATATCTTTTCCTATTATACAAAATGTTTGAGCATCTGATACAATATTTGGTAAAACAAATTTTAATCTATTTGCCATAACTCTAGCAATAACTTTGTAATCAACATTAAGTAAGCTAATAGGTCTATAATTTTTCAAACATTTTTTGTCTCCCTTTTTCTTGTACAATAAAGTAATAACACCCATTCTCATACTGTGAAATAACGATTCTTTTGTTTCTATTTCTTTGTACAATTTAAACAATATATCACTTAAATATGGCAAAAACATTTTGTAAAATTCAACAGTTAATCCATCGGAGCCTGGACTTTTGTTATTGGACATTTCTTTAACTGCTATTATAATTTCTTCGTTGTTAATACATCTTTCACATTACTCGAAATCATTCTCATCTAATTTTTTGTCAACAATTGATAAAAAATGCTCTTTACTTTCTTCTTTAATACTAACAGACAATTTTGAAAAAAAACTTGTATTGAATTTCTAGTAGCGCTTCTGTATCATTTTTAATTATACCATCATCAACTATAGTATGTCCCAAGTTATTGCTTCCATCACTTTTTGATGATTTTTAATTAAAATACACATACCTGTGAAAGAAATATAGTTGAAATTGATAAAAGGGAAAATATCCAAGATATTTTCATTGACACATTATCATTTTTCATTCAGAAAAGTTCACAGGAACGAAAACAAATTTCTTACGGAGATTTATAATCGGAAATGTTTACATCTTTTTGACCATTCGGAACACACTCGGAATACCTCGCACAATTTTTTAACGTTATCATCCGGGCTATTTATGGCTGATGCAATGCAAAATCCACGTAGACTTTCTATTTTGGGTTGTGTATTGAAACCTGAAGCGGTAGAGGGAGCGTTTCAAAACAGATAATCTGGACATTTTTCATATAAGTGGATGAACGTAGTTTGAGCACAAAAGTGGTGGAAGCAAAAACTCGGGACAGAGTATAATTCTTTAATTGAATTTGATTTTTGTCTAACTTTTTCCAAATTCAAAAAATATTTTGTACATTTATCAGTCTCATTGGCCCACCGAGCCTTTGACCTTAATACTACAACTCTACATTTTTCTAGTTCAAACTCCGACATTTCATATTTCAACGCTTCATATTTTCAATATCTATTTTTTCTCCATTTGCAATATTTTAAGATAACCTTTTTATTTTGTTTTGTAGAGTAAACTATTCTTTCTTGCGTTCTTTAGCCCTTCTTTTACTATAACTCTGAAAATACTTCTTAATTTTGTATTTTAAATTGTCCCTCCAAACTAATAGTGATGTGTCGTATAATATAATATCTTTTTCTCTTTCTATCAATTCTACAATTTTTCCTTTGTATATTTCATCCCTAAGTAGCGCATTATTTAGAATCCATATTCTAGGACCTCTTTCAACATCATCATTATTAATTTAAAAATAAAGAACAACCATTAAATGATCACTTAAAGTAGTTTCAACATAATAAATATTTCTAACATACTTGTTCAAATCCTTAAATGTCAAAAATATAGTCAATTCTACTTTGAACAAGTGTATTTTCAACCACCATTTTTCTAGAAAAAACTTTATCTGTTTTATTTCTATTTCTCCATATATCATTAACACAATGTTTATTCATAAATTCAAACAGTGCTTTATAACCCTTGTCATACATATGGACTGTTTTCCAACAACGATCTATTTCACTAAGCGTGTTATTTAAATCTCCTATTTTAAATCATTTCTTATTAAAAATGTTACACCTCTTGCCGAACTGTCATAGTTATTGTAAATAATTTCACCATTACATAAATGTTTATACCTATTAATTAATAAATTCATCTCTCCAATGTGTCTCTTGTAGACCAATAATATCATATTTCTTTTCAACAAATAAACTAAATATCATTTTCATTTTGTCGACATTACATAACCCATTACAGTTCCATGAAGTAACTAACATTACATGCAGATATAAGTAATAAGTTGCAATAACTTTATTCATTTTATCGATTCTTTTTTTCCTTTTCTTTCTTCACCTTCTTCTTTCTCTTTATTTTTCCTTTGATAACGATTTCGTCGTCTTGTTCTGATGACTCGGAACTTTCTTAATTTTCTCCTATCACCTCGTTTACTCCCGCGTTCTTTTGATCACGATGGCTATCTGCACTATCAACGGGTTCACCAATTTTTTCACTATTTTTTTTCACCTGCGAATCAACTTCGGATTCAATTTTCTTTTGTTCATCGTACGTTTTCCCGATATCATCTTCGATTGAATTTTCCTGTGTTTCGTTTACTTCCATTTCTGGTTCTGATTCCCTCTCTTGTGCCTCTTTATTCTGTGCTCCGTTCTCCTTATTCACCTCTTCCGCAGGGCTTTCTTCTCCTGACTCGTGTTCATCAGACCCGTACGAACACTTGTCTCCCCATTCAAGACAACCGTTACGGTAACACTTTTTCACCGTACATATTCTAGCGTATAGGTGTTAAATATTTTACCATCATAATGCATACGTTTTAATAACTAGTAGGGATAATAAGTTGTTCTCATGTTTTAAATTTGTCTTTTTCAAAAGATTTACCGTCTTTCATGATTTGACCATTTGTTTTCTGAAAAACAACAAAACGCCAGTTTACCTAATCAAAACATTTTTTTCAACAAGAATTGAATTGCATGCAATCAATAAAATGGATGGCATTTTAGGGAGTCACTCCTCATTGTTTAGAACGCACTTTAGGTTCAAAACATATATATAAATATCAGTTTAGAAAACAATGAAAAGTAAAGATGATCGCTGATTATTAAAAGATATTATAAAACCATCACTTTAAAATTTGTTTTTCTGTGATTATTTACATATAACTGCGCTAATTTCCTTATCTTTTTTAATTAAAAAGAAGTTTTTGAAGAAACTTATCGTCTGGTTGGATGTCATTTTATATGCATATATGCTACCCATGCCATATACCGCTGAAAGTTTCTTTCAATGTCATGACAATACAGAAACATTGAGATAATATATTGCAAAAAATGCACTTAATTTGACAGACGTACATGTACTTAGACTGTGGGGGCATTTATTCAGTTCTTATGTAGAAATTTATAGATAATACCTATACTATTTGAGTTTAAAGTAGTAGTTTTTTTTCAAAAAACACTAAATTTTTTAATGCGTTTTTAAGAACCTTGATACTGTGTTGAGCGCAAACTTATCATGAACGTGTGCATGCAAGTTTTTTGGGATGTGTTGCATCTAGTAATGTGCCATAAAGAGCAGTAAATCAATTAATCACTCCCTCTACATACATACACACTTTAAGGTTTATTGTCTAATTTGTAAACGTCGGTCGGTCTATGGATACTGCCGTTATTTTGTTTGTCCAATGGCATAGAAACTCAAGACTAATTGTGATTAATCATATGGAGAACTTCCTCTATTAATTTCAAAGTCTAAGA
>WFKH01010931.1:19480698-19544586 GCA_016163765.1 Magallana hongkongensis | reverse complement strand
ACACACAGTCATTCCCACACACACTTTTTTGAATATCGATTAATTTCTTATATAGTCCCATTTAGAAAAAAATTTCAACGTCTTCCGACCTGGCTGATCTAGGAAAAGTTGTACGTAGATAGATCTCGATTTTTAAGATTCAAGTTCAAGTTCAGTTTATTCGCTCAAACCAAATCATTTGGTACAAGAGGAACATATATATACAATACACAAAAATACAGATACTTAGATGCGAGGAAAAAAATTATCCTTACACCCCCATTCCCTCCCCTATTTCGGATTCAATTTTTCAGTTTTGGTTACTAGTAATTGGTGAAGTATAAGTGGCGGTTTTTTGGCTTGTCAAAATGTTGGCGTAAATCTTCAAGCCCCCCCCCCCCCCCCGCCTTACTTTAAAAAAAAGACTGTGTTTAGTGTTTGTCTGCTATCCAATCTTTTTATATTTCTTTCAGAATAATTTTTTTCAAATTAAAAGAATTAAAGGTTGTCCATACAAGTGGATAAAAAGATATCTATTGTCTATTGCTTCTTCATGTTTGCGTCATTTTATTGTTTTATGTCATTCTTGTTGGAATAAAGACTTCAGTTTAGTTTATCTGATGGCTCGTTTTTTTTACAAATAATGATAAAATATGGGATTCAAGCGTCGCCTTTAAAAACATCAACATGGATAAGATCTTGCAAGACTGGGTCTAACTTTATCAGAGTCCGTTTGTCCTCTATAAGGACAGCTTGATTCAACATAACAATTGAATTTTCTTCCCTATTTCTTTACAGTTGACATTTAAATGAGTTCTCTTGAACTAAGTTCAATATTGCTAATCTGATGAAGTTTCAACAATTAACAGTGTCACCTTGTGCCTTTTTAAGTATATTCGTGAGCACGTATATACATGCTCTTGGTAATTGACCAAAACAGTCTAATATTATACTTAATTTCATGAGCAGCACAACATCAAAATTTAATCTAGTGAACAGTATATGAACTATGTAAGTGATTCCTAAAAAAAGTTGTTTAAAATCCTAACAAGAAATTTATACCAGTTTTATTTTCACGATTTTAAGACAAATGCATGATATTCTGTTACATTTTCAGGAGCTTTTCAATATGGCCACACCATTGCTAAACTTTAATTGCAATCATGTTTCTATTTTAAAGCCATACATATGATAAACTTGCAAAATGTAAAGACTTGCAAGTACTTATATATATATATATATATATATATATATATATATATATATATATATATATATATATATATATATATATATCATCTTATAACCGTGTATCTTTTGATCCGACACTTTAGATAACGAGTGTTGTTGGTTTTTTAGTGCTTCTTTTATATATACGATCTCTTGTTGAATAATAGATCTGAAATATACAAGGGGTTATCAAAAAGTTCTAGACTAACACCATAAAACCTAGTAAAATATTCAGTCGATTGCGATATTTCTGTAAAGTTGAACATAAGTGGAACAATTCAATGCAATTCATTCGTGCAAAAGATTTATATACAATGTAAGATGAAATGACTGTGTATGATTGTACTTTACAATGATAAATCTGTTTAAAATCTATGACCCGTGTATAACTCTCTTTTTACTTAAATACCGGTATTTTGCTGCGTTGAAAATAATACTTTTTTCTCCTTCTTCCTAAAAGTGTTGCAGCTGTAAGGCCATCTGACTCGTTTGACACGCCGTTCCATGACCTTTAACCCCCCCCCCTCCCCCAGACAAGCCACTTCCCTGGTTCTCAGAATTTTGTAAATTGCTGTGCTATTCGGATCTACCCAGTGCATTCATATGAACCAACTGCTCAATCAATAGGAGCTTCATAAAGAACATTTTATAAACAAGTCCGAATTCTAGTTTATTCTGAATAAAGAGCGCTTAACAAACCAGGAGGGTCAGGGTTGAAAAGTAGGGGTATGTGTAAATTAAAATCCGGCTATGAACTCGAATGTTAAAGTAAACTGAAATAGGTTTTCTCTTTTGTTAATCTAGCTGTCAATCAAATATCGATCAACAATGGCTTTTTTGTATTTCTTTTAAAAAACGATTTTTGAACGTTTAATTTGCGGTAAAGTTATAACAGATCTAACAACCTTTACGAGATAATGAAAGAAAGATGATAGTATATTATTTAGAACGTGGGGATAAAGATTATTAGAGATGAATATGCTGTCACATTGTAATTTATTCAACTCATCAGTAGAGTTATTCAAAAATAATTAATATTACGTTGTTCCTATTTTTTAGAAATAAATGATTGTGTTTATAAAGCTACTGACAAATCACGGTTTGACCTGTTTAAGAGAGCTTGGCAGTCGAGTCCATTTTATACTATATTAATCTCCTTTATATAAAGAGCGCTGTATCAAGATAAAGGGGGAAAAATAATATTTTAAATTTAAAATATTTGATTTTTTTTCTTTACTAATGAATCACATATTTAGCAATTGGAGTTGGAGAGTACGGAAGCACGAACTTGCGTCAAATCGTTTCCCTCAAAAATCAGGGGAGCAATCTTTCACGTTTTGACTTCAATGGGTCACAGATTATGAAATCATTTGAAGTAGCCTTCTATATATAATATTGATGGACTGGCAGTTCCTGTCTATGTATAGACCCGTTAAACACTCAAATACCTTTTGACGTGATTTTAGTGTTGTACAGGGTGTCCCAGAATATCTGATACCATTTGAAATTCGTATATATTTGGTCAAAACTTGTAAATTGTGACTTAAATAAAAAGTAAAATCGTTTAATTTTTTCCCACAAAAAAAGTTTAGGAGAAAAACGTACTTTTATTTTAATTATGATGTCACAAAATTACATTATATTTCTTTGGTTGAATTGAATTTCAATCAAGATAAATCGGACAAGAGAGCAGACATCTTCCGTTTAAAACTGTATTATCAAACACAGACTCAAGATATAGTTGTACGAATTATGAAAAAAGAATACCCTGGGGAAAAGCAACTCAACAAGCAACAGATTCTTTAAATTGAGAAGATTTGAGAAAATGGGATCCGTACAGTGGCTGTTATGAGTAATTTTACTCATCGACCTGACGTCGTCATTGGTAAAAAGGACGTCTTTTGGAGCACTCTCTTTAAATTTGTTGTGTTTGTATAAACAACGCCCAATTTGTCAAAAACTTATGAATGCTTGTGAAATTTGTGGAGTAAAAATTTATATCATATACATTTATAAAAATGCATTTGATTTTTTGTTAAAAATTTTTGATAAAAAGTTATTCAAAGAGTAAATCAGATATTCTGGGACACCCTGTACTTGAAAGTACGTATGACAAACATGTACATTACACAGTGTATGTGTTTCTTTTAGAATAACTGTTGGGTCAATAATCCAGCACCTTGAAATACTGTCGGTCAACCGACATATAGGGGTGGCAAATATACTAGTAGCCAATGACAAACGCAAACTGTATGAGCTTTGAATTCAACACGCATACAATTGTGCTGTTTTACAATCAAGAAGTCTCTGACTTGATGGATTGGTCATAGATGAGTGTCCCCCGCTAATCAGTGAATTGAGCTTCTGTTCTTATACTTCAAATGTTTTAAGTAATTCAAAGTAAATTCAGAGTAATTCAGATGAAAATGTAATTTGAAAATTATTACTTTTAATTATTAAAAAATCATTTTTTATCAGACGAACAGCTATGTGAAAAATGGGGTTAATATATAGAAGACAATGAACATTTTATAAAGTGTCCATAATTTTGAAAGAAATATATATTTGTAAATAAACTAAATAATATCGGTGTTGAATCTAAACTTGAAACTCTATTAAGGGGAAAAAAACAAAAATTATTTTTTTTAAATCAATCAAATTTTAACTTTGTATACCTTAAATTAAAGTGAATTTATGTTTCAATTAGTATTTTAAGTTGATTTTAGTACATTTTATATAGTGTTATTTTTCTAAATAGTTTTATTGATTATATTTTATCATTTTTAATAATGCTTTCATTAATTTGTTTTCATAAACTATTCTCAATACAGGTAATTGATAACAAATAGATTCACATGTGAAAAAAGACTATAGCCTGCTGATCACTCAGGTGTAAAATTCAAAATGTTGGCCAGCTGGGAATTGAGAATTCCAGAATTTAAGCCAAGTGGGAATAAACCGGAGCAAAGGACGTACGTATGACAAGGTCCATTCGTTTCGCAATATCTTTGATTCTATTACAGTTATTGCCAAAAGAATTTCAAAGAAACGATTCTCCAATATACCACGAACGTCATCAAACGATGATCAGATCAGAAACACACTGTGTACTGATAATGAGATTTTTAGAACTTTAGAATGCTTAGTACCAGTCACAACGCTGTGTATTGCATCATTATTTCTAATGACTCGATGCGGCTGTTCTAACAACATCCCTAACCAATTTACAACTGCATGTTTTTTCAAATAAAATCAAAATAGTGAAACTACGTAAACATTGTTAATGTCAGCTGTTACAGTACATGTATCTGTAGTGGAAGTCACTGGAAAAGTCAAATAATTTACCTGCTATTCTAGTCAATTTGTTGCTTTTTAGGGAAATAAAAATGTAAAAGCAAAGATTGTTGTCGTTGTCGACAGATTTAATTGTTGAAAAAAATCTGCCAACCGGAATGAATTGTTGTCATCCACACAGAAATATTGGCTTTATTTAGGTAACACCTTTTTTTTCGGAGAATAAGTTAAGTTTTTATACAGAAATAATGATTTTAAAAATGCTTTCATAGAAAAAAGGGTACAGTCTTCACATTTTTTTGAAAGAACATTTATCGGTGTTCAAAGTGTTGAAGTTCAACTGAAGGATATCTATGTATGTCAGCGGCCCCTTTAGACAAGTATACAATGAATTACAAAAAATCTACCATGGTTTTGATAATTTTCAGATGAATAACACGTCCTGATTTTTGTTAATAGCTTGGATCGTATCTTATTGTAATGATTGACGCATAATCGATGGCTTTGTAGACTCAGTTTATTTAATATCAATTTTCGTACTAGTTTGTGACCATGTCCTTTGGAGCTAAGCCACAAAAGATTTGCTAAAGATGTGGGTTTTTTTGTATTTGAAATTCGAATCGTAAACGTTTCATATTAAAGTTGATTATAACAGGTACTTTATATGCGTCTCTTGTTCTCATTTACAATAACAGGAATATTCAAAATTGTCATAATCTTACACGTATCTCTTTTCTTTGCAATTTTCTTATAACATATTATCATTGTAACTATGTATGATGTTTATCTACATCTGCATCATTCATTTGAGGAAAAATGAATGCGGCATTTTCTATTTTTTCTGCCGAAAGACTTTCAACACAATTACTTTTAAAAGCTTTATTAAAAATAAAAATGAATAGCAAGTAACAAATAAAAAATGGACGGCATTTAAAGTAAAAATACACAGATCAAAATGTATGTAATGATTTTAAAAGCATGTAAACACAAATAAGGAATAGAACATTCCTGCCTCTGCCCCTGATTTATATAATATTCAATCATTTTTAAATCCTATCGATTTATCAATTGACATGAAATAAATCAACATGAAGGTGAAATTTAGATGAATGTAATTCACAAGTTATCGACTACAAGCAATTTCAGCTTGATTTTCTTTAGGGATACATACTGGTTTAGATTGAGGTTTTTTTTCATCATTCGAATTTCTATACATCAACTAGTGGTATGTGACAATATAATATGCAGAAATTCTGGATGTTCTGAGTACCAAGGTCTAATGGATTTAATCATTTACAACAATACTGGAATATCAATATTCCTGTGTTGGTTTTGACTGTCCCATCCCTTGTACAATATCACAAATGGCACACTCTTCATTGAAAATCTTAGAACATAGCTAACGAATGATGTTTTATAAAGGTTTTTTTTTTCCCGACTGCAGTCCTCCTTGACCTTGTTTCTTTGTTTTAGGTCAAGGTCGTGTGATATTTAACATGTCTCTGAAAATGGTATCTCTGTATTTCTTCTCAAGCTCCAACATGTACGTCATGTAATTTGATATTCGGAATCCTGTGATGGCAGCTTCCTGTTATAAACAAATAAATTAAAGGTGTGAATAGATGCATGACATCACTTGCATTCAAATAACACAGCAGAAAAATCAGACCCATTATAAATGTAGATGCATTCTCTTTAAATTGTAGCCTTGCTTGGTTAATGCCAAACCTATAATCCAATATTGTGTTCACTTTAAAACATGTCATTAAAACATCTCAATGGGCCTCAAAGATTAATCAGTAATCCTTTATTTTTAATTACTGACAAAATAATGACTGAATTTTAAATTTGTTTGATTATCCTTATTCATTTTTTGTTAACATTCTTAGGGGGTTAGCATTGCTACATTCTTAGACAAAAGCATGCACATAAGGCTATGTAAATGAAACATAATCATGAAAACTTTTCAATCAAGGTTAACATAGGCAGGGAGCAACCTTGGTGCCTGTTGCAGTAAACCCCTACCTTGAGATGAATAATGAGGTCTTGAGTTTGCATGTGCTCCATGATGTTCTTCTGCTGGTGTTTCAGAATGGCACAACACAGGTACACCTGGTAGTCAATGCCCATCACTATACACAGACAGACATACTGACAGATCTCATTCCAGTCCAGATAGTTCCAGAAACACTGCTTCAGCCAATGAAAACAAATCTGAAAGCAACAAAATGCGAAATCTAGCTATCAGTCTCATGACACCCAGCATTGTGATACATGAAAACTTACAACTGTAGACTCCTTTTGATATTATCTTTGGGGAAAATTCAACTTCTTAAAAGAAGTTACCTAGTACTGTGGAATACATGTGTAAGAGCTTCATACTTTCTTTTGCAACAGCCAATATTTAATTCCAAATGCAGTTTTTATTATTCAATTTGACATTAATTGTAGAGATTTTTGTGAACATGGGCTTACCTGAGCTGGAGTGAATCCAGACATTTTGAATGCAGAGGCCACCAGAGGGAGTTCTATCTGGAGGATGAGTTCAATGTTGTGACCTGTGCTGGAGAATATGGGGGAAATCCCACTGCACATCAGGTCAGAGGGTAAGTGAACCTGAAAGGTCAATGGTTATTAAATTAACCATAAATTTTCAGTCATTCTATATACTTTTGTGGTATATCAAATTAACCACCAGAGGCATTTTTTTTAAGTCAATGACTGGTCAAATTTGGTTAATTAATCTTATTTCTTACACTTATATTTGAGTTATTTTGGGATTGATATTTTAACAATAAATAGTTTTTTAATTCCCTATTAAAATCCACTGTGATTCAGTAAATTTCCATAACACGTTACTTTATAAGGCAAAAAAATGTTAATGTTTAATTTCTCAGTCATTGCCGCATCAGGTTAAATCCTGTTGCATTGATTAATTTTATCTATTTACCATGTTAATCTAAAATAAAATATCTGCCACACACATATTTTGAAATTTTGACCTGAGAAACTAAAGATCAATTTTGTTTTGCCTTCAGATATATGTAGATACATTTCTTATACATAGACTTACAGAGCAGTGAAGTCTTGGGATCCAGAGGTAACCAGAACAACCCAGGGTGGAGAACTTGTGGAGGAAATTCCAGGATTTCTCCAGGTTACCTCCAAACATCAGAAAGATGGTAGCAGCAAACCAGTCAAATCCCCCGTAAAATGAATGGAGATATTCTAAAATGTAATACATGTAGAAGTTATAAAAGTTTCTTTATAGACTGGAGTAATATGAACATTCAGTGAAGGTTAATGGAGTACAAAAGAGTGGCAGCAATTTTCTAAAATGAATTAAATGTAGTCCACATGAAATATGACGAACATGGGCAAATGAGATGGAGCAAATGCCATTAAAAAATGAAATACTTGTAGCCTACATAAAATATGAATAACATGGGAAAATAAGATGGTGCAAACAACTATTATATGTATTTTTTAAAATTGAACAGTAAAACCAACATAATGAAACCCTTACGGCCATGATCCTTATATCTACTTCAGAATAATTAAGGAGAAGGGTGACATGGTATTTTGCAAATGTATACTGTACCTATTGAAACTTCCATTGGTTTTTGCTGTTGTTGTAGATAATAAGAGCACTGCTTCAGCAGCTGGGCAAGGCGATCTGTCACATCATTGTGGATCACTTTCAGGTGTAGACCATACCTGTCAATCAAAACTCCAATAAAATCACACCATGTCTGCAGAGAGTATGCAACAATTCATATCATAATCATAATATCATATCATTTGTTGGCTTTACATAAAAACCAAAGCAAAACAATATTTCATAAGTTATTGCAGGAGTATGTGAAGGTATTCTAGAATGACACAGATAGACATCTTACCTTATAGCCATTTTTATTCCATTTTTCTGGAGTGGGGATAGTTTTAAAGCCCTCAATGAACTGTCTGAACCTTTGATAGACAAAAAAAAAAGATACACTGAGGATACCTGTAATCCACAAATAATGTTTAACTCTATTTTAAGATTCAAGCAAAGAAATATATCTGAAAAATGCATACAATGGCCAGAAAAAGTTACTTTACATTTTATGCTTCAGCAACATTTAGTTTTCACTAAGGCATAAATATTTTTAGAAAATTAGAAACTTAATACATATAATTACGTATTGTAGTGTGTCAAAACTATAGAAATTTGAAAATGAAATGTGCTGCATGGAAATATGCATAAAAATCATTGTGAATATACATGTACCAATCATATTGTTAAAAGAAAAATTTCCTTTGAAAATGGTCAAGTTAGTTGAAAACAACAGTGAAGGGCAGATCAAAATAGTGGGTCTCATTTTGTTAGTGGCATGAAAATGTGGCATCTGAGTGAACAGGCCTACCACTGTTGCCACTGCTGGGACGAGAACACCGCCCATAAAACCATGGTTCTATAAACAAAGGGTCAACGGTACATTACACAGGATGTGTTATGACAATCATATTATTCAACAGACATGTTACAGACTACAAAAACTAACAGTTCGATACATGGGAAATTAAAGTACTGTAAACCAACTTTTATTTGTGATGGATGACTTTATTTTGTCATTGTCTAGCGATTACTGTAAACATTATATTTGGCGTGTACGATATTTGGTGGAAATTGATATTCCAACAAGTTAGCGTCAATTTAAATTAGCGTATTTCTGGATGCACCTATTATTTTATTTATATGCATGGCATTTAGCAATGTATTTGATTTAGCGGAAGCTGCTTTCTGCCAAAAACGCTAAAAAGAATACATAGCCATACGTAATAAGTTTACAGTAATTGGTTCACAGCGACAAATTTTTGTGATATCAAGTCTATGTTTAAAATCTTAAACAAACTATTGATACCTTTAAAGGCAATAATAGACTGGTTCGTGGTGAGAAAAAATTCACAACTATGAGGTTCTTGTGACCCTCACAAAATTTTCTTGCACATGAATATAAAAGTTGGTTTACAGTATAAACGTCTACAGACAAACAATTATGATCATATAGGATGCACAGAGTTTGAAAATGATGAAGATGACAGTACATGGCAGTAATTACCTGTATATTCCAGTAAGGGGAATACATCTTGGAGTTTAGACATGATGGGAATTCCTACCTCCAACAACTGCTGCATTACTGAAAAGAAAAAAAGGGGAGAATAAGTTTTTTAAAAGAAGTCAACAAGAACAAGATATCATTAAGATGATGTCCTTCTTTAAAGAATTCACTCCTGAAAAACTTGGCCCTAAAGACATCAACACATTTCAAAGTAATGTTAGCAATTAGTACTATGTCTTATAATCCATAATCATGGCATGCAAATTGTATAAAAAAGGATACTCCAGGGTATCTAGCTGAATAGAAATCTCTCTTAAGTTTTTGTTTTTGCTACATGTAAATCATTTTGTTTGATTTATTTCAATTATTTTAGACCAGGTGTAATATCAAAAACTGGATTACAGTTGAACTTCGATATCTCGAACACTGATATCTCGAATACAATGGATATGTCGAAGTGTTTTGTAAGGCCCAACCACTTATTTTTTAAGTATTTTACCCTCGATATCTCGAATACTCGGATATCTCGAAGTTTTTAAACAGTCCCATCTAATTCGAGATAACGAAGTTTGACTGTATATCCCATCTGTAGATATTAGATTAACTCCAATAAATACTAAGTCTTCATGTATTTATGTATAAGTAACCAACTCTTTAAAACAATTTGGAGCTTTTTGTTTGATGTCAGTCATTTTCAGCGATTTAAAAAGTTTCTTCGCAATCAATACCGGATAAAATTTCTGTGTTTTGAAAATTTTGCAATGTAAAAGTGATTGCGAAAAAAGCGAAAAATAGATCATCACAAAAATTACCAGATATACAGTATGTTTTCAAAACTTATATCAAAATTAATATAATTTAAACTGCTTTTTACAGTACACTCTTTACATAAAATTATATACAGTCATGTAAATGCCAGTAGAATTGACTTATCATATTAAATGCATATACCTGTAGGTTGATACTCACTATTTGCCTTCAGTAAATCAGGTTTAGAGATCAACATTTTGGAAAATAGAGTTTTACATTTGTCCAACCAAGCCTGGCCTTTTTCTGGCTTCTTTGCAGAGAGGAACTTTCCAAGGTCATTGTCTGAAAAAGTTCACAAATTCTTTAAGATTCATTTAAAAGATATACATGTAGACCCAAATTATGGTATAACTTTTCAGATTCTTTTTGCAGTTTTCAATTAATCGTAATTTCTCTAAATTTTTCTTAAATTAAAATAAATTCATGTTGAATTATTTTAAATTTCAAAAATAGGTTTTGCAGTTTTACCTCCACTGAAAGTGAAAATCATTTATAGCATGAATTAAACCTTTTCAAAATTAATCATGAATCAAAGTAAATGCCTTTGCTGTTAGGAAACTTTCATTGATCATTTTCTCTTGTAGTGATATTATATATAACTCATGTGTGCTCGAGAATGTATAAAATATTTTTAATAAACAAATATGTCTCAAAACACAGTTTCTCAATCACTGCAAATCAAATCTCCCATGTCATGGTGAAGAAAGAAGCAATCAAAAATATATGACAAATGAATTTATAAAGAAAAGATAAAATGGCAGTAATATGACTAAACTTTTAAGCTTTATCAAATAGAAGGTACAGGTTGATTGATAAAAAAGCAAATGCTTTAAAAATGCCACTCATACCAAAGTTCTTCTTATATGGTATTATAGAATATTAACTTAATAATGCTTAGATTGTAGAAATTAAAGATTTGAAAGAGTTATATCAACATCTCAAATTTCTTAAGTTTCTCTTCTTAAACAACAATATCTAAACATTGCTAAATAATAGATGCTTGCATGATCAGTTTTGTACATAGTAAATGATGCATGTAAATATGTATAAATTCAGTGCATGTTCACATGCAAACTAGTGCCTGGCAGACTACAAACCTTCCTCTTGTTCAGACGTCAAAACAAAAGCTACAATGTACAACAGGCAACTGAACAGTGGTTGAAAAACAAATGTGCACGGCAAGAAATGCTTGCACAGATAAGGTTGTGTGATGAAGATGGATTAATGTGATGATGATGACGACAATGACGACTATGATACTGATGACAAAAATGATGATGATGTAGATGATAATGTGATGATCACCATTGCATCATGACATTGATGATTTTTAGGTGATGATATTGATTAATGAAGCTGCATAATGTTCAAGTCAATTTCTGACAACAATATTGATGATGATAAAGATGTTGTTGATGATTGTGATAATGTTGATGATGAAATAGTGAATCACTTATATAATGTTGAATGTGAAAATGTTGATGATTATAATGTTGAAGATGATAATACCTAAATGAAGGTGAGACATTAAGTGTTGGCAGTGGATGAACATTGGTTTAAAAAACAAGTAAATAATTTAATGTTTGTGTTAGAATTATGATAATTTCAGTCATATATATTTCAGAGGTTCTGAGTAATTCTATGTCACTAGTGTTAGTACCTTGATTGCATGAACATAGTATTACAGGTTTGTTGATTAGTTCTACAAGTTTTAACATAGTATGCTCAGAACGTACAAAGATATGAAGATATATATCATACAAATTCACCCTCCACCTGAAACTGACAAGACGGTACATCTACATACAGTACTGTACATAAACTATGTTGTGATTGGTTAATTCTTGGAATCAGTAAGAACAGCGATTGGCCCCTGAACACAGGGTTCACCACCAGAGGGCATTAGTCCACACAGAAATAAGAGAAATCTATTGGCTGACCTGAACTTGCAAAAAAACCCAGAACTTTTTTCTTCATGTCAGACTCTGTGTATATTTATCAAACATCAAGATACATGTCTAGGTATGTTAGTGCCAGTGCACTAAATCAATATCATTCACAGTCATTATGTCATAGGTGTTCATGATACACAATAAAACTATTAAATATTTTGATAATAAAATTAACAAAATCTCTATAGAGCTACTATGCATAATTGAATTCTTAAAATAGCTTTAAAACTGAAGAACATCAAGCAAAGCAACTAATGGGTATATACTTGTATTGATATTGACATGTTAGAATATGCAATATTGATATCATAGGTACCCAAAAAATAACACAATACATGGTGGACTATAGGGAAATATACACCTTTTCCAAATATATACAAAAATATGTTTACAATATGGGAAACCAATACATAAAAGTATAGCATGCTGGGCATTATTTAATGAATTGTTACAGTGGCAGTGCTTTATGATAAAATACCCCACCTTGTTTGACTGTAGACCTCCCCCCAATGCTTGGAATGTACTCTCTAGGGACTGGGTACGATGAGAACAGAGGGAATGAAAAAGCTCCTGTCTTTTTCTTCTACAACAAAGAATACTAAAACAGTTATTATCATAATGATTTTTTTTATATGATACAAGTAAACAGCCAGAAAATGATCATACACAACTGCCTTTTCATTGGTCATGCTAAGAAGAGTATTTCAAACCATATTTGTTCAATTAAGTGGCAAAATTCATCAGACTGAGTAAATATGATGGAATTGTGTTAAGCAAGAATTTCCTTGTAGTATAAGACATAGTCATTTGACTGAAAATCAGTGAAGTAAAAATAATAATGTAAAGGTATTAATTTAAACAGCTGACCTCATCAATGGACCTGGGTGGCAGGGTCCTCTCAGAGGGACCTCCAATTAGGTAGGACCTCACCAGGATGTGGTTCCTCTCCAGGGACAGCATGTCCAGAATTATCTCTTCTCTGTACAAAATATAAAGGACAATTTACTTTAGGTTGTGGTTTTTATGTGTAGTGACCTACTTTAGCTTTTAGTTTTATATGCAAGTGACCTACTTAAGGTTGTGGTTCTGTTGACAGATGTGCAAGTGACCTACTTTCTTTCCTTTTTTTTTTTTTATTTGCAATTTATAAATTTTTCAAATAAACCTACTTTAGGTTGTGGTTGTGGCCCTGGGCTGACAACAGGATGTCCTGGAAGTTGTACTGAGACTGCAACAACAGGAAGGTGTCCAGACAGCAGATCATTACATTCAGCACTCTGCAACCATATCAAATATATATATGTAACTTAGCAGGGAAAACTATTGGCTAACATGTCCATATAGAGAAAATCAGAACCCCTAAAAAGCTTTGTGAAATGTTTGTAAAGAGTCTGAATTTTTTTTCTCATTTTGCTTACATTTTTGCAAAAACAAAATTGAGTTGTTTAATTGCTCTCAGGGAATATTGTTATTATTGCATTGAAATAAAGTCACAATTAATTCGACCAATCAAAATATGACTTACGGTAAATTACATGAGAAAACAGTGGTTTAAATTATGCATTTGTATCTGACTTATATGCAAATGTACCTCAATCCAAAAGTGTGACTCTCTTCAAAATTAAACAAGGAATGGGCTTTGGCATCCGAGTCCATCATGATTAATCTATCCACAAAGTCCTGAAAAGTATGTAGCACACATGTAAGGCATGATTCATACACACATCCCACATAAAAAATAAACATCGTGAAAGCACAAATATTTATTGGGGATTAATTTTCATTTCCTTTGTTTATAACATATATCAATATGTCAAAATCCCCAACAATTTGTTCAATCTGTTGTTTGATTATGTAATGTGGTAATTTTTATTAGCAACAAAGTTTAATTACTGCAAAACCATTTTAGATCACAATCAATGAAATCTTGTTGATCCTCACATACATAAGTTTCATGAATATTTGTTGAGCACTAGTTAAGAGGAGCCATAAAATCAAATGTTCCAAAAAGTAAGAAATATGAGAGTGATTTGTATAGATAGGGCCACTGCGCACAAATTTTATGCATCTTCTAAACTGCATGTTTTGCAAAATCATCAAAATTAGATGGCCACAAATATAAATAAAAAAGCAGCATGACTTGTTATATGACTTTTTGACTTACCACTATAGTTTTGGGAATTTCCCTGAATCCATACTCTGCTCTAGATGGGAGAGGCTTGTTGGCCAACACCTCATAAACAGCAGGAAAAGCAGACAAAACATTCAGCAGTCTGATCAAGTGCTGAAAGAGAAGAAAAGTTCCACAATACATTTAAATTCAGATGGAAGAAAGTGTCTGATGCCATATGAAAAATAGAAGAAAAGCCAATAAGAACAACAATCTAGCAGTTACTGATAAGGAGAAAAGCAGTTACTGATAAGGAGAAAAGGAGACATTTTAGAATGAAATGTTATTTGTACTAGCACATAAAACATCAGTAATACTCATGAGATAGTAAAATTGTGTAAAATAATTTAGTAGCATCGTTTTAATGTTTACCTTGTGTGATGATCTATCTATTGCATCCACTGACCAACTTTTGGGAGTAAAGAGGGGTGTGTCCGAAGCCCCACACTCCAGCACTGACCACAATTCTGCTATTAGGGATTTAATGTAACCTGAGTAAGGAAAAGAAAATATAGATTTAATTCCGTGCTGTGTCCATACAATTAACTTTACATGTACATGTATATAGGGTAATTTTGGTGCTTTATATATGATTGTTCACTTTTAGCCAGATAGAAAAACTACATTATTTTATCATCATAAAATAAAACCTCTAAAATGTAATTTTCCTCTACATACATGTACATGTATCTTTCTCAAGAAAATGTGAAACACTTATTTTTAAAGGTGTACAATCCCAAACCCTAAATAATGTGACATAATTATTATCATCTTTCATTTCTGTAAAATCCTACTGCATTGATATGAGTGTTTTCTCATCTTCAATCCATCTATAACTTCAAACAGAATTATATCAAATTACCAGTTTTCTGCAGAGCAATCATCCCTGGGGCTGTTGCTGCCACTTGAGTCACCATGTAACCATAACCAAACTTCTCACACTTGCTGACCTGAGTAGAATTTATACCAATGTCATCATGGTAGTTCATTTTACACAATTATAAATGTATAAAGAATGTTAACATTTGATTAATCCCATGTTAAAAGTATTTGTAACATTGCAATGTAACTTTATTGTTGTGTAGAGCCAACTGCATGTTTTTTAAACAAAATCCACAAAAACTGATGCCAATGAAAATTAATGAAGCTCCTTAAATTTTCTCTAACTCAATTAGAAACAAATTCCTACTCCCACTTGTTCACAGAGATATATACAGTACTTTTTATAAAATATATTGAAATCAATTTTTCAAAAAAGTGCAAACAAGAATCATCAAAATTACATGTGGTTAAAGTAACATGTACCTGTAATTTCTTCTCGTATCTGGCATACATGTAAGACATGCACTCATTCATCGCTCCAGTCTGCTGCAATAATAGGAGACCTTTGGCAGAGCTGGCAAAGTTCAAGAGGTTATCTCTCAGGATGTCTTCCCAGGCAGTGCTAGACAAAGAAAAGTCAAATAAATGAATTCATACATGTACATTTTTTTTCATTTTGCAGTATATCTTTTATATCAAATGTTTGGAAACCAACTATTATTCCAGACCTATACCTAAAAAGAACCTTGTCATTATATTTCTGAGTCTTTTGTTAAATTTAGGAAAAGGTTTTGTCGATCATCAAAATTAGTTGCCAGAAAACAGTTTACCTCTGATAAATTGCAAAATTGGTATAAGATTATTCACCCTACTTGTGAGAGCTATGAATATCATACTTATATGTAGTCCAAAGTATTTACTAAATTACTATATACAACTCTGTGTATAATATACTTTTTTCCTAACTTCAGGTAAAGCTAAAAAACAAACCCATTCAAACAGTTTTTTCAAACTAAAATAAACACCCTCACAAAAATCTGATATCAAAGTTTGCAGTGTTCCCATTATGCTTAAAATAAAGTTTCATGAATTGGTGTTCCTGAACAACATGGGATGATATACTTACATATCCAGTGCACTGTGCCTGGTGGTGACAATGGAGTCAGAATCACTGGAGCTGTGTTCTGATGGAGTGGGGGTCACAGACACAGCCGGCTCATTGACGGCCTAAAATCACAGTAAGAGTTATTTCCCTTAAAATGCATTTGTCTGTCAAAGTGCTTATACTCCCAGTATTTAAAGACATTCAACTGTCAAGTAATTGGGGAAATCAACAATTTTACATATATATCATTGGCACAAAGTTGCATGTTTATAAAAAAAAAATCATTATAAGGTAAATAATTACATCTCATAATGTTTCAATATCAGTGACTACAAAGTATATGGATATCACATTAATATCAAGGTTCTCTAGCTGGTCTACATTTTTTCTGTTACAAATCAGTTGCATACTAGAAACATATAAAGTTTTTATGGTTTTAAAACAAATGATTGTAGCGCATGTAATCTTAAACATTCATCAATTACATATCAAATGGGAGTATGACCTTTCATTACAGAAGATCACAGGGATTACAGCAATTGCTCATGTTTTTTACCAACCTCTTTCCACACCCTGACAATGACGTTGTGGAGTTCGTACTGATACAGAACTAGTAGTCCCTCACATGTGTTGTACAGTTGTCTACAGATATACAGGTATGCCCCTATCACGTTCTTTGAGGGTGCAGAGCTACTGTCTCGCGGGATCTCACCCAGCAGAGCTTTCTTTGTGAACTTGGCAATGATGTGTGCTGCCGAAGACCTGAATCAATATTTTAATGTATGACATTAACAATTTCTCTGGTATCTGGTGACTACATAATCCATGACTTCGTATTTGACATGCATGTATAAATTTGTTAATTGAACATTATATGAATAACAACTCAATGCTATGTAATCAATTTATCATATACCAGTATATTAAATGTATTCGAAAGAAATTTAAAAGGATTCATCTATCATCAATCATACAGCATATATCTAGTATATTTGACATCTTAATCATATGACATGTTCACTTTCTGAAAATGCTTAAAGCTTGACTCATTATGCAATGACCACCTTTAGTTATAGCCAATCAGGAATTCTTACTTTGTGCGAGTGAACATGTTCTTCCCCTCCCCGTACATCAGGTGTCGTCTCCCCTTGGTACTGGACGCAATCATGGACACAATGTCTGCAATGTGTAGCAGAGTGCTCTCCCCTGGAGTGTTATGCTCCTGTTCATTTGAATAAAAACATTCAATCATTCACAATATTAGATTTATCAATATCATTATTCTCAGCATGTTTTTGACCCCTAAATTCACCAAGCTATTTAACAGAATTTGCTATATGTTAAGAATAATGAAAGAGAGAAAAAAAAAGAGGTATGTAGGCAATAAAAATTGAGTTTTGAATTTGATCACATTGTAGTTACCATAGATCATACACATTATATTGAGTGATGAAAATTCAATATTTTCCTGTACATTTCATACATATCGACAGCAAGTGAAATGAACAAGACCTATAAATGAAATTCACATTCATTTGGTTGAAATTAGAATGCAGTTATGAGGAATTATCATGCAATTCACATTTAAGGCAAAATAAACAACAAAGTTTTATATAAGATTACAGCAAATTTTATACATGTAAAAATTTTGTCAATGTTAAATGGTTTACACTACCACATGTACTAGCTTACACAACTGTAAATGTATAAATAATATCAAAATATTATAATTGTATTTCTATGGAGGAAATGGCCATATGGTTACTCCATGAATGGGGAATAGGTTTCAGGGGATTAGTAAATAAAATTTAAAGAGTTTTTTATCATTTAATATGATCAGAATCTTTCTAGGAGGGAAATCTGCTAAAAAAAAAAATTCTAAAGATTTCAAAAATTAAAATGGTCAGTTGGTCACACAGTCAAATAAAAAGGATTTTTCCATTCTTAAAAAAGGCAAGTAAAGAATATCAGACACTTAAAAGGGAAATGTATAAGTTTTGTTATAATGAAATCATTTTCTAAAGGTCTACAAAACTTTCTGATATTGATGGGTTTATAAAGGTAAATCATTTTGAATTCTAGAGGAGAAAAACATTACTGGAATTTGGGTCACTTTGCATTTTAGTTTGTCTCACCTCAAAGAAAGAATAATCACTTTCAGGACGACCAAGCTACATTTGGAAATAGTAAAAATATTTTGAAAAGGCTGAAAGTGTTTCTTTTTTATCTATAGTATCCAAGTTCAACTTAAATGAATATTGTCTTTTAAATAAAATCTTTTTCATGTCAAAAGACAGATCTCTTTAACTGCACAAAAGGACCATACAATGTGAACTCTTTAGCGTGCATAAAGTATATTATTTCCACACTGTCAACATTTATATATCAACAATTATTTATAAAGCCGTCTATAATACAGAGGTTTCATTAATATTTGTGGGCATCAATTTTTAGCAGATTTAGTAAAACTTTCACTTGAGAGGAAAGACAAATTCACAGATAAAATTTTTGTCAGATTTTCTTACTTTAATAAACATATGATCTTGTGGATCATCTCAACAATGAAATTCAAGAAAAAAAATGGTGTTCAACAAAATTGATGAAATCCTCCAACAAAAAATAATGAAACGACAGCACATTGTAATATATGTTCTAAAGACTTTTGGAATCTGATTATGAAATTTGAACAATACATGAAAAAAATGTCAATGTGTTTATCACCAAGGCAACTAACAACTAAGAAATTAACACAGTAACTGGTTTCTATGGCAACCATTCACCAATCAGCAGTGAATACTTCTCATATGAATACATGCACAGTATAATGAGTAACCATGGAAACATGCAGACTTACTACTTCCTCCCCTTCACTCTCGGTTTTGTTACACTAGATGAAGAATGATAAATGAGGAAATGTCATGATTTTTGTGCATTAGAAAAGCCCTCTATCATATTTAAAATTCTCATTGATATTTGAAATGGTAATGAAATGAATTAGTTATCCCCTGGCATCTATGAACTGTAATTGCTTAAAAATACAACGTTCATGTCACATGATAAAATTTTGTTGATTTGGCTGTGTTCCGAAATTGTTTTGTTGGAATTTTGTTTTCTTGCTTTATATTATGTACATTGATAAATGTGATGAATGGAATATTTCTGCTTTAAATTTACAATATAAACATGCAATCATCAAATACAATTTGATACCGCTGTAATTAAAAATTTTAGGGTTTTTGATCAAATATTTAAGAAAGCTTATTGAATAATAAAAATCAAATCCTATAACTCCACACATTAAAAGTAAAATCAAATAACTTAGCGAACTGAGCATATGACATACACATGAAGTTTGATGAGATATGAATGCAGTACAAAAGTACTATGAGACTAATGAATATTCAAATGCCTATAAAAAAAAACTTTGATATGACAATAGAGTTATTTAAAAAAAAAAACCCAACTAATTTAGTTAAAAAAACTAGGGGAAATATAATTATACTAAAACTGTGAAATCTCAGATCATAAAGAAAATTCCATACTGCATCTTATCAAATGAAGATGGTTTCTACAAGTGTTTTTTACGAGAAATGAATTGATTGAAAAATTGCAACAATTGAAAGATACAGAAAAAGAAGGAAATATCAATCATTTCACAGGAGTTGAACATTTTAGATTAATTATTTGCATACCTGTGAGTCCAGGAACTGTGAGACGGGGGAGAGGAGGGCAGTGGTGATCTCATCCTTGTACAGACAGATCTCCGCCGTCTGTTCGTGGCTACACAGGATCTTCAAGATCTCTGTCACAAGGGAGGCAGGCTCATAGGACACTGAGAGTGAAATAATATAGCAATTAGCACCCTGTACATAAATTATCTTCACTGGGCAAGGGTTTACAATCTGCTTCTTTTTCACTTTGTTGAAAAGAAGAGAAGTGGATTGTAAAGCCTTGGCAAACAAAGATGTCAGTACGTATGTCAAAAATAAGCTCTTGATTTTCATTGTCACATACATGTATTACTATTGCAAACAGGAGTAAAATGTATACTGTAAATCAACTTTTTATTCTTGTGCGAGAAATTTTTGTGAGGTTGGCAAAAGTCTCATTGTCGCAAATATTTCTTGCCGCGGAACACTATTTGCCATATAGTTGTAATAAAAAACAACTGTGGATAAGGTTTGGTCGCAAATATTAGTCGCGGCAAACCAGTTCATCTCGAGTAAATCAAGAAATAAAGTTGTCGCAAATAATAGTTGGTTTACAGTATTGTATTCATCATAGTAAGCATAATGTCCTCAAAACATGTTTGTAGATACATAATCTTAGACTGTTAATATGAAAATGATTATTCAAAAATCCAAAAATATTTATGCAATTCAAATTATACAGAAAATTATCAATTTAGCATGACAATGATCATTCACTTTCTGTGTATGTGTATACATCTACTGCTTTTAATATGAACTTACTACTATGGGCCCTGGGCATTGTAAAGGAACTTGGATCCACCACCACCAGGACCAGAGATACTAAGAGCTTCTTAATGGTCACTGGCTCTGTAAATTCAAAAAAACATATTGCTTTTCAACAGAAAATATATTGCTGCATTTACAATTAATGTCTGTCGCCTTTTGGATCAACCAATGCAATAAATCTGCATGGTAACACACTCCAATGTAATTCATATAATTGTACTAACCTTCTGAATCTTTCAGTTTTATGGGGAAGAATCTTCGGCCATTTGTAAAGCACAGCAGACGGCCAATGAGATACACAGAGTGAATGAAATAGGCATACTCCAGCTCTGCTCCTGCATAATAACTCCTTCTGCCACCTAAATGATAAAAATATCTTAGTTAAAAACTTAAATATTTAATTACATTAATTGCACAAATAGATTCTATATAGATACATACATGCATTTACCAGGTATAAAGAATACTGTATTCTATTCTTCTTAGCTTTTTGTACAATTGTACTTAAGTACATGCATGTATTCAAGCAAACTGAATAATAACACATTTGTATTTTTATAAGACAGATTTAAACAAAGCTGTACAAAAACCCATACTTCTTGCTTTCATAATAAAACAATTTTAACAAATATTGACAAATAAGATAGTCCTCTACTCAGTCTTCTGAGCAGATCATTAAAGTATTATGGCCATATTACTGAAGAGCAAGATACAATGAAATTAAATGCATACATTACAAGTACTGCTCCATTTTATATATAATAAGGCATACTTTTCTTCTGTAAATATCAGTATATTAGGAATGAGTTTGTCTTAATATATGACCTTAACCTGTTATTCCAGAGTTGTGACCCTTTATAAAAAAAATTTCATTTCCGTATAAAAAAAAAATATCATAGTATTTAATAGATGTATATACATGTAAAAGATATTAAATAAATTGTTATACTCGTCTGATATGTCCTATGAGGACCATAATACCTAAAATGAATATGTGGTTCAAGTAAATCAGATTCAAACTGAGCTAGAATCATACCTCCTACTGTTATCTTGGTGAAGGAATCCGAGAAGTCACTCATCAGATCAAACGGAAGTTTGCGGTTCGCAGAAAAATCCAGGCAGTGGCGAACAGCATTAACAACCTGGAAATAAAAAAAAAAATATGGATTATAGACTGATATTACATTTATATAAACACAAATACAAAAACATAAAAGGATTGAGTGAATAAATGATTGTTATAGATACAAGCTAGTACTCACAATTGGTCTGTACTTTTCTAACAACTTCAATAATCTGTGACGACTGTAGTTACCATGCTGAAGAAGAAATGGATAAATTCTTTACCAAAGAGCATTGATGCTACCATTATGATGTTGAATATTATATTCATATGGATTTGCCACATGTTTATATTAAACTGACCATCCATTTGATGAACCATTGTGCCTTGGGATCAATGAGGGCGATGAAATGTATGGGAGATAACTGGGCGGAGGTCCCTACCGGTCCCCCCATCTGATGAATGGAAAACAGGTTCAATGTGCTCTCCAGGATCTCCTCAATGTACCTGTGGGTCACCGGAAAGCAGGTCAATTAAAAAATTCCAATATCTACCATGAAGCACAGCATGCCTACACAGCAACAACTCCTCAGTTTTGACCAGAGATCAAGTTATAAAGGTATAATTTAAATATTACTAGTACTATCTGTATTGGTCGCTTAAACTTTTTTCAGGTACTTGAACTTGATTACATAAGTCACGTACATGTATATGAATTATTTTTTATTAAACTTGTTTGATTTAAAGGATGTTACCAGTATTGAAACAACCATTAAGAATGCTTTTTATTAATGTAATAACAAACCTGTCGGGATAACGGATCCAGTAATTTGTTGTTTCTTGCTGGAACTCATTCAATAAGCGAAACTGAAAATAATTGACCAATCATGCAAAAAATGTATATAAAAAGTTGCAAAATAAACAATACAAGATTCATTAGATTATAATAATGAATCATGTAAAGATAATTATAATTTAGAGTTAGGTCTTACTTTTCAATTTTTTTTTACTTAGCTAGCCTATTAAAATTCTTGTAATTACATAATCTCAGAGAATTTTATGAAGCATGATTTCATTAAGCATGATTTATAATGTAATGCAGAAAACATACTCAAGCAAATGAACAACACCTAAGATGGAAACAAAATATGTTCCATTTCTGTTTAATACAATGTTCAAATTAAGACAAAGTTGTCAAAGTAAGAGACTAGATAGATATCCTTCCGAAAAATTCTTTCATTAAAAAAACCTAGAAAACTCACAGCCTTTACAAGTTTAGTGATTGCTGGATTTGTAATGTCAAGGCCATTCTTGATCTTTGGTATTGTCCCTCGTCGTGACTGGAACTGACCAATCAAGTATTCAGCTGCACAAAATTTAAAAAAATGATTAAATTTATTACTTCAAACAGTAAATTTTTGGTAGCAAAGATTTTGTTTAATTTTCTTTGCAATTTACCATAAAAACTTATGCAAAATCTTCAACCAAAAAAATTCTTACCCAGCAGTGTGTATATTTCTCTGGTTTGTGGTGATGTTGTCATGAAAGCTCTAGTTATGAACTTCAGAGATAAATGCTGTTAAACAAAATAAATCGTATTAAATTATATAAATAATAATTTTTTTTTTAAATTTTAAATTTATATAAATAATAAAAACATTGGTAACATTAAAACATTTTAAATTCATTAGCTTTCAAAGCCAGTTTGAACAATGAATTAATTTTATGTAAATTGTAGTTGCAATTTTGTAGCTGCTTTTTTCTGTGAGAAATCATTTAACTGTCAGACAGTCAAAAATTGGGGAGAGGTAAATTATTGTCACAAATAAACTGTGCCCTACTGTGAGTGAATCCTCGGGTTCAGTCATGACATCCAGTAAGTTTTTACGAATCTGTGGCCAGTAATCACTGTTAATGAAGTCTGCTGGCATGTTCTGATTCAAGATCTGCATGGCTTCTGTTCTGGACTGTAAATATAAATATTTAAAGCAAATCCCCATTTATTTAGTATGTAAAACTGTACTGACAAAAGCTAACAGTTGAACAAAAACATTACTAATTTTTGAAAGAACCTCTCTTAAAAAATAATGAATTTAATACATGTACTTGTAAATTTTGATGGTGAAAACAAAACAAATTTTAAGAAAATTGAAAAAACCTTTCAAATAAAGAACATCTTTTGTATACATCAATAATAAAAAGGAAGTAATTTTTTCTGCTAAAAAAAAAAGAGCATAAAACAACATAAAAAGTATAAGAAGCATGAAAAACTGAACCTGAATGTCTCTGTTTTTGTGAAGTTTATCTGCCACAGTCTGCAGTTCCTCACTGTTTGGCATCAGAAGCATACCCTTGATATAAAAGAGTAAGGGCTTTATTAGAAACATTTTGAAATCAAGTAATACATGGACATGGGTAAAACTTATACATGTATGTGTGAAAATTTGCAGCAGTCATCAACCAATTGTTTATCTTATTTAAACACAATGTGAAGAATAAGGGCTATTTCCTCAGAGAAATGACTAAGACTTAAATGGTCACATATTCCTGTAGTTCTCTACCCACCAATGGCAATCACCATGAAAACTGCACATAACACTTGGTTTACAGTACTAAATATTGTACCTTAATATAGAAGTGCAAGTTCGTTTTCAGTAATCTGTTTCATGTCAACTGAATTGACTTAAACACTTTAAAACATCATAAAGACCTGATTAAATGAACTGTCACAGGACGATTCTTCCTCATCACTGTCCAAATGGTGACTGTGTCGAGGATAATGGAGGGGATCTGATGTTTCCTTGTGTTTTCCTGATCCAAATTCAGCATCGAAGTTCTTAATTAAGTCTTCAACAGCTTCAGATAAGTATCTCTTCATCTTCTTGGACATGTCGCAGTAACTAAAATGACAATTTTGAAATAAGAAAGATATGATTATCTATCAAAGGCCTTTCACATGCATCAAGATAAAAAAAAAACTGTCAATTTCTTATTATTAACATCTATATCATTCTGTTTGTTATATATAGTCATTTGCTATAAATACCATATTTTCAGGAATATAGATCATTCTATATTGACAAGTCATTCAAAACTGGCAGTTAATATTGTGTTAATCTATATATACTTTTTTGGAAATTTTCGACCAAAACTGAATAGATTAATTTAACCTATATTAAGTTTTGACCTTTTGTCCTGAAAAAAGAGTAATTTTTTTAAGAGTACTCTAATTACATACGGTTTTGAATGAATCACAGATTGGGTTATCTTGCTGACCAAGGTTTCTTGACCTGAGGTGTCAACCTGGCCTGCCATTGCAAACTTCTCGATTTCATCTTCAATCAATGGACTTAAAGCTTCATCAATCTTCCTTTTCAGTTGTTTAACAAACTCAAATCTACAAATTAAAATATACATGTACCATACAAATACAGTGTCGATGAAATTTGCAATATAACATTGAATATACATGCATGTAAAACTGTTTAATATAGGAACATGGTATTTTTTGTGCATCGATTCTGAGAGATAATTAATACTGCTATATTGAATTAAATTTTTACCTGTGGAAATGTTGTTCACTTTCTTCTAGATGTATTAAGGTCTCCTCTGCTAATTCAAAATTCCCTGCTTCTCTAATATGGGGCTCAAAATCAATAATAAGTTGTCGGATGTTATTTTTAAGATCATCGCCTTCTAATCCCCTCCAAGTCATATTGTTATATATTATACTAAAAACAAAAATTGTATATATTCGATAAAATTACTAACAACAATATTCAAACAGTGTCTTAGTTTTGAATTTCATACCTTAATTTTGCTAATTATAGCGAGCAGTCGACAGCTCACCGGCAAGCACTGTGAGCTCTAATGACAACACCTGGGTGAAGAGAATCAGAATCGCACCCACAATTCTGTGTAAATTGCATATGACTACCAATGTCATGTTCTCGCGAGAACAGGTAAAAATGTATTTTTGGAATGTTATGCATTAAAAAGATTAATAAAACATTCTGCTGATTCTAAAAAATGGTTGTATCTAGTGGTTTTAATCTATCTTCTTGGCAAATTGTTCGCAGCATTGTTACTTCAGAGTGTCTGCTCTACTAACATGACGTCACAATGTCTAGACTGAGCATGCAACCTTTAGCATAATGAGTAATAGATAGGTGGATCCAACTGTGCACGTTTCCAATGATTGTGATCATGTTATTGGCTTTGCCCTCCAAATTGCCGCACCATTGAACATAAATGTTTAATATATACTGGAGCATTAAATATTTTATTTTTAATTTTTTTTTTTTACGTTGATCGATGCATCCATTTGTTAAACCACGCTATAATTCATTATTATGAAACATATGTACCTGTGTATATATATTTAAGGTATCCGATCCATATTAGGACCTAATTTTCTAACCTTGAATATCCATCATGTATTTAATACTCTGATATTAATTCAAAGCATTTTAGAGTAGAAAAGGATTTACCGAGAGAAATTTTCAAAAATGTTATGAACCAAGCAGTAATTAATTAATGAAGATTGCATTAAGGTCTACTGGGACAAGCACATTTTTCAAAATAAAAAGGTAAATACTAAGAATATCAATAAATGCTTCGGTGGAAAGATGTATTTAATCATTAGGAATACAAAAACTATTGAAAATAAATTTTATACTGTATACATTTTTTTAGAATTGACTTTTATGGATTAAAAGTAAAGGGGGCAACTCTTTAAGAACAGGAAAAGGTCATTTATTAGGACACATTCCGCTCTTACATACTGATACTTAACCATGAAAATTATGTCCAAGTATAGTGAGTATTAAGCCCATACATATCTGTTATGCATCCAGATTCATTGAATCTGGGGCTATTATGGATACCTTAATTCAAATGTATGCTGCGCTCGCCCAACGGTCGCACCGTAAAACATATTAATATGAATGTTATGATTAAAATCATAATTCTCTTTAGCAAAAAAGCTTTGAATAACTGTCGTTTTTTCTCTTGTGAAACACGTCCCTTGCTAAACAATTGAGGCAAATGATTTAATTTATACGGTACGCTAATTTCCTAGTTATACCTATATTAGTTGTTTGGGTTTTTTTTATAGCGTAGTGTATGGAACAGGTGTCTGTAGAGAAGTGGTGCTAGAATCCGATCTGAATCTTCTATTATTGAAGTCTGGAAATCAAATTACTGCATTTAAAACCGGTCCCATTTAAAATATTAAAAATCATAGGAGCAAAATAACTTACTTAACTGAGTTGCAAGGATTCAAAATACAATAACTTTTACGTTTCTCTTGGAATGTTTACACTCCACCGCCATATTGGTTATCTTTACGAAGTACCGTTTCTTTTGAGCTCTCCGATTAGTCAATATGGTAATTAATGCAAACAAGAGCCAATGAAATTTCACGTTAGAAAACTCGTTCTTGTAGTTGGCAAGAATACATCGGAATGTTTCTAGAGTTTACTCAAAACACTAAAAAGGTTTGAAGAGCTCCGAAAAGAAGTACCTTGACCTATTTTTCTGCCGATTAGAAAGCGTACAGAAGAAAATGGCAGCAAATGCATTGCTGAAGAATGGAAGAGTATGTATTATTATGCATAATTTATACGATAGCTAAATTTTGTCACCCTTCTAAACTAAACTATAATACTTTTGTAGGCCTATAATATCACAGGCACCTGAATTTTTATCTGTCAGTCGCTCAATAAAGCCAAAGATCAATCAAAGTACTGAAAGTACTGTTAGACGGTGGCGTCGTTTGAATGTGGCATATTACATGTATGATTATTATTGTCGTCGAAAACCCGCGGCCAGTATCGCATACATTTTCCAATACATTTTGCACATAATTAACGCTTACATGCAAAACTGGTCGTGAGTTTCCTACATGGATACTAATGTTGAAATCGTAGTTGTAATCTCAATCCACAAGGTATGTTTCTTGGCCGTCATCTTTGGGGGAAAACCCATAGATTTATCACATTAGCCTTTGTAGTATAGAAGTTTGTATCTATATCATTTGACATTAAAATCCGTTTTCGGTTTGTATTTAGTTTGCCCCAGAATGCCTCATTCAATATGTGGGTTGCCACAACGTGTAGATTGGACTATTGTGCTTTAAAGATATTGTAGATTTCTCAGAGTAACGAGAACAAATAAAACTCTGGTATGATAAAATACTTATCAGGTTTTTACTAACTATTTGGGCATACATGTAGTATGTTTATTATCTATCTCGACAGCATTTTCCCTCAATTTCCTCAAGGGAAAAAAGTTGCAGTCTCGTGGGCCAACCCACTTGCCTTTGTTCTCATAGCCAGTTAATACATGTAGGTGTATAGAAAATGGAATTAGTTTACAAGAACCTGTTTGATGAATTTGGTAAATGCTTTTGGATTGCACGTCATCATGAAACCGCATAGTCAATCAATATGTTATCTTCGAGTGGTTTTCCATTTGCTCCCAACGAAAGTGAACGAATATTTGAAAACAAAATCATATAATCAGTCGCGGCAGTTTCAATAATCAACGTTTTAAAGCACACTTGTTCTATTGTATTTAGCTGTAGAATTATTCAAATTATTTGAATGAATTCGGGAAATTCATGTTTATATTTAATCGCTTCTCAGTACTTTAAAACGCATAATTTACCTGCTACATTAAACTTTTCTAGTAAACATACAATGCAACAAATATTTTTTAATTATCAAGCACAACATTTGCTTTACATACATGTACGGTCATAATCAGTTCCTTTGTTTGGAAAGCACATATTTTTTTTTTAAATCTTGCATTTAATTTGCGAGATTTTGAAGATTTAAAAAAAAATTCATTAAAAAAACTGCGTAATGTCAGGTGTTTTCCATTATTATGTACAACATTTACTTTACATACGGTCATAATCAGTTTCTTTGTTTGGAAAGCACATATTTTTTTAGGTATTGCATTTAATTTGAAAGATTTTGAAGAATTAAAAAAAAAAACAAATCATTAAAAAAACTGCGTTATGTCAGGTGTTTTCCACTAATATGTATTATTATTACGAGGTCTTCAAATATGCATCCGATTTGATTTTTTGCAGTAAAATAATGTTAATGGGACATGTCAAAAATGTAATAAGAGCGTACAAGCAAAGGGGTCTTTGTAGTAAAGTTTGACCCATGACATCAAGATCATTTGTGCATAAAGGAGTCTACTTTATCAATAAAGGACTCAAAAGATATGGACCCAAAATAAAACTGTATATATACATGTTGATTTCCAAAGCCGTTTGATCCTTAACCTTTTCCCCGTCCCATAGAACTAATGGCAATATAGGTAAACTATATTCTGCACCAATTTAAGCAAAATGAGCAAAGAAATAAATAATGTTTTCGGGGATCTTTTCAGTTTCTCCAAGTCACGAATAAAACAGTATTGGTAAAATGAAATCTAATGGTTTAACAGGATAAGTTAGGAAAATTAGATTTTAAAAACACAAAACAAAACAAAATCAAAGTTAAATGCACGTTTTTCTGAGCAGTACAGATGTGTAAATTAATTTCATTTTATTCTTTGCATGTACAAGACAATAGATCTAGGGTTCGCAAATCTCGGCAATATTTCCGGAGAGCTACAGTTCTGTAGCTCAGCAGAATACTACAGTCATCTATGAAGCACATTCTAGCATTGCGTTGATGGCAATATTTAACCGGTATGTATTTCAATGTTGAGAACATGATGCTAACACATAGAAACACATTTTTGAGAAAGCTCGTGATAAAGTTGTACTCGTGAGTTAAAAATTTCAGAGTTTATTTGAGAACAAACTGGGTGATGTTTGTAAAGTACATGTAACTGTTAAAAAACCCCAAAAACAAAGAAAAAGCTCTATAAAAGCAAGGACGATAAAAGTCACAGATTGTACTTTGCTCATCGAATTAGGTTATTTAGATTATTGTGAAGAAATTCGTCAGAAACTGTTTAGTGAACATTACCGTACGTTCACAATGTACCATACATGTATATTGAATACAGCACGAGTTGAACCGATTAGTGAGCGCTTGCTGCAAAATGCGGTTTGACACGCCATGAAATCCATAAGACGTTTTACAGACGTTTTATGTCTTTGATCCTCTGTTGCTTACCAAAACTCTGTACTGAAAATCTTTGAAACATCGTCACCAAGTCCGTAAGATGACGAAGTGTGGTTTGTTTATATATACTTGTAAAACTGTGTAAAATGGCGACTCGATTTGCACGTGAATTTTACAATTCGAGGTCGATTAGCGCGTTTGAGAGAAAGTCAGTGTAAAGAGTCAACATCAGTAGTAAATATTGTCTGATGAATATTGAGGTGCATGTAATAAAATTAATGATTCCACAGACTGAGTGGGTTACAAAATGAGGTTAATCACAGATCAGTCCAAAATTGAACATGTTTACATGCCGTAATGTTTTTGGTTGAAGGTCAATAAAATGCAACTTATGTAATATTTATTGTCAGTATCTGTTGTGATTTTTTTGGAATAAGCTAGTTGGTCAATTATCGAAGTGATAGTTTTTGCAGTCCTGATGCAGAGTTTAACATCACAGCTGACAGTTGGATGCATAAATTATCAATACCGTGTAAGCATACAGGGTAACGGCTCGTTAAAAATAAAACACAATTTCATAATTACTTAAATGTATGTACAAAATAATTAGCAACTATAATGCTTAAATTATTTGATAAGATGTAAATGTTCTCAAATTGAAATCGACACATAGGTAAAACATTGCCTGTAACATAGACTGGCAATGCCTGTCTGATATGCGCGATATACGATAGAGACAGAGGACCAGTCTACCTGTAACACTGCATACCTAACAGAGTTATCGTTCCTAATCCGCAAGGGTCCCCGTGAGAAATACCCTTCCGGTCAGGACGATAGCAATAGACGGTGGCTATTTATAGCCACCGTCTAAAAATTGTATAAATATATAGAGGGGGTAGAATTGTTTATCTTCGGCTTTATTGAGCGACTGATTGATAAAAATTCAGGTGCCTGTGTATATATATATAGAAGTACGTGTATACTAGTACTTCATGCCAGCATGATCACAGTTTAATGTTTTTTAAACCCGATTCATGTGCGGATCAGGGGGGTGGAGGGGGGGGGTGTCCAGAAATTCAAAAATTCAATTCTTAAATTTACATTAAAATTACCCAAAATATACCTTTGGAAAAGGCATCGGGCTGGAGTCAAATGTTCCATTCAGCATAAGGCCCCTTACTGTCAAATTCTCCATTTGCAATCCTTCAATAGTAAAAACAAAGTTAAATTAAGCTGTTTAGCTGTTACACTGAATTAAAAAGCATCAAGTAATTAAGTATTTAAAATAATCAAATATAAAATTGAAAATGCTAAAAATGATTTATAATTTATGAACTTTAATTGAACCCATTAGGGACCCTTCCTGACCCCCTGAGGTCATGATTTGAACAAACTTTAATCTACCATATCATAAAGCTACATGTAATGTAGTATTTTGTTTATTAACAGCTATTTGGTTCTGGAGAAGAAGATTTTTAAATTTCATCATCGTATCTTCATTCTTAAATATCTCCCCTTTGAAGGGGAACTGGCCCTTCATTTGAACAAACTTAAAAGCCCTTCCCCAAGGATACTTTGTGCCAAGTTTGGTTGAAATTGGCCCAGTGGTTCTGGAGATTGAGGAAGATTTTTAAAACCCCCAACCCTATTTTCACTCTTTTTTAATTATCTCCCCTTTGAAGAGGAACTGGCCCTTCATTTAAACAAATTTGAAAGCCCTTTCCCCAGCAATGCTTCATACCAAGTTTGGTTGAAATTAGCATTGTTATTCTGGAGAAAAAGATTTTTGAAACATCAAACCCTATTTTCATTCTTTCCTAATTATCTCCCCTTTGAAGATGGACTGGCCCTTTATTTGAACAAACTTGAAAGCCCTTTCCCCAAGGATGCTTTGTGCCAAGTTTGGTTGAAATTGGCCCAGAGGTTCTGGAGAAGATGAAAATGTAAAAGTTTACGACCACAACAACGACAGACAATGGACAAATTTTGATCAGAATAGCTCACTTGAGCCTTTGGCTCAGGTGAGCTAATAATATATATGTGCTTAAAAAAAGTTCTCATAAATTGTCATTCTACAACAATCACTATCTTTCCTGTTACAAACTTATATTTAAAATTCAGATCCTTTACTATAAAGAATTGTTTATTTTTAAATAAAAAAGAACAAAAAATACATTGAATCAAAGAATATTATTATGAAAATAATTTAAATCGGACAAATTGATAGACGTCCACAATATTTTACTGTTTTTAAGAAAATTTGTCCATACTGTGATGAATTGTTACCTTTCTGTTACAAAATCTCATTTTTGTCCCCCGCCGCAACGCGGAGCGGGGACATAGAAATGCCGGGCATCCGTCCGTGGGTCCGTGTGTCTGTGCGTCCGTCCGTCACACTTTTTTGTAAGCGCTCTCATGCCTACAAATTTTGACAGATTTTCATTACATTTATACCAAATGTTTATACACCTCTTACCTTGGTCAAGTTCGAAAATCAGCATTGGTCGATACTTTTTGTTGGAGTTATGGGACTCTGACCACAATAATGACTCCGTTTTATCCAAAAATTGACCTTGTAAGCGCTCTCATGCCTACAAATTTTGACGGATTTTCATTAAATTTATACCAAATGTTTATACACCTATTACCTTGGTCAAGTTCGAAAATCATTGGTCGATACTTTTTGCTGGAGTTATGGGACTTTGACCACAATAATGACTCCGTTTTATCCAAAAATTGACCTTGTAAGCGCTCTCATGCCTACAAATTTTGATGGATTTACATGAAATTTATACCAAATGTTTATACCACTAATACCTTGGTTAAGTTCTTAAATCAGCCTTGGTCGATACTTTTTGTTGGAGTTATGGGACTTTGACCACAATAATTACTTCATTATATCAAAAATTGACCTTGAAAGTGCTTTCATGCCTACAAATTTTAAGATATTCATAAAATTTATACCAAATGTTTTATGCTCACACAAAGACGAGCTGGAGGGGGCATATTGTTTTACTCCTTTCCGTCTGTAATTCAGTACAAACGTGTGTCTGTTTGTCCATCTGTA
Source organism: Magallana hongkongensis (assembly GCA_016163765.1). NCBI lineage: Eukaryota > Metazoa > Mollusca > Bivalvia > Ostreida > Ostreidae > Magallana > Magallana hongkongensis. Next base: position 19,511,421 of record WFKH01010931.1, on the reverse strand, counting down.
TACTGTTATATCGCGCTCCGAATTGGCCCCCACGAAATTGAATGATTCCACAGTACAGTATACTAGTATACTGCTTGAACGGCGGGGGACCCAGGAATTCTATTCTTGTTTGTTTTAACATACATATTAGAAACAACAAATCTTTACTCAATGTGTATTTTACATACTAATTATGAAAATTTATTGCAAGAATTATGATAAGAAAAGTATCAAATCCGCATTTTATTGTAATGATAGTCTTTCCTAGCTGTTACAAAATTGTCCTTACTGTTACAAATTTTTAAATTATGTAACACATGTAACAGGATGGACATGCAATAACAGGATAGACATGCTTATTTATTTCCCTTACTGCCTACTTTATACAATGCTGATGATGCAATTTTTATCAGGTTTGACAAATTGATTTGAAACTTTCTGTGTAGCTTCATGATGATGGAATGCCCTACAGATAAAGTATGAATATTTTTACTTTTAATCAAGAGGTATTTACGTAATGATTTTTTTTACATGTGACTCTTATTTATGATTAGATTAGATAAGTGTTCCAATTAAGGTGGAATGCTACACCAAAATTTAATATATAATATGTAATATTATTAGATCATGTCCAGTTATGTCAATAAGACATTTTATTTTTTTTAATAAAAAATTATTTATGAAAATAAAAAACATCTTTTGTTCATATTTTTCAAACCTATGGATACAATTTTTAAAGAGACCACATGTACAATCCTATACTGTGGACAGAAAAATACTTGCCCCTTTTACCCTTGTTGTCAGTGGGCGAATTTAAGACTGAACAAATCAAATGTCTTAAATTATCTCTAGTTAAATACAACTGTGCCTGAGCAAATGGGAGTGTAGAAGGGTGAAAAATAACAGGAGGTGAAAATAACCCTGTACACACAACCAAAAAAATAAAATTTTCATTTATTGTTTTTCAGGTCATTGCAAGGTCTTTTGTGCAAGCCTCAAGCATCCGCAGTCTACATAATGACAAGGTCTATGAGCTGAGGACCTACAGCATTAAACCCAAGAATTTCAAAGAGTTTTTTGACCTGTCTGTAGAACACATGCATTTAAGAACCAACCATTCCAAGCTGGTAGGGTACTGGACCAGTGAAATAGGAGGAATCTTCGATATGGTTCACATATGGGAATATGGTAATTATTTCTTGGCTTTCTGGAAATTTTCATAGCTGATGTTTTGTAAAAAGTGTATATGTACATATACATGTATTTTCTATGGATGTTTGCAATAATTACGGTATAAGAACCATAAAAAATTATTGGGGCGGTTCCGTATAGCCGTTTTTTTTGGCGGGACACAAATTTGGCAGATTTGGGCCTACAAGGTATACCATTAATTTTGGCGGATAAAATTTTGGTGAATCCTTTACCCTTCATTTAAATTCTACTGTCAGTTTATTTTTAATAGCTGAGAAGTTAATGTACTTGAACAAAAACCCTATGTCACCATTACAAGGTGGTAAAATTTGATGTCCGACCCTGGCTTCACACACTTCAATATTTTCAACAGAAAAAACTAAATAGTACTTAATATATGCATGAAAAAGGTATATCTTATTAACAATCAATTTTTATTTCCTTCTTAGTGAAGAAACCGTTAATCAGACAATTATCTGCACCCGAGTTGATAATGGATCAAATGTCTCCTTAGGCTAAAACAACACAAGCTTACACCCCTGTCACTGGGGCTAATTAAACACCCCAACAGGGAAAAGTGATATGGTGTTTATACAATTAAATTCTAATTTATAGTAATGTTTAGCTTATTAGCTCACCTGAGCTGAAAGCTCAAGTGAGCTTTTCTGATCACATTTTGTCTGTCGTCCGTCTGTCCGTCCGTCTGTTTGTCCGTCTGTCTGTCCGTAAACTTTTCACATTTTCGACATCTTCTCAAGAACTACTGGGCCAATTTCAACCAAATTGACACAAAGTACCCTTAGGCAAAGGAGATTCAAAGTTGTGAAAATTCAGGACCACGCCCTTTTTCAAGGGGAGTTAATTAGGAATTATTGATAATTTTTTGAGAAATTTTCAAAAATCTTCTTCTCAAGAACCATTTGGCCAGGAAAGCTGAAACTTGTGTGGAAGGATCCTCAGGTAGTGTAGATTCAAAGTTGTGAAAATCATGCCCCCGGGGGGTAGGGTGGGGCCACAATGGGGGGTCGAATTTTTACATAGGAATATATAGAGTAAATCTTTAAAAATCTTCTTCTCAGAAACTAATCAGCCAGGAAAGCTGAAACTTGTGTGGAAGCATCCTCAGGTAGTGTAGATTCAAAGTTGTGAAAATCATGACCCCAGGGGGTAGGGTGGGGCAACAATGGGGGGGGGGTGTTGAAATTTTACATAGGAATATATAGAGTAAATCTTTAAAAATCTTCTTCTCAGAAACTAATCAGCCAGGAAAACTGAAACTTGTGTGGAAGGATCCTCAGGTAGTGTAGATTCAGAGTTGAGAAAATCATGACCCCGGGGGGTAGGGTGGGGCCACAATGGGGGGGGGGGCGAATTTTTACATAGGAATATATATAGTAAATCTTTAAAAATCTTCTTCTCAGAAACTAATCAGTTAGAAAAGCTGAAACTTGTGTGGAAGCATCCTCAGGTAGTGTAGATTCAGAGTTGTGAAAATCATGACCCCGGGGGGTAGGGTGGGGCAACAATGGGGGGTTTAACGTTTACATAGAATATATAGAGTAAATCTTTAAAAATCTTTATATAAGATCTACATGTATTATACTACATTGTCCAGATAGTTTGTATTATGACTCCATTAAGCTGATTTCATCATACCTTTTGTTTCTCAAGTGAGCGATGTGGCCCATGGGCCTCTTGTATTTATTTACATTAGGTTTGTATTGATTTTGAGTAAATGTATAGTTGTATCTGTAATACTGTGTGCATGTATAAACAATTGTCCCTTTTTATCATGCTCACAGACTTTAAAAGAATATATGAAAAAAATAATTCCCAAAAAATACATGCTTGTCATTAAAATTTACATAGAAAGTACTTAAATTTGGTGATTTTAATTTTGGTGAATTTTCAAAAATCGCCAAAATAGGCCAAAATTATATCCCCGCCAAAAAAAAACAGCTATACGGTAATTTCAAAGATTCATTTGTAAAAATTATGATTAACTTTTAGATATTATGGCAAACAGTTTTTATCTCAATATTGATTGGAATGTACTGGTAAGTTCATATAGGCAGAGAGGGTCATATACATTCTTGAAATGGTTTAAATCCTTAGAGGTGCTCCAAAATCTGCAAATTCTTGTCCTTGAAATAAGATAGAACCGTTTTAACAAGAGCTTGGACTTTCGGTGGGATGTTACCATCTAGTATGCTCATCAAAACAAGCTTTCAAATAATTGACCTTGCTTCTAATTCGCTAAGAGAAGCTCATTAATATTCATAGACTGTCAAAACCGGAAAGTTGTTTGCCAAGGTCTGCTCTGCTGTGTGAAATTGACGCTGTTTCAGCGAAATATACATCCCTGGATGAAGTCAGACGAATGTCATTGCGTTCAATGTATTCATATCTATTAGCCAGTGACTGGATAGTTAACCATGAGTAAACTCCGCCTTCATCAAATCGGAGTTTGTCACGTACTGCCCAAAGTCCAAGCTCTTGTTAAAACGGTTCTAAACACAGTATCAAGACTGAATTAATATTTCCCCTATAAATACTACCGCTGTTTTAGATAATAACTTTTGCTTCTTTTTGTGTTTCCGTACACAGATAACCTTCAGCATCGAGCGCAGGTGAGACAAGCTATGGCAGGTGATCAAGAATGGTCGTCAAAATACATCTCCAAAGTCATGCCCATGATGGAACGCTTGGAGAATGCCCTCCTCAAGCTGGACAGCAAGAGCAGCCTAGAGCAGACAAACACAGGGGGTGAGCACAATCTTGTTTCTTGCATATTGAATATTATCTGCCACAGACTAAAAATCTTCATTTTTCAAGATTGACATCTATTCTTATGCCCCCCATATTGATTCAATTGATCTTTCCAGACTTAATAAATATCTCTTTTATGTTATTGTAACACAGTTTTAAACAGATTTGTGTGGGGGGTTTTTTAAAAAATGGATACTAGCTTTCATATGTTTCACTTGAGAAGCCATGCTTTGTAAATGTTAAAATTGGAGAGCCATGCTAGAAAAAATGGTAAATTATTATTTGTGTGTTTTAGGTGTCTATGAAATCTGTTGCACTGAAAAACCATTAAAGGAACTTCCCAACACCAAGGGGGATGGTCAGTTGCTGGGAACCTTCTCAACTCTCATTGGACCCCTCAATACATGTGTGTATACCAGCATATAACTTATTGATTCATTTATTAACACATGCACAATGTAAGGCCCTGGAGAGTCATTGGCAGTTCAATTTTATCTGTAATTCATAATTTAAAAACATTTACCATGTTTACACACATATATAATTATGACTGTATTATCTGCATATCAAAGATAGTCTTATAGATTTCTTTAATGAAAGCTTTAAAATAGTGAATTTTTTTTCTTTTCAAAATCTGAACTACACCTCTCTGACTGAACTTCGATAAGAATTTATCCATAATTTTTTCCTACATACTGGAAACATTTCATCTCTTTACATTCTAATTCACTTTCTGTTTAATAGCTTTTATATGGTATATTGATATACTGGTCCCTTTTTTAAAGATTTTGAGATAGGAAAAAATTATACATAATTTATCCATATTCCTATATTATATGTACATGTAATATATAAAACAACATAAAACCATTATTTTATGGTTTCCTATGATATGATACAAAATTGGATCAAGAAGCTTTAAAATTGGATTTGATCATGCATGATATAAATGAAATCAATTATCTTGATTACAGCATACCAACTTTGGCACCACAAATCCCTGGATGCATTAGTTTCCAGTGCTGATTTAGGAACATGTAAGTATTGATGCTATCTGTAAAGTCATTTATTATCGAGGTTTTCCACATACTTACAGGATTATGAGGGTCTGATATTCTGGATAAATAATTTTCTTAAACGAATTACCATACAAGAAAATAGACATGGTAACAGTGTAATATAATACGTAAATTATGTTAATTAATTTTGAGGTATCTAGATCTGTACGTGTTTTTATGGTTTACATCAAGCAAATTGCAATGTGCAACTAAACCTGTATTGTTTAGATCAACTTTATGAAAGTCTTTATGTTTATTATAACAATTGTTATTTTGTAGATGGTACACATGGCACCAAAAGCAGACTCCTCTTACCTACACCCTGGTCCCCAATGAAGTAGCTTAGGAGTGTACTGCCACCCTCACAATGGATTCAGCTCATTTGATCAATGTCATGATAGGTAGGGAGAATGTGGACTAAAACTCAATGCTAGGTACATGTACATGTATATACCCATTCTGAAACAAGTTTCTTTAAACAGTGTTTGTTATATATACATTTATTGTTTGTAGTCAGATCTATGGTAGTACACATGTACCCATTATTATGTATGTTATGTGTAAACAGTATATGCATCGTCTGAAACTCTTGCATACCGACTGTGAACCAACAGGTTAACTTTCTTTGTTCTCATGAACTTATTTCCATGTGACATTTCAAACTTTCATGAAGGAAATTTCAGCAATCTGACATGAATATGCAAACAAGTGCACATGAACATTGGCATTTGGCATGTTTACATTGAATACATCCCCCCAAAAATAATAGCTTTGCATTTTCATTTGTGGATGGAAAATACCATTAACAAAATATTTATGAAACCAAAGAGAGTTCAGCAAGTTGGCCCATGCTCAGCAAGCTCAATATATGCAAGACTTGCTGTTGGTTTTTGATACCGGTACATGTATCATTTTTATGCTCTATTTTTTAGTTTTATCCAACTTGTTGCCTAGATTGTGTTCAATTATAACTTATAATTGTGTTCACTATAGATGAATTAGAATGTTCATATTAAGTATAAATTTATGTATCTAAAACCAAGAATATAGAATATATTTTGTTTCAGCCAAAATATGCTAAAACCAAACTAATTCATTTTTTCTTCAAATCTCGAATTTCAATTGTGTGTATTTAACAGATCAGCATTCAGCAGTTTATAAACCAAAGTTCTTTTGTTATTTTTTTTTTCGTATTATGTACATGTATGGTGCTAGTTAACATTTAGTATACAAATGTTAAGACATGTTAGAGAAATAAATATTTTATGATGATACTTCAGTGATGTTTTTTCTCTTTTTCTTGCAATTTTTATTAAGTTTCAGTTTTGTCAGAAATATAAGATAAACTTGACAAGTGTGTCTGAGTGATGCCCATATAAATGTGTTATCAGCATCAGATATGCATCTGATGTTTTCAGCGGAAGGTGAAATTGTTTTCAGCTTCTAACAAGTAATATCAACCTCAGAGAGCTGCTATGAATTTGGATATTGCCTCCAAGTACATGCATACCTGTAGAAAATAAAATTGGTATCGATCCATGAAAGTTTCGAAGAGTTTTGGAAAGAAAGATATTAGCCTCAGAGATAAACTTAATATCGGATATATAGACTTCCAATCAGCTTAGAGATTTCGAGATTAACTAGATATCAGCTCCCGAGATAAATTTAGAATCAGTACCTGAGGATACTTGAAAATAAACTTATCTGTTAGCAACCTCACAAATGATACCCCCCACTAAGAAAATTTACTCGAGTATTTCTCTATTGGAAAGCAATGGATGCACCAATTTTCTTATAGTGACCTTAAACTTGCAAAAATGACCAAATTTCAAGGCAAGGACATATTTGAAGGTCATGAGCAATCTTTGTGTGAAGTAGGAAGCTTCTAATCATTTTCCATTACAAGATACGGCCTAGACAGGAATTTTGCATTTTTTTTACTATGACCTTAAACTTGCAAAAATGACCTTGGATAAAGATCATGACACACCCTCAGGCCATAAGCAATCTTTATGTGAAGTAGGAACTTCCAATGCTTTTTCATAAAAAAGGTATAGAGCAGACACAAATTATGAACTTTTTCTTCCAGTGACATTGAACTTGCCCAAATGACTTTGAATCGAAATCATGACACACCCTCATGTCATAAGCAACTTTGTGTGATGTAGGATTATAACTTCCAATGTTTCTCCATGAGAAAAATAAGACCAGACACAAATTACGCACTTTTCTTTCCAGTGACCTTGAACTTGCCCAAACGACCTTGGGTCAAAATCATGACACACCCTCAGGTCAACCCCACAACTTTTGTAAATCATGATATTTACCAAGTTGCTGCTCATATTGAAACTGCCATTACTATTTCATGACATTATATATGCTTGCCCAAATTTTCTGTTTTCACTCCTACACCCCGGCCAGTTTATCTGTGCAATACAGCAAAAAAAAAAAAAAAAAATTTATCAGGGGGTTTCATTTGTGAGCTTGCTCACAGTACCTTTTGTTCCCTCAGTATTCTTTAGGCTGCTAGCAGTTACTGGAATTTTCCAATTTTCAACTGATTTGAAGAAAGCAGATTGATCTACCATCAAGATAAATTCTTGCTATTTATTTACATGTATACATGTAAAATTACATGCATTTTCTTCAACTGTATAAACAACTCCATCAGCATTTTCATGATCTCAAGATACCCAAAATGTAAAAAAGAATTCTAGTAGGTAAGACTACCTTTTATTCAAAACATTTTCATTATAAAAAAGTACAATGTCATTTCCAGATGACATTTGTAACAAACTGGATGACTAGAAAAAAAATCACAATGCAGAATATAATAACAATTCAAACAATATTACAAAACATGAAATACACCATATACAGTGTACTTAATAAATTGTAAAAGCTAGCACTAATATTCTTTTAACATATAAAGGGTGAGTATTTCTTTATCAAATTTAAAAATATCAGTAACTGCAATTTGCAATTCTTTAGCAAATAAAAATTAGAACATGTATCTTCCATAAAAATTGTTTTTAAAAAAAATTGTAAACTTTCAAAATCAGCTATTCTAGTTTTCAAACAAAAGAAGAAAATTCTGAACACCAGAAAGTCAAAATAATATTACAAAATGATACCATTAGTGCATGATCATAAATGAGTAATATATTTGCTGGCCTATATAAAGAATTCAAACTTGGCATTGCTTCTAAATTTTGACTCTTGCAAAACTTGAGTAGTCTTAGGTAGAGACAATGTAGTACTACGTGTTATAAAAGAAAAACTCCTAACAGGCATTTCACAACAAAATTTACCATTAATATAATGTATCAATGTGAAAAATTTCAGCTAGTAAATAGTGATAGGAATAAATCAACTATTTTCTTTGTTTTCAAATTTTGAGGAAAATAAGGATAATCAGGTTCATGATGTACATTTGCTTGATTAATTTTGTAATTCTTTGCATATCAACTGTAGGTAAAAAATCTTGTTTTCTTTCTGTCTGTATCTCATAATAATTTAAAATCAACTAACAGCAGTGACAGTACATGTATTGATGTAGGTACATTAATTTTGTAAGCACATTGTCACAAATACTCTATAGCAACTGTTTGATTTCAACACTCATCAAAAAATCACAAGAAGTTTAAAAGTAAATGTACAGCGTAAATACAAGTTCAAACAGACTTTAGAGTCATTGTTCATACAAAAACCTCTCTAGTAGTCACGAACATCTTTTTCAATTTCTGAGCAAATGGATTCCCATTCTCTCTGGACGTCATCTTCTGGTTTGACAAAAGTAGAGTTAGTTGATATATAATCCACATTTGGAGACGGTTCTGGGTTGGAAAGAAGAATAAGGCTTTTGGCAACATCAAGTAACACATTCTTTTTCTCATCAGTAGTATTTACTGTAGGATTCTGCATGAAATCACACCCAGCAGAATAAGATGACAAATCAGTGCTATATGCACTGGCTTGATCAGCTTTAGCAGCAATGGAAAGTGGAATGACTGGAGCATTCATATCAGGATTGAAATGGGGAAACTCCTGCTCATTGAGAAAAGTACTTTGAGAATCCAAGGGATACTGGTTTAGCAGATTTGACCTGGAAACAGCTATTGAACCTTGACTGGTATATGAACCTTTAGATGGAGTTTTCTGATATGTTTCATTAAACGTCTGAAGTGTTGTTGGATTGTTAGGAGGTATGTGTTCCGAATCACTGCTGACTACTCCAAGATATGTGGAGTAAGAGGAGTCATCTTCTAGGTTTCTTTGTTCAATCGCATCCATTGCTGCAGAAAACCATCCCGACACTCCAGAGCCTGATTTTGTCTCCTTGTAACCAATGGTGTTAAAGGGTTCAAAATCTTGATAGTGATCATTTGGATAACAAGAACTGCTATATGCTGAATCTTGTTCTGAGTATTCACTTAATGTGCTCACTTCACTGTATCCGTTTTCAAATGATCTTTTTCTGTCACTAATAGCAAAATGGCGGCCTGAGTCCTTGAGGAAATTCTCACAGTGGCTAGTAATGCTGTACTCGTTGATAATTTCAATTTCTTCATAATAGCTGTCATGAGATTCTTCTTTCACCCGAGACTGGATTTCAGCAAGATCCGGGTCTTTATAGAGATAGTGCTTTACAATGTTGCTCTGACCATCCATGTAATCTATCTTGTGTACAAGTTCAAGAAGATCTGGATTCTGATCAAAAAAGCTGCTCTCCATTTCCATGAATTTCTGCTTCCTTTTAGATCTTACTTGTGCAAAATGGTCATACTTTTCCATGGTCTGATCTGAGGTGTGATCCAAGCCTTTATATGGTAATGTTGCCGATTTTGAAGGAGTATCCTCAACTGAAATTGATGAACAGAATTTAATAAGTTTCAGAATATACAAAATTTCAGCAAAGATGCAGTAAGAGCAAGATTGAAAATTAAATGAAGCATTGGTAGACTTCTATATGAATTGAATTGTGATATGGGTACTGGGTATATATTTTATTTATTATCGGTATACAAAAGGCCAGCTTATGCCTTAAAATCATGTAAAAATAAGATCTGTTAAGACCATGATCTAAACTCACCCGACAGCCTTTTTGACACTACAGACTTCCCTCCCTTAATTTTTTTAATCTCCTTCAGCAGACATCTGATGAGCTCTTTGTGAGACTGAGTTTCAAAATGCTTCCGTAGATGGTAAGGTTGGCTGTATCTCTTTTGACATGTCAGGCAAACATGGACTTCTGCAGCATGGCAGTAGTAAAAATGTGTTTGCTTTGCAGTCTAAAAAGAAATATGATTTCTTTCGTTTGAGGGACGAATTAGACAGAAATCAATTTCTACTTGGTGTAATAATGAATTAATTGTCCGGAAATATAAGGTTTTCATTCGAATACCTGTTTGTGTCACCTGGTTCTTAAGAACCGGTTTATTAGCAAGGCTATATAAAGAATTGCTTAGGTGTTAAATACCAGTTTAGGACGACACGTATAGCGGAAAGTTTAAATTTTAAGAATTGTTTTATTAAAGTAAATAAATCATGTGATCCAACTTTGTCATAATTATGTATTTGTACATTTAATATGCCAAATATTAAATAGCTGCAGCGTGTCGTTGCTAATTCCACACAGTGTGTTGTTATTTACTAGTATTATAGTATTCAGCTTTCATTTGGAAAGTAATGAATGGATTTAAAGGAAAACACATGAACAAGAAAATTACCCAACAAGAAAATGTTAAATTCAATTCCATCCTGCAATTACAGAGCAAGTCAATTTTTCTTCACTATCATTTTGAAATCCTAATATAATGATGTCATATTGCTGAAAATATTAAAACACACAATTTCAGCAGTTATCTTAAATTGTTAGATAAAATACTTGACTAACCAATTTTTCAAGTATTTAATTTTGTAAAGGAATAATTTATCAAAATTTTATTTATTTAATAATGAACAATTGAGTTGTATCTAAATTGAGCATCCAACCATAAGAAAATCCTAACAGAAAAGCCTTTGCAATTTTGCTCAACGACCTTCTCCATATTTACCGTAAATTGTAAAAAATTGCAAACTATGCATAACTGAAAATGCAATGCCTATACAACAAAATTACACTGTTGGTTTTTTCTTACTTGTGCCGAGTTTGCATTTTAATTCCAATATAAGTAAATTACTTTTTGCGATTTTATATGTTTTGTGATCCTTGAATTGATGATTGTTGAGATTAAACTGCCAAATTTCACACAGAAAAATAGCACTCTGCAGAAAAATTTATTGATACTGTTATTTACATGTACATGTATACCGGCCTTCACAAATTCACAGAAACACCTCTTTGCATAAGGCACTTAGCAACAGGGAGGACATGTTTTCCCTTAAAAAGTATACCCCCTACCCCAAATTTAGGGCTATTTACCGTAATTGGCAAGGTAATTACCTATATCCCTAATGTTTGAGAGGAGGAGGTTGGGGTGTCAAGATTTTGGGGGGTAGGTCTGCTCCTCCCCCTTATATATATAGAACCATTTACACAAGACCTTGGACTTTTGGTAGGATGTAACTATCTTTTTCCTACATCAAACCAAGTTAAAAATGACGCTGGTTTCAAGTGAAATATACACAGATTGCATAGTCTTAGCTCAAAAGCCAGACAAATCTTGTTGATTTCAAAGAGCCATGGCTGAGTGGCCAGAAGTAAAATAGACAGGCCTACCTCACATTGCTGTTTGACACAACTACCCAAAGTCCAAGCTGCTGTTAAAATGGTTCTATAATACTATGGTAGTTACTATGTGACTGCACACTGCATGTGGTTGCTGAATCTTTATAAAAAAATTACCATCAGTAGATCGAATCTTAAATTTACTGGAACTGTACTCACCTTTGAAACACAAAGTTCCTCACACTGTGAGCACTGATGGTCTTCTTTAATATGCTTATGAATTTGGGATGCTTTGTTAAATCGCTTTTCACAATTTTGACATGCAAATGCCTTCAGAGAAGCTGTTTTCTTTGAAACAATAATATTCTTTTGCTTGCCTTTCTGCTTTTCTTTGAATTCTTTGAGACTCGTATTGCGCAGACCTTGGTGAACTTTTATGATAGGCTTAACATATTTTCTTTGCACTTCACAACCTGTTTGTTTTTCTAAAATGGACGCAGTGTATTCTTTCTTGGATTTACAGGCATTCCCATTGTGACTTAAGGCACACGCAGCTCTTCTCTCTTTGACAGTTTTTGCCTTAGTGCTCTTCTTAGATGATGGAGTCTGATTTAAAGAAATTGGCACCTTCTTTTTATTAACAGAATTGCCATTTTTCTTAGCTTTTAGACTTTCCTTTTGATTTTTTAAGCCCAAGGATTCTGGAGTTTCCTTTGTGTTACATTTGTTTTTACTCTTTTTGGGAAACAACTCTTTTTTCACTGTGGTTGTTTTTTTAATGATGTGGACTTTGCTCGATTTCCTGGTTGTAACTTTCTTAGAGGATTTTCCTGCTGACAAAGCAATCTCTTGTAAACAATTCTGAACCAGTACTTTCGGCTGAGACGATTCTAGTTTTTCACAAGATGACTTCTTATTAAATGATTCAGAGTCTTTGTTTTCCAATGTCCTCTTTACAACTAAATTTTTCATTTTTGCAATGTGTTGAGTTTTGGACTCATTTTTGTCATAGTTTTCACTAAGATGACAGCCTTTCTGAGACTTTTCAGTGTCAATGGGAGTTAGAACTCCTCTATTGCACTTGTACTTCTTGCCTGAAAACTGTATAACTAACTCTTTTTCATTCGCATTATCTGACTTGGTTTTCTCATCCCCATAATATGGAAGACTTTTCTCTAAAGATGAATGCTTTCCATGATCTACTTGTGGACTATCTTGTACAGCTTGCTGAGCTTTCCCTTTACCATTTCTCTCTCTTTTTCCCTGCATGAGTTTATGTGTACTGTATTCTATGTTCTTGTTTGCCACTCTTTTTGATCTTCTTGGTGTAACTGGTCTGCTCTTCAGTTCACCATGAAAGTCCCTCCTCTCATTGGGTTCAGAGTCTTTTAAGACCAACTTCAGTTTATCTTTGTTGGGAAAATTTTCAGATTGTTCTGTGTAATTACAAGATTCATTTTCCACATAAAACTCCTCAAGATATGTAGGCAGGGCAAAGTCTGCAACTCTTAGAGCAGTAGAGACTCTCCTAAGTCTTCTGATTCTTCTTCTAGACAAGCTCTGATCCTTCAAAAATTCAAATGACTCTTTCAACAACTGGATAGTGGAATGCGGTAATTTTTTGGTCTTTGGGGAAACTGAAGATGTCTCATTATCTGCAGTTTTATCTTCACCCATTTTATCTTGCATACATTGGTTAATATTGCCAGTGTTGGTTAAAGTGTTCTCTGCTGGAGATTTGTCCAGGGAAGGGATACTTGTCAAATTCTTTTCAATCTTGGAAGTCTCAGAGATTTTATTTGTGTCAAAGATTGGTAGACTCGTTTCTCCAGATTCTGAATCCAAGTTGTTTTGTTTCATAAGCCCTTCATTTGCTTCACAAGTCTCTGGATCTTTTGTTATAGAGTCGAGGAACTTGTCTGAAAAATCAAATGAATCTTCATTTTTCTGTAAATACGAGTCAGAAAATGAAAAATTCAGAGCATCAAACATATTTTCATGATTCTGGGATGGCTTTTGTGTTGAGTACTCTGCCTCTTCTACAAGACTCTCCATGTTTTCAAAATGAATGGTTTCTACATTAGGAAGAACTTGGTCATCATAAAATGTATCGCCCTCTGTTGATACTGGTCCTTTTATTGGTTTCTCATTCATAAAGTCAGTGGCTTCTATGTTCAATGAATCCTCCATCACTGGCTTTCGGAGTCTTGGATCACATGGATTGAGAAAATCAACATAGTCCAAATAGTTTACTCTTGGTATTTCATCCAGTGGTATGACAATCCAAGGCATGAATGTGGTGGAGTTGTCTACATTCAGATTAAATTCATCTCTACCCATTTTAGTCATTCTTTTCTCAAGAACAGAACCACCTTCAAGTTCATTTTCACTAGAGGCACTGTCATCCTCAAGAATGTGACATCCCAATGGCAAGGCAATTGGGTGGTATCCACCCTTTTCCATAAAACTAAATGAAACATCCATTTTGAGACAATCTGCAATTTCATCCTCAGTATACTTGTTTTCTGCAGGAGAATTCACATCCATCAATTCTTCAGTTTGAGGCAATGACAGACATCTGGAGAATTCAGGTGGCTCTTGATGCATCACAACTTGTTTATCTGTCAACATATCTGAACTCTGCAAACTGTCCTCTTTAAGAAAAATATCTATTTCTGGTGAAGTAGGACAAGTTGTAGGACAAGTAAGCACTTCTACACCAATTCCTGAGCAATTCTTTCCCTCATTTTTGTTCTCTGATGGTATAGGGACTATATCCATGAATGCAGGTTCATTTTTCAAGCTGTTCAACTTGGTTGAATGCTTTGAAGCATTATATCCTTCTCTAGGCTTTAAGCAAGCTGTTCTGAAAGTGTACTGCTGCTCAGGGGAACTTGTAGAACTACTGTCATCATACATAATATTTGGTAAAAAATTTTCAAAACAGTTGTCAAAAGAAGTTTTGTCCACAAATTGGTTGTCATCTACTTCTGTTTTGGTCTGAATGCAATTGTTTTCATGTGCATTACCAAAACATTCCCTTTTTTTCAGACTGATGGCTTTATTGGTGAGTTGCGAAATATATCTGCTTGTCTTTTCATTGTGCTGTATCTGAGTAATATAAGGAGAAGGAGCAGTTTGGACATTTCTTAAAGGTATTCCCTTGAGTAGTGCATCTGATGACAAACTGCCACTGGTCAAACCTCTACAAGGTTGTTGAGAATGTTTAGAAACCCTTGCTGATTTCACCTGAGTGCATCCTATTTGGCTTGGTAACTGTGCAATAGGATATGAACTGCTCGAATGTTTAAAGACCTGCAGTGAATGGGACTTAGGAGAATGCAAAAACCGATGGTTATGATTTTGCTGCATGTGATGACCGTATCTGGAATATGGAGCTGAAGGATGATTTCTGATGGTAACCTTTTCAAAGTTGGTGGAACCCCTAATGTCACAGTCATTCCCACCCCTGATGACCTGTTGTGAATGGGACTTAAGAGTTTGAAAAATCCTATGGTCATGATGTTGCTGCACTTGATGACTATATTTGGTATATGGAGCTGAAGGATGGTTTCTGAAGGTGACCTTTTCAAAGGCTGTGGAGGTGGAACCCCAAACACAGTTATTTCCACCTCTGAATCTCCTGCATGACCGTAGAGTCCTCGTGTGTAAAGCACGATGAGGCAGCAATGAAGGAGCATGGCTGAAAACTTGCGATCTATTTGTTTGATTGAAATTTGCTTCTTTGCCATGAATTTCCTGTTGCATGTTCTCAATTTCGAAGAAACCTCTTGTTAGACTCGTTTGTTCTTCTTCATTACTTTCCCCAATCATACCATATTCTGGTATCTGGTCCATCATTTCATACAATTCAAAGAGTCCTCTCTCCATTTTGATGTTTCTGAATTTTAGTATTTCCTGAATAGTATCACCTCAGCACCCATTGTAACATAATTATAAATACCTGCAATGATTAAATAATACACATTTATTTTATAAATATTTTTCATAAATATTCCTACATAAAACTTTGAACCCCCTAGGCCTAAGAATTGTCATGGGGTCACAGTTTAAACAATTGAGAATCATCAATATGTCAGTATTCTCACACATTATGACATAGTACAGTATGGTAAGTAATATCAAAAATATTTAAGCATTGGAGTTTCTGAAGATTCATATTCAATCCGATCCCCCTTTGTTGATCCAGCCTATCATGATCATGATTTATACAAAGTTAAATCTACACTACCTGAGGATGCTTCAAAGTATCAGCTTTTCTGACAAATGCTTTTGAGATTTTCAAAATTCTTCAGTAACACCCCCCCCCCCCCCCCCCCCCCCCCCCCCCCGAAATGTGGCCCCACCTCATCATGGTTTGAAGAAATTTGAATCTACACTACCTGAGGATGCTGCAACACAAGTTTCAGCTTTTCTGGCCAAATGGTTTTGGATCAGAAGATTTTGAAAAATGCTAATAAATTTTCAATAATTCTTAATTATCTCCCCTTGAAAGAGGGCATGGCCCTTCATTTAAAAAAACTTGATTCCCCTTCACTCAAGGATGCTTTGTGCCAAGTTTGGTTGAAATTGGCCTGGTGGTTCAGGAGGAGAAGTCGACATGAACAATTTACAGATGGACAGGCAGACGGATGGATCGACGGACAAACTGATCACTATAGGGTGCCTGCAAAGAAGGCCCTTATTATATTAATACAAAGTGAGTAAGAGTTAACTCTTTAATTTATGTTTTTGTGATAAAAAATTAATTCTTCAATAGATCTGATCAGTATGTGCGTGTCATTTCAATTTAGCTAAAACCATATCTATATAATCAGTCTCACAAGTACCGGGTAATACACAAAAACAGTTCAAAATAAGCCATATAAATAAAACTATCAACTTTCTTATCATAGGTATTTAAATATGTATTAAATTAGGTATTTTTACATCTTGCCCATTGATGATTAGGTGTGTTGTTAATTCCCAGGCAAGTTAAACTTAAAAGTACATTAATTAATATCTCAAAGGGCCTCGCCTCAATGAAGGACAAGAGGACAAAAAGCGTTTACAGAACTTTTCTTATATATATGTATGTATTCATTAGCCTAAGGATTTTTTGTATTGGTGTTTTGTTTTTTAAAATTTTTTTGACTTTAGTAAACTTCACCTGATTCTCTATTTCTGAATGTAATTTTGATTGGTCAGCACCTTGATCGATTCTGTGAGTCAGATTGATATATCAAGGGTGGTGCTAATGAGTATTTTTTTCATAACTTAGAAACTAATTCAAAAACATTGGACATCCTTTATCTAACAAACACATATACATGTATATGGGTGAAGTTTGAGGCAGACAGTGCAAAGTGGAGAGAAAATAGGGTTGGGAATGAAATATACATTTGTTACACAGAGACCTGCCTTAACCTTAATAAAGGTGTCATAATATTTTTGAAATATTGAACCTGAGTTCGAAATATTGCTGTGAAATATTAAAGCCCCCATAAAATATTGAATTCCGTGTTCAGTGTATTATGGCTGCAACATATTGAACTCCTTCTGATATTCATTTGCTATTGAAGAGGAGGTTCAAAATATTATGTCCGCCATATATTGAACCCCCTCTGGTTTATATTGCTATTTTCAATTCCCATTGGAAAGAGGGTTCAAAATATGGCCACAATATATTGAACCACCTCCTATTTCTAATTCCCTTTGGAGAGGGGGTTCAAAATATTATGGCCGCGATATATTGAACCCTCCTCCTGTTTCAATTCCTATTGGAGAGGAGGTTCAAAATATTATGGCCCCAATATATTGAACCCCCCTATTGAACTAATTTTCATTGCTATTGGAGGGGATTCAGTTTATCCCGGCCACGATATTTTGAACCCCCTCCCCAGAAGGAATTTGAAATAGGAGGGGGGTTCAATATATCACAGCCATAATATTTTGAACCCCCTCTCCAATAGCAATAAAAAGCAGAGGAGGGTTCAATATATCATGGCCATAATGTTTTGAACCCCCTCTCCACAAGAAATTTGTAATAGGATGGGGGATTAATATATGACGGCCATAATATTTTGAACCCCCTCTCCAATAGCTATGAAAATCATAGGGGGGGGGGGGTAAATATTTCTGGTCCATAATATTTTGAAACCCTTCTCTAATGGGAACTGGAAAAAGGAGGAGGGTTCAATATATCGCAACCATAATATTTTGAACCCCCTCTCCAAAAGGAATTTGAAATAGGAGCGGGGTTTAATAATTTGCGGCCATAATATTATGAACCCCCTCTCCATTAGCAAATAAAAATCGGAGGAGGGTTCAATATATCGCGGCCATAATATTTTGAACCCCCTCTCCAGAAGAAATTTGAAATAGGAGGGGGGTTCAATATTATGGTGGCCATAATATATTGAACCCAATTTTTTATGGGGGGATTCAATATTTCGCGGTATCAAAATATTATACGACACCGGTACACTGTATTTGACTTTTTCACTGTCACTGCACACCCCTTCACCATAAGCCAAGAAGAGATAAAAAAAATTTTACAAGGATTTTAAATTTTTCACAGAAGTTTGCTATGACCTTGAGTTTTGACCTAGAAACTTGGTTCAAGGTAAGGATAAGGGATATAACTGTCACAAAGGCAGAATGATAATTCAATCACACTTACAATAGGTAAAACCCATAACTATATAT
Organism: Magallana hongkongensis; assembly: GCA_016163765.1. Lineage (NCBI taxonomy): Eukaryota > Metazoa > Mollusca > Bivalvia > Ostreida > Ostreidae > Magallana > Magallana hongkongensis. The sequence goes on along the minus strand of WFKH01010931.1, from coordinate 19,493,046 downwards.
AAAACTGATAAGGGGTACCTTTTACTACCTTATGAGTAAAAACTCATAATTCTCTTATAAATAAAAGTAAGCTTAGCACCTACAGGGAGATAACTCAGATTTTAATTGTACGTGACAAAACACCAGCTACCCTTTGTTTCAGATATGATGTAAAGTTTATATGACGTAATAATTGACTTCAAATAACTCATTTTGTGAGGTTTTGTAGTTTAATTACCATGAAAACATAACAAGACAAGCATTTTATGAATTAATTTATGCAAAAAGGAAGTCCATAACATCTGGTTAAAAAGCTTGTTAGAAACACCAGACTGCATTAATAATTATAAGATTAGTTTTTCATAAAATCAGTAGTTTGAAAAGGTTTAAATTCTTTTGATTTTGTTTACATGGGAGCAATACAAAATAAAGACTAGTACGTGTTGATTTTATTCTATTTTAAAATTATTCTTTGATATAATTAAAAATGAATGATAATTAATATAAATGGAGACATCATTTTCGAACATTTTTAGAATAAATATCCATCAAATCTGCCACATATATAATGTATAATTTTGATGTAATTGGTTTCATCATCATCAAAATGACAGCTTGAAATCAAGAACTTTGACCTTTTATAGATAAAAAATGGGTCAGGCAAAACTATTTGGATTTTTCAATAAGAAAGACTTTTGTATAGTGAACAAAAAATATGCACATTTGATGCAATTTCTGAAAAGAAAAATTTGACTCTGCAAACCCAATACCTAAAACTACCAAAACACTACCAATAATATTATAATTTGTCCCAAATAACTGTTTTCATTACTTTTTGACGCTTTTAGAAAAAATACACATACCTTTGACAAAAGTAAAATTGAGTTCGATGAAAGGGAAAACATGGAACAATCTGACGTCTTTTTCCATTCAGAAATCACTCAGAACATTTTGCTCCATTTTTCAAAGTTATCATGGCACGTACTGTTTTATACTAATAATTCCAGTTGAAGAAGAAAATCTAGTGAGATTTTTCATACTATTGAATAAACATTGTTTTAACCCTGAGGTATTTATGAATATCAAATAATATAAGAAAATGTGCTGCATAAATATCTTTGGAGAGAATATAACGATATCATTTAAACTTACATTACATGTACCTATAATGCGTGGTCTAGAGTACATGTCAGGTCCAAATAAATTTACAACAAATTTGGTTGATTGGACAGTGTCTTATTTTCAATCTGCAGTAGCCTTATGTTGCAGAAGTTGTGACGTAATGAAGTTTCCTTCATGTTCAATAACCTAACCAACATCTTTACAATTGCATGCTCCAGACAAAAATTAAAACCATATCAAAACAAAATCTTTCAGGGACACTTCATAGCCCAATTTTTGAATTAGCTGCAGATCTGCAGCTACACTCATAACAGTATCCTTAATTGTGTGCCCATATTTCGACAGTCTTAATCTATGGGTCTTCTTTACAAATCATGATGAGCAATAAATTTGAAATCTAAATCGTTTATCATGAATATCAATCATTGCTTGGTTTTTTAACAATAGCTGATTAATCTTTTTACATTTTGTTATTTACACTGACAAAGTATAAATTCGTCGACAAAACTACGGGTGTAGCCATTACCAGGTCCTAAATTTGAGGCTTTAACTAAATTGCCTTGTCAGTTAAATTTATCTCCACAACATTGCTTATTTTTAATTAATGTATCTTCAGTCTTTGTAGACGATCCATCATACGGTTCGTCATAGCGTTTTTATTTTCCTATAGTACAATGATTTGAATTCAGAGTAATTAAAGGCGGATTAACAAAATTTGCTCTTTTTTGTTGGGAAAACTTCATAAAGAAATTTCTTACTTGTTTGAAGTGCATTTGAATAAATACTTGGTCAATTGATCATTAGTCTAGTACAGTAGAATTATATGCATACAAAAGTGCGAGTATTTCTGTGAGAATGAACGAGCAAACAAAAGATGAACACCGTCAGGGGCGTACAAGGCGTTATATATCCCCAACTTGGAGCAATAAAAAAGAACTTGTTCAAATGTTAATAAAATAGGTATTCTTGTCTTGTATACATTGTTTATACTATAAATTTTACGATGCATGTCAATAGCGTGTTTTCATTGTTTAAACACAAGAGATATAGATTTTCAAATTAAGCCATACGACGTTTTGTGCCTAAATCTTGACCATTTACTGTGCTAAATTGCAATTTTTCGGTATGAGGTCCATCCTAAAAGTAATTTTATTAATAGGATAAGTTTTCATTCTTTTTTATTATTGATTTATTAAAGTGGAGTCTAGACCCATTATGGGTAAAAAATCGTGGTTTGCACAAAAACTTCAAAACTTTATTTATAATTGTCAAACTATAAAAGTTATTTACAGAGTAAGGTATGTGTCAATGTAGCTCAGTGTGATAGGCAGTGGACTTTAGACAGTACCTCTTGGTTGAGAGGGTGTTCGAATCATAGTGGACTTTGCTTTTTAAATTCTGCGCTTTTCCTTCCTTTTAGGTAAAACATTATTTTTAAAATTTTTTTATGTAATAGATCTAGAATTATTTTGGAAAACATTTAAACATTTGAAACTCTTCATATAACGACAAAAAATATATAATGATCTTGTCTATTCCAAATAACGTTTAATAAACAATAGCGCTAGCACAGTCAGAGATTGTTTGAGATCATATTGTAAAGAAAATAAACAGAGAAATGAAAATAAGAAGAAAAGTATAATTGTACGTTTGTTAATGGTCAGGTAATGCAGTTCTATATTATACATGTACTGATGCACACCTTCAAATGTAAGATTCCTTTATATGAGATGTACATGTATAAGTCGTTAAAATATCCTAGATGCGGGGGATCTGACAGGCATTGTACGCTCTTCTCCTTTGGACCCTGTCGATTTTGGGACCTTTGACCACATATAAACAGATTAATTGCAATCTTCGACCATAATTCAACATGACTGGTTGTTACCTTTACTGCAGTATTTATTACTTAACTCATCAAGATGGTCATTAACAAAGTTACGGGTTCGCTTCGTGAGCGAAGTTCTTGGCATGTTTGCTTATTGTGACTTTTTCGTTTATTGATAATCCTGAGCTGCGACTCTTTGATGATATCTATGTATTGTAGTCTTTTTGTGGACACCTTTTTTAGATGTTTATGCAATCTGGACGAAATATAAGTATTTGTGTTAAAACGACAACTTACCCTCTAAACTAGGCCTACTTGTGCGTATTGGAAATCATACAAACTCTGGCGGCAGACGTCTCTTACTTTTTCGGAACTCCTCTAACAATGCAACAAGCGCCAATCTATTTTGAGAAATGATATTTGCACAAAACGATAGGCATCGTATATAATGTATATTTTTACTACGATTGCCTATATTTGTCATTTTAAATTAGTATAAAAAATAATAACGTTTAATATTAGCTTAAATAAAAGCTACGGAAATCAACACCACTCGATGCGTATAATAGAACAGCATGCGCGGATCTAGAAAGATGGGGGGGGGGGATGTTTCGCACATAAACATGTTTCGCCCTGAGATGATTAGCTCCTATTCTGTTTTGCCCCGAGATAATTACCGCCGCGATGTTTCGCCTCGATTACAGGCGTTATGATGCATGGTGTACATGTATGTATAAATGTACGTACACATAAATGTATTGTATATAGGGGGGAGGGGGGAGGGTGGTGGAAGAGCCGCCCCCCCCTCTCCTGGAAAAGTCAAATTTATTAAATTCACATAGTAAATTTACCGAATATAAGCCTCCCCCCGGCAAACACAATTATCCCTCGGACCCCCCATCTTCACAACGTCAAGGTTTTGTGTGGAGTTCCGTAATCACAAAACCTTGACGTTGTGAAGACGTTGGGACCCCCTTGAAAAATTTTCTGGATCCGCGCATGGTTCAACGATGCCTAAAGGCACTAAGTGCAGGTGCTCGCATTACTTATATACATACATGTATATCAGGTGTACGTGATACTAGTGGGTCTCCGACACACGTGTTCAGGTGAAATTAAAAATTAGTGCATGTATATGCTTAAGTGAACAACAATGTTCATGCGCGGAACCAGAAATTTTTCCAAGGAGGGGGGGGGGGGGGGTTGGGGGGGGTTTTTTTGGCGCGGGAGGGGGGGGGGGGGGAGTTTGTCCGATGCCTATTTTCGAATTTTACTTTAGTAATTTTATTTTAATTTCAATTTTCCAGGGGTGGCCATGGGAGTCCGGAGCCTCCGGATGTTTTTTCTGAATACATGTAATCTGGGACGATACCCTTTGTATTTTTCATTTATTCAAAGCATCTTATTATACTGGCATAGATTGGAATTATGTGAAGAATCTTCCCTGTTACACAATGCGTTTAAAGAAACTATTAATCTTAGTCTATCCAATGTTAACTGTTGGTACAAAAGTGTAGTTTATTTTAGCAAGAAAATTAACATTTCACTATCTGAATGTAAAAAGTACAAAACCACATGTTTTAAACAAGTTAAGAAACATTTAAGGAAACACTTCTTAAATTACTGGACAGTAAAACGTGAAGAGGGACTGCACTCTGGAAAACTTGATACTTATTTTTTGTATAAAGAAAATTTTACAATGGAAACATACATGTTTATTCAATCTCATGAAATAAGGAAAACATTTTGTAGATTCAGAATAAGTGCACATGACTTACGAGTTGAAAGGGGTAGATATGAACTTGTACCATTAACAAAGAAAGACAAATTTATCTGGTTAATGTCCAATGAAGACAAAACAATACTTACAAAGCTAAGTGGATTTCTAATTAATGCTTTCAAAAAAAGACAGAATACTTTGAGATCTAAGTGAACTAGTGAAATACTTATAGAGATCATGATACCATCTTTGTATTTGTATTAGCTACTTTTCTGACTACTCAGATATGTATATTGTTAAGGTTCCTCGACACACCAATGCATTATTTGATGGATCGATGAAGAATCATTTTTGAGAAATGATTATACAAAAATGACACCTATATCGGCTTCTGATTATTTTATATGATTTTTTAAAATGTTTTTGATAGAAACCGGAAACATTGTTTTAGCTGCGAACAAGATATATTAGAGCTAAAAATTTGGGATCAATTAATGCACAATACAATTATCTATAAATACATATCAAGGACGGCCAGATAAACTTTGTAATATTTTTGTAAAAAAAAAATTTATGAAAATGAAAACAAGAATTGTAGATATTTTTTTTAATCTATGGATAAAAACTGCAGATAAACTGTTACTCGCATTGAACAATTGCTGTACATTCATATTTCAACAAGAAATTGAAACGAAATACTGAAATTAAAGAAAAAATGGAAAATTTTATAATCGAACCGATCCCGATTGTAATTAAACTAATTCCGAACGAAATCACATAAAGTTAGAATGAATCACAATTTTGCAAAAATTTTAGGTTGTTTAGCTGTAAATGGTTTTTTCATTTACTAACTTTATAATTTATATCAATTACTTAGAGAAAACTGCAGTTTATTTATAAAATTTCAATTTTAAAATAATTCTGATCGGGATCAGTTTTTTTTCAATCGGGATCGGTTCAAATTTGATAAATAGCAATTTTTCTAAAATTTCGCATTTCCATTTCAATTTCTTTGTAAAATATCATTGTTTAGTAAATACTTTACGTGGCTATATGTTATTCTTTAAATTTTATCCATAGATTAAAAAGATATCAAAGAACTACAATTTTGATTTTCAGAAATATTTTTTTAATTAAGAAATTAAACACTTGACCAAACGATCTTTGGCATGAATTTATTCATAATTATATTACACATTAATTGACACCAGGATTTAAGCTCTAAAATACCCTGTTTGTCCGCAAAAATGTTTTTCCTATTTCACTGAAAAAATACAAAAAAAATTCATATAAAATAACTGAAAGCCGATCGATATTGATCTCTGTTTTGTGGAATCATATTTCAAAAAAGATTCTCTATCGATCCATAAAATAAAATTTTGGTGTGTCGAGGAACCTTAATGTGTTATGATAAACTGATGTACATTTGCCCGGCTGTTACATGTTCATGTATGTGTATGGACTATTCTGTATGTAGAATCTTTCTTTTAGAAATTTCTCTCTAATAATTGTAATCTTGTATGCCCTCTGGGCCCAAAATTGGAAATAAATCTATTATTATATTTTAATCTCCTCGATTTTTTTTAAAAATTAATATTCCAGTTGATACAACTCATCATAACTAAGATATCAAATTGAGGTATGATTTTGCGATCTAGTTACGAGTATTTTGAATATAGATTTACGCAAAGATAATTGCTAGTTAGAGTGAATAGCTTGCATTTATAAGTCAAAAAAAACCAAACTCGAACTCCATTGGGAAGTGGGAAGGTCTAATTGAGAGTTTGTTAGCCGGGGAATTCGTCTAACCTTTATGTTGTTTAATCTACTAAAATTCATGTATAGCTCTGCTTGGCAATATCAAAATCTTATACACTCATAATGACCTCAAGAATTTTTTTTCGTCTAAAGGTCAAATGTTCTCAAACGGCATCCGCTGATTTCTAGATCTTCTGTTTAATTATCATTAAAACCACTTGGCGAACAGTTATTATACTTATATAAACGTACTCGTCAATGACAAGATACCAATTCCATTTAATTTTCGGGTCCATTTGATTTTCGGGCCGGTGGGCCAAAGTTTATAATGGACACGTGCTATAATTACATGTACTTATGATCCACATTCTTATAATGCAGTCATCAAACCAGACACAGGTTGACTATTCAAAGATCGGTGACCCATATTAAATCAAGTTCAGGTCAGTGGATCAAAGGTCTTAAGGTACATGTAAACCAGTTGATCTGATCAAAGTTACATTGTACATACAATTATACCAGCATATAGACAGAGCAATTTTGTAGCTCAAATACATGTAGCTCCATCCGCATCACGCGTCATGCGGTAAATTAATACCTACTTTCCAAGCATGGTTCTTTATATATAACGACATCGATTTATCTTTAACAGTAATTTAAAAATTATTTGCATATAAAATTTAAACAAACTGTCACGCAAGATATATGTGTTTTTTCCATTTATTTATATATGCATGTATAATAGCCGATCAACAAAGCTCTTCATTGTTTACTATAGTTAATTAATTGTATAGAATAACATCAAAAGTTTCATGTTAACTCGCTCGAACTTCAGATCATTGGGATAAATACAATTAATATTCTGTTTCATCTTTACATCAAACATGTAATTACATAGGTTCAAAGTTTCGACGAATTTCTGAAATCTGGAGCATGAAATATCGACGTGTATTATCTCTTAGAATATAAAGGTTTTCAAATGATGATCTATTACGTTTTAAAAATAAATCGTTTGATAATTTTTTGTTTACAAAACAATTTAAACGATATGCAAGTCATTTTCATATATCGTAATTTTTATAATTGTTAAAAGTGTTATATTTACATCCACTAAGTATGATTCCCTCTATTTCTTAAATCTACACGATCCAGTTCTAACCAGTTTATCAATCGGTCGAAACCTTGAACAGCAACCTAAAAAAAAATATCACGGACTGCACGAAATAATCATCGATGATGTCAGACTCAAATTCCCTTAGAAGACGATTTGGCTTATATCTTTAATCTAACGTACTGATGTACATCAACATTAATTTAGTTACTTTTATTTCCTTTTTACGATCAATTCATCATTTTTGATAGAAAAAAAAGATGTAAATATAAACAATAAAATGCTAAATCTTTGACGATTCATGTGGGTTATGAAGTTAGCGACCATTGCAGAAAAAAATTATTTCGTATTTGTTTTGTACATGTATTTGTATAAAAATGTATTTTTTCTGCAATGTCGCTACCTTTATATCCCGCATCAATCATCAAAGAAAGCATTTTATTGTTTAAATAAAATCAGGCAATACAGTACATAAAGTAAATTTCCGGTTTTTTTCTATATTCAGAAGTGACATAACATGTATGTATTACAATAATTGTACGTTGTTTGTATAACTCTTGAAATAGCCCTGCATGCAACAAAAAACAACATGCATCTTCGCACAGTTCTGTAGCAGTAAAATTGTGACAGATATTTGTTTTTTCAAAAATGTTATCATCACATAAAGTTGTAAATATCGAAGAAAGGTGATTCATAAAGTTATTTTTTTTCTGCAACGACAGCCGCATTCGCCTTCTTACTCACATGGACGTTTCTCTCAAGTAATGCATTAAAATGATTTAATAGCACCGATTTAAAAATTTCGAGCAGAACTGAATACTACATTGTACCTTGCGCCAAAACAATAGATTTTATTTCTCTGAGAAATCAAAACCAAATCGATTTGATTAATTGAGCATTATCTTTATTCCATGTGAATTATTTTATATGAAGAAATGCCGAGTACATAGATCTAGTTTAATGCATGCACATGTACATACTAATATTAATTTGAAAGTTCAATCACACAGTGACCAATGATATATTTTCATGACAAAGATCCGTGACTTTAAACAAAACAAAAAAAAATAATAAACTGAAAAAATGAAGTGTTTAAGTGAAATCTATTCATATACCACATTCAATCGCAAGAATCTATTTTTAGACTATTCCTTATAATTACGCTTTTAATGTGTAAACGGCCAGGCACTTGATCACCTGCCTTTGAAAAAAAGGTTTGCCCCCCTCTGAACCTGCCATGCTATAATTTAGGGAACACTTTTTCGTTTTCTTCTTCCACACTTAAATCCGGGAATTTACGTGGCATCATTCTGGGTGGCTCCACATCCGGGTCACAGCGGTACTTGGAGAAGTCCGATATCCCGGTAGTTTTCAGATAGTCCTCATCAATAAGAGCCAAGCCATTTAACCTGAAACAATGGAATGTTCATGTGCTTTGAATATCAGAAGAAAGACTGGCGAAATACACTGATAACAAAAGTGGTTTTACCAAGCAAGCAATGGCACTTTAGATGGATGCGAAAATGCCACCTTTGCACTGGCACTGGCATAACTATCTGGTACAGAGTTAATGACTTAATATATGAATTCATTCATATTTCATAACTGAAATACCTGTAATCTTTCTGTTTTCATATTTACAACTTTTCAAACCACAAAAAATCTTAGGAACCAAATTTCTAAACCCACTTGTCTGATTTTTCTTCAGCTATTCCAAGAACAGCGTCAGCAAATATTTCCGGGGTTCTCATGACAGAGGGCGGGGTCCCCAGCTTATCCGTCACGAAAGCTTTGATGGCAGTGGCGGGCCAAAGTGACGAAATTGACACACCTGCAAATAAAATATCCAAATGTTTTGGTAACACAGTCATGTAGTTCGACACTTTAAAATGGTGTAAGTTAAGTTTTTGAAGACCATTACAATGGGTCAAAAAGTTGTTTCAATAATTCCTGATCTAGTCCTCCAGAAGTGAGACGATTGCTTTGTATAGTAAAAAACTGTGTACTGCAATCCCGTAACTTGCCCGTAAGGCTTGACAGTTGATTGAATTTATAGAAAAGAACACATATAATCGAATGATGAAACATCAAATATCTACATAAAAGTTTAAAGCATAGAAAAAGCTGTTGACAAACCGGTGTCTTTGAGCTCATTGGCCAGGCCATGCGTCAACACAGTCATCCCGACTTTACTGATGCTGTATGGCGTCTTCCCTTTGAAGAACCTGTACCATTAAACAAAAACCAAAATGGGCAATATGTTAAGGAAAAATCAATAAATAACATTGAATCAAATTGTATCTCCCATAAGTTTTGTCATAAAGTTCGGAGAAAAATTACTTTTTCTACCTAAAAAAAAAATCCTCAACGAAAACAAAAATCTGCTGTGGTCTTGAATTTTGAATTTTTGCTCATCAGTATTTTATCGCAGTATTGGGGCTTAACCTTTTGTAAATTGGGGGTGATACCAGTATGATTCTTCCTGATTTTCTCTCAAGGAAATGTGGTAGTGCGTGTTGGACCATGACGTATGCACCTCTGACATTTACTTCATGTAGGAGGTCAAAACGAGGCAAAGGAGTCTCCATCACGGGTTTCCATAAAATAGCTCCCGCATTATAGACAGCCAAATCTAGTTTTCCGAATCTAAAATCAAGTTATAACGTCCTTTAATAATGCATGTTTATTTACATTTTATACCTTGAAATCATTGTTAATTAAAGATGAATAATTAGTGTCGCTAAAACACATACACTTGTCTCTATAAAATCATACTACTGGGGTAAACTTTTTTTTATAGAAAAAAGTGTCCATGGACTAAAATTGCAATTCCACTCCTAGTGCATCCACAAGATTAGGAAACTAAGACAAAAAAAATCAAAAATGCATAAATTGCTTCTTGTCAATCTTGAATAATTTTACATACTTTTCAATGGATTTCTTCACGGCATCTTCGATATCTGTGCTCTTTCTTGCATTACATTTAATCGGTATTGCAAAGCCTCCTTCTTTGGTGATGTCACTAACAACGTCATGAATCGTTCCCGGAAGCGAGTCTTGCGAAACCTCGGTCTTCGCAGCCACGCCCACTGAATATCCATTCCTGGATAAGGTGATGGCGACCTGTCTTCCTATTCCACGGGAGGCGCCGATCACTAGCGCCGATTTCATGGGTTATGTTGAGATAACGCATACATGTATTTTAGAGTGGTAATTTTGTATATACTGGGTATCAGCCCCTACAAAAAATGTGATGTTAAAAAAATACGCAAAAACATACACTTAGTTACTATAAATACTTCATGGCATAATCATATTATCAGCAAAAAAAAATTAATAATAAATTTGTAATTAGTAATGTATAGCATTGTAGATCTTTTACAATTTATTAGTTCAATGCAGAAAAAAGTCCAAACGTGATAGCAAATTATGCATAATTGTCTTTGCAATTCGAAGAAAAATTCAGAAAATGAATCCAAACTTTCATCAACATGCAATTTAAAGAATGATCAATCATGCGTAGGTTTGGTGCTGATAAAATTAAAAATTACACCTGCAGAATTTGACCTCTATCTTTTTTCTACGAACTTGAAGTTTGAAATTAATTTTGTTAGGATTACACAAAAATTACGATGCTCACGTGTAATGCCGGAAGTATAAACAAAATTAATATAATCTATTTGAAATGGGAGAGTAAACAGAAAGAATCCACTAAAATTTATTTTCGGTCCCTATTTTATTCATATACACATTAAAACCTAGATACTTGAAATACTTGTTTGTTAAATACCTATAAATGCCGAAACCTAATCACAACGTTTGCATTAATACTAGTATGTTATCTAAAGGAACCAAAAGAGTTGTTCGAGATCAGATGCTAGGTAATTAATTAGTGTATATATCCATTTTCCCTCTATTTCTTATGATAATCGATTGTAATTCATACATGCATGACAACACATAAATCTACGCGATCCAGTAAATGAACTAGCTGTCGGCATAATAATAAATGCAATCTAAGCTGCTTTGGGTGCATTGATTTGCTTTTTAATTAATTCTAGTATAGCTATAGATAATAATTTATGTTTACATAGTTAATTTATGTTTTCTTTGTACTTTTGCTGTTGACTTAATTTGCGTGGATTAATTCTTGATCAATAGAAACTAAAGTTACATTGTAAAATTGGCTGTTCTTTTGAGTAACATTCATCTCGAAAATAATAATAATTGACGTATATATTACACTTTTACTCACTTTTTAAGGATAATGATAATTGTTTAAATGATTTAAAGATAGATGAAAATATAAACAGTAAAATGTTTTCTTTGGACTTGCTTCAATCGGGCTATGAAGGTATAGCTAGAATTGCAGAAAAAAATTACATAACCCGCGTTCGTGTTAATTATGTAATTTTCTGCAACATCTAATTAGCTTCATACCCACATAAAGCACCAAATAAATCATCTTATTGTTTAATTTACAGTATATCTATTCATGTAATGTATCAATGATCGAAGTTAACTGATCAGTCAGTAGGCCTATATCGCGGTTGTAGAACAGCCTCATCTTGTTGTGACTGTTTTACTCTCCCAGCTATTGACAAACATTTGTCAAAGAAAACTAATTGATTACTAAATTGGTGCAAGTATTTCTAAAGCATTATGAATTATTTATTTTAAGTCCACGTACGATGGCATCATAATTAATCGGTATCTGTCCGTCGGTAGTTATTCAGTTATCGCAACGACGACAGAATAGATAATTCAATGTTTTGATGGGATCTAACTAACGACCAGAACTGATTTACACACGTAGAGTTTTTCTTCAAA
>WFKH01010931.1:19465685-19479462 GCA_016163765.1 Magallana hongkongensis | reverse complement strand
TATTTCTTACGGAAATTGATTGTACTTTACAGCTCTATAGAAACTGACAGGACTGAAATCTACACGATCCAGTTCTAACCAGTTTATCGATCGATGGAAACCTTGAACAGCAACTTAAAAAAAACCACGGACTGCACGAAATAATCATGATTATGTCAGACTCTAATTCCCATATAACACGACTTTGCTATTTCATGATGTTCATTAATTTAGTTTACTTTTACTTACTCATTAATATGTTAAAAGAAAGATAAAAATATAAACAATAAAATTCTTTCTTTGATGATCCATGCGAGTTATGAAGGTAGCGATCATTGCAAAAAAAAAAAAATACATAACGCGCTAATGCGGGCTCTGTATTTTTTCTGCAATGTCGCTTCACTTCCCGCATGAATCACCAAAGAAAGCATTTTATTGTTTAATTCATGAGATTGTTATTGTTTAAAAAGAAACTTGAAGTGAAATTCTGAATAAGAGGACAATAGGTTTCCATAGGGTACCCGATACACCCTATTGTTTCATGTTTTTTGGATCAAAATGATTGATTGATTTTACATTACATGAAGCATCAGCCTTTGAATCGTTTATATTGATAAGCCTATCAATCTTTAAAAATGATAAGTTAGTGTTATTTTTGATGTTGTTGTTTGCTAAGTACATAGAAAACTACTTAGTATATAGGAAAGCCGGATGAATTTGAATGGAATCTCGCACGACTTGTCTCGAAATATTCGGAAATGCAAAAAAATTGTTGACAGGTATATTGTACTCGATTAACATTTAGTTTGGAGTTGATTTGCATTGCACTTCATAAATATATTTAGCTGATTATTTTTAAAAATGATTTTACTGCCACCACCCCCAACCCCTTTATTAAAAACCTAAATAAAAAACAGTAGCCATTCATCTTTCAGTGCAGCAAATATTTGACTTGCTTAGAAACTCATTGATTGATGATTATACCATTGCCGATTAGGCCTGTACATAATGTATATCCCATTTTATAGCTAGGTGCTTTGAAATAAAATTTTCCACAAGTAAATCCTGGAAATAGGTTTTCTCTTGGGGAACTAAAATCCTGCCCCCTCAATGGTATACTTTTATTGTATATTAATATCACATTTCATTATGTACAAACTTTGATCAATTCCTCCATAGAACATTTAGTTTCAAAGATATTAAATGTATCACCCGATATTAGGAAAACACAAATAACAATTAAGAGTAATTTTATATTTCCCAGAAAATAGTTCTTCCCATTGCATATTTAGATATGTGTATCATATACATGTACAATGTACACATAGGCTCTTCATTATTCTTAGTACTTGTAAATTTCCCGTTAATCACTCTGGAACAATTATTATACACATGTCTTGTTTTATCTTTCTTTTAAAAAATCAATGTGCAAGTAAAATACCGGGATCGTAATGATACTTTTTTGATATCAAAGTTGTCGCTGTTCATTTTCGTGTTTAAACCAAGAGCATTTATAATCCGTGTTCTTAAATGTTTCTAGCATTCCAACAGATAGACTCATGTATTCTTAAGTGAAGGACTTTCAGGTATGACTTTTCTTGTCCTAGATGAATATACTAAAATACAATAGGGTGAATTATGCAATGTATATGTAATACATTCACGTGAATAAAAAAAAAATTCACGAGATACTGAACATTCAATGTGGAAGACAACAGGCAGATATGGTACAGCAATTAAAGAAAAACAACCTTAAACATATTCTTAACAATTTTGCAAACGAATGCACAAGGAGATTTTCAAAATATCCGGAACCTTGCTTAAATCTCCATCTTCGTTTATCTTCATTGTTAATAAATGGATATTCAATTTGATAGTGTCGTTTATGAACGCATGGATGCCGAAATAACAGCAATAAAAATTAAGCTTGGACACAATAAAAGTGCAGATATTCTACCGAGGTCATGATCAGCGACATAATCCTCCCTATCTTGGAGCCATTCTTGATAAAAAAAAAATTCAATTCTGAAATATACTCATTAACACGGTCGAAAGCAATCAGTTTTCTTTTTATTCTTACAAAAAAAAACTCCAAAACAAAACAAACAGAAAAACAACAACAACAAAACCCCAAAAATACAAAAGACCCCAAAAATTGCAGAGATATAAGCACCAGAAGCAACTTAATTAAGGAAACTTTTCATATCAGTCCCAATTAATGGATTTGCAATTGAGAAATCATAACGGATGCAAATTTGGATTCCAAGTTATACGATCAATTAATTGCAATGTAAAACATTAACACCGTCTTTATTGCTGTTTTATTGATTAGAAGCGATTGATACGATCATCAGAGAAGAAGAGCTTAACATGATATAAATCAGTTAAGTCGGGAAACATTAGAAAATTGCTTCGAAAATCACAGTATTGTATAGATGTAAGATGCTGTATCATGCTATCCAAAGAATTACCTGTTGACACTGGACTACTGCAGGGGGACGTTCTGTAAACTTTTCTAATTAAAATGTATGTAAACGAATTAGAAAACCATTTCATCAATAATAAATGTAGATCTGTATGACTCAGGCAATTAAATTTATTTGCTTTGATGTAACCGTTTTATATTCTAACTCACCAGAAGAGCTAAAGATAGTGCTAAACTTTTTTTTTTTTTTTTTTTTTTTTGGATACTTTTCTTCAAAAAAATTGACAGTAAACACGAAAAGAATCAAATCTTTAGTGTTCAGAAAATGAGGATCTAGTTATAGTCTAATTTTGTTTTTTGATGTCTATATAAAACTTTCACCCAACATGGTGGTCCCACTTTAGTCGGTAGCTTATCATGTTTTGATCAATTTCGACTAAAAACTTGAATGCTTGCAAACTTATGGTAACATTACAATTTGAAGGAATGTCTCTCTTTTGGTATGAAGATCTTGAAAGGTTGTCCCTATACATTCGTATGTTGAAAATTGTTCCTCTGCTGGGACCCAGTATTATTCCTGGGGGCACTGTTTGAACAATTTATAATGAAAAATATATTGACGCCTTACAAAGTAATAACAATTGTTGCATTAAAGAATAAAAGATGACTTTTTGAGGGCCCCATTATTGATCCGGGGGATGAAATAATTTTAGAATTTACACTATATCAGGATACTTTAGAAATTATATCACAAATTTTGGAATTGCCGTTCATTAGAAGACTTCGAAAGAATTTTCCAAATACATATACCAATGTTGACATTTCGTTGGGTCCCGGTTTTGTTTCTGAATATCAACTAAATCAGGATGACTTTATAATAATAATGTTACATATTTACTCATTGTAGTTCTAAAAAAACGAATTTTTTAAAAAGATTTGTTTCTTATTTATTTCTCTGTTGAACTTCTGGAGTTCTTGTAGGGGTCTTTGGGTCAAGGTTTGAACAATTTAAAATTAGGATGCGTGCATAGTCATATCATAAATTGTAGCACTGAAGTTCTTGAGAATTTAAAGAAAAAGATGTTCACTATGTATTCCTGTGACGAATATTAAACTTTTTCGGAAGCCCCAGTATTGGTCCAGGGTTTACATTTTACACAATATATATTTAGATTCTACATTATACCAGGATGTCTGCTTTATGATATCACAATTTATAGCATTGCGGTTCTTGATAATGTTTTTTTTAAAAACAGTTTTTCTCTACATATTCCTATATTGAAATGTAAGCCCCTCCTGGGCCCCAGTATTGGTCGAGGTGCACCGTATTAAAAATTAAGAATCCATACCGGAAAATTTTCTTAGGGGGTATCCAAGGGAATTTTTTTTTTTTACAAGAGGGGTCTAAGGCCTATTTTCAGTTACTTTACTATGTGAATGTAATAAAGTTTAATTTTTCAGAAGGAGTGGGGTGAGGTTTCAGACTCCCCTAACAACTCTCCAGTTATACATAAACGCTTTGTTTGTCATTTCTGGTGCAAGGCATCAACTCTATTTCATTAAAAGGCTTTTAATTTTCTCTTTAACAATACTAAACCATTTAGGTTTTCCTCAACATAGGATGCTAAGTCACATGTATTGTTGAATTTTGTCCTTTGTTTCTAAAGTAAAAATTGTGAATATCTTACAGACAGACGGCCAGATAGTGCCCGGACAACCGGAAACTCACTTGAACCTTTGGATAGGTGAAATTAAAATTCAGAATGGTTCCAAAGAAGCCTCGACGAAAAAAGTATTAGATTGCACGGAACGAATCAAATATGGATATCATACAATCGATATTGAAATTCACACCTTCTACAGATAGCTGATTTATAGAGATATTTTCAATCATGCTATCAGATGCTGAAGCCGTTATGCATTGGATATTTTTATACATCTCAGGTAAGATTATTGTAATTGATTTATTATATTTTTTTCTAGGGATGTCCAGCGTTTTATTATATGGTATATACAATTTTTAATGGATTAATAGTATTTGTAGTTTCAACCCAAACCGTTTTTAAATGCAAAGCAATTTTAATTGAAATGCATAAAATTATAGGAATAATTAAGTGAGAGTATATATCGGATATTCCGCTCTTTTATATTATAGCGATCATTAAAATAAAATTCTTGGTGTAGCATTCCGCCTTAAGATAAATTGAGTAGGGAAGCAAAGGACAGAGCATTTATGCAATGGAGTGTATCAGATTTTTATATCAAAAAGTATGTGAGAGCTTTTTGACAAAAAAATACTTGCTTTTGGTTGGATATATAATAGTATTAATCTGTAGAACTATGTAAGATAATATCATTACAATGTAAAAAGAAATCCGTGGCATCTACACCGAAAAATGTTTCCTCAGAGACATGTTCTGGTTATCTTGGCAGCTTGTCTTTCCGTATGCCTTTCAACGAATGTCCCTGTGTTAACAGTGGTGACAGGTGCCCCGTTTGGAATATATGATTTCTTTATCAGCAAAGAATTCGGATTCCACACATCATTCCCACAACAATATAAGTCTGAAATCGTCAACGACTGGGAAAAAACGAACATTCAAGAGGTAACTAATTTAGTAACGTAATTTAAAAATTCAGAACAGTTATGTTTTTTTGACAACAAAAAGTACATTAGCAAGATAACTATGCGTATGGGCTCAAGTAAATAAAAAGGTAAAACGTTTTCAATTCCAAGAAAAAGTCAATTTTATCTTAAATTGCATGTTGCATTGAACATCAAATAGGTCGGAAAACACGGCCACTACAACCTGGTACATGGCAAAACCCTGTAAATAATATCAAAGTTCTTAATATATGCCTGTTTCGATAAAGGCTGTCTGCTCCAGGATCTATACTGTCTCTGCAGTATTGCAATCCAAACTCGTGACGACGAAGGATTTGAAATACGCCACATAATGTATGTAAGTGGCCAAAGGAAATATGTATCGGGAAGAGTGTTCAAATGCATAGAAACTGCAATTGAGTAGTAACTGTTGCTAAACAGCCCTCTTTTAATTCATCTTAATCTAAGATTGCGTCCCTGTCTACCATCTTCACACGACGAGTCTGACTCCAATATATTTCCTCGTCGCTGCCTGTGTTCAACGTAACCTCTAAAACCATGCAACAGTGACAACATGTCTTCCTCCTTCATATCCAACTCAGCTTTCAAGAGCTGCATTTTCCATTTTTGGTCAAATCCATTTTATTGTGTCGTATAGCTATATTTAAAGCGAGACATACAGACATTATTTGATTTATATTAAAAAGCCTATTAATTTATTTTTTTTTTAATAATTTAATAGTTTTTTGTTATGATTGACGTAAATTTTGACCGGAAACTTTTTATCAATGTTTTCAGCTCATTGATGAAGTTTCATCAATTTTTCATTCAATACACGATTAAAACAAACATTTAATCAATATGTTCATTTCTATAAATAACTGAAAAAATTATATATTTTTTTTTTATTTTGAAAAGGTCCGATATTTTAAGGTAACACCGTAAGTTTTTAATAATTAAGCATTAATACAATATAAGAGTTTTCCGTCATTTTGATGACTGATTATTTGACTGTATATTTTATATCAAGCAATCAAAACCAACATATGTATCCATTTGCCATTTCAAACAAATGTTCATTTGAATAACTTCATGATTTCATTCAAGCATACTTTCACTGCAGCACAATTATTTAAATGCAGCATTCAAAATATAAATGATGCCTACGACGAGATTTATTTTGAGTTGATATTCACAGGTAACCATTAGAATCTACATAGAGAAAAACGTAACTGCATTTTTTGTGTTCGACGGCAGAAATACCAGCAAAACCAACTGGATGACAAAGCAGCGATTCAAAGGTTCTTCATACACAGATCTCACAACTAGCACTGTCGGTTCTCTGGGATTTGTACAAATGAGGTACAGTAAATATTAGTTGTCTATAAATATGACTGATGTTTTTATATACATGTTAATTTGAAATTCAAATACTTTACTCATTTCAAAACATTAGTGACACGATTTCAGGTATATGTGATCGCGATCCGTTTAATGATACAAATCGTGAAGATAAAAATATACATCGCAAATATTCCATGAACTCTGGCAGATAGGAAATGAAAGTTTTATATCTCTAACTGGATACCCATTGCACAATAAGCACCGATACGATTGCGAACCTTCATTATGGCCGAGACAAGCTCTAATTTAAGAAGGCTGGATGGCCGTGGTCATTTTTAGGCTATATTTACCTCTTTTACACGAAGAGCTCTATATAAAAATATTGGCAAAAATGTTCAAATTTTAAAGCTTAAATATTTTTTAACTAAGTCATGTTCTAAAGTTTAAGGAAGATGTGATGGTTAATTTGTTGACCATCCAGCCTCTTTACAATTCTTTAAGAGCATCTGGTAAAGAAGTAATCAAGCAATTAAAGAAAACATGTTATTAGTTTTGATAGTCCGACCAGTAAAAAGGAATTTATTAAAGACTGAAGAATACAACACACATGATTGGTACAGTCTGTAATGTGCTCACTGTAGCGTTCACGCTGTCACTATGTTGATGTTGAATGAATTGTATCCGTGGCACTTAATTGTCTTAAATGGATTTAGGATTCAGTTCCCCGATGCAAAAAGAGCATTTTATATATCTAACCCTCACAAACTTTGTGACGGGGACAATGGATGGCTTCTTGTTAAGGAGGACGTGATAAATAAACCCTGCAGAGTGGATCAAGTGTCCGCAACAACTATCTGGTACAGTGGTTTGACGACAAAGGATTTTTTCAATGGTAAATCGTTTACATCTGCTAGTATTTGTTTTTCATTTTAATAAAGGCTTCTTTGCTCGTCCTCAACATGCACACATTTTCTCAATAGTGTGTCAGTAAGTAGAGAGGAGGATTTGAAAACGATTCAGTCAATTGCACTCCATGATCAATTTTTATGAAGGTCCACCTCTTAGAAAAAAAATATGGTTTTACAAATCATTAATAGACTTGTTCATGCTCATTCTAGCCATGTAGTAATTTTCTTGCTAAATATTCAGGAGCTGAGGAAAGATTTTTAAAGAATTCATTTTCACATTTTGATCATTTCAGCCCCACCGTTACACATGATCCTGCATTGGCTATTACTTTCACAAAATTCAATAGATCTAGATCATCCAAACCATGCACTACTAGAATATCGAAGAATAAAGAATATTTTTAGATAGCATTTCCACTATATGATCAATTTGACTCACCCCTTTTACCAGAATCCCTGATTCTATGGGCCGTTTATTTCAAAATTTTGGTAAAGCGTATTAATTATTAATTATTATTACCATGTTTTTGTCATGATCAAGTGGGCCAGTTAAAAAGATTCAGGGATCCAAGGATAATGATATTAACAATTTTGATAGATACATCTGTGTTTATGGTGACATGTATATACTCAGTTTGCCAGTAGTAGGAACAGATTAAATCAATTTTGTCCTATATCTGGCCGCTTCAGGTGGAGAAAGGAGGGTTTGAACTTCTCAATTTATGTTTCCCTTTCACTTCAAATGTTACATACCAGATTTAGTCATGACTGACCTTGTACTTAATAAGAAGTACATGTTGCTGAAAATGTTCAGAAGTTTACAATTGACGCCAAAACGAAATATACACGATGATGTTCAAAATAGAGATGATCCAGGTGACTCTTTCTGCAGCAAAAAAGCAATAACGGTAATTCTTATTTAAACTTTAAAACTTCCAACGTGAAAAGTTTTCAGATGTACTTGTAAAGTGAAAGTTCAATAAATTAGCAAAGCTATATGAACATGTACATATAAGTTAACCACATTCATATACACAATCCTCTCGTTCAAAATTACAATATACACTGACAAAGATAGTTTATCAGGATAAAGAAATTAATAAGTAAAACATAGATCACATGACACGTGTACATTTATGTAAATGAATACAATCTATCGGGTTCACGCCTAGTTTGCATCTGTATATACACGACTTTTTTGGGATGATATAATAACAAAATTAATTAGTGCAGAGGAACGCATTTCAATTAAAAAACTTCACAGTTTTAAGCTATGTTTCTTTTCGAAGAAGAGAATGGATTTTAGAAGTTGCCCTTTGTAGGGAAAATTCTTTGATGGGAAACTTATTTAACCAACATTATAAATTTTTATCATTATTACAAACATGTCAAAGAGTAGTTAATGGTAATTCTGGAATGGTATTATATATATATTTTTTTAATCAAGAAAAACAGGAACACAAAACTTACCCTAATTATCAAATTTCGTTTTAGATTACATCATAGCAGATTTCATGACTGTTGAAGTCAATATAGGTGAGTAATAGAGGGATTTAGGTTAAAATATCTTTTAGCTGTTATTTAATATATACCGATATTGATTGAATTGTGATTTAAATTGTTATAGATTTGCTGAAAAAAGTCACTGTCTTTATTAAATGGTTATATTTTGATTTTCATAGATATAAATCTAACAATTACAATGTATTTCGTTGCAAAAATTAACGAGATAGATAATTATATGAGATCATGCTTTATTCAGTTGGAAATTGGTGGATGAATTTTTGGGGCATGTTATCTAAAACACATTTATCAAAAATAGCATGCAAAGATATGATTAAATGGGCAGTGAGGTGACTAAACTAATTGCTTGTGTTAACTTAAAAAAAAAGAAGATTTGTTCAGAAGGATGTAAAAATATTATAGTCTGTTGTGCAAATGATTATTTGTATGGCTTTTACTTTATTATTCTTTAAATTCAGTTTTTCAATTCAATAGCTGTAGTATTTTATTTTGACAATTTCAAATGTACTTAAGAGACATTAGAAGAAAATTGAAACAAAGATATATCATACTGAACCCCCAGTGTGGTTTTTTTTTAAAGTTTTTTTTTGTTGCTGTTGTTTTTTTTGGTTGTTTTGGGGGGAGGGGGGGTTACATACGTGTCATTTTTTCAAACATTTATGAATGTTTAAAATCAGTCCACAACAAATACGTGTATTTTCTGCGAGAAAATAGTAACATCTTATTTATTTTTAGGTGAGCGTTTTATGTCCGCGTGCGAAAAATATCCGCGAGCTAATTTTATCTCTTAAACTCGCAGATGTTTTTCATGCACGTTGTACGCGTGCGAAAAATATCCGCGAGCTAAATTTACCTCCCAAACTCGCAGATGTTTTTCGCACACGTACAAACTTGCAATTGCTATACATGGTAAGGATTGCTTTCAAACTTAATTAAAAGTTCAAACTTCAGATGTAACGTGCGACGACAGTCCTTTGCAAATCGACAACGCCGTTTACAATGTGACAGGAAATCAATTCAAAGACTCTGTTACGTATAGATGTCTAGAAGGTTTCAATCATACATCCGGAGATCTGTACAGACGATGCAATCACCTGGGATACTGGACAGGAACAAGTCCTTCTTGCAGTAGGTTTAGCATAATGAAAACAAAAAATTACATCTGAGTATTTGATTAACTTATTAAGACATGTAAATGGGTTAGCCAAAGTATTTGGAATCGTTGTTTGCTTCGAGATTGATATCATAATATTACTTTTCTTCTCAATTCACATAATTTGAGCTTTTCGACTTTTGATGGAAAGGCCGATATTTTTCTTCTTGTCGATGGTTTCGTGACCGATTTAACGAAAACGGAGGGAGTTTTTAAAATGGTAATGCTCTTGCTTATAGAAATTCTTAATGACACACAAATGTAAGGTTTTGGACTTCCGGTAACTTTACTTCAGGTTTTCGCCAAAAAAAATACCAGGAGATTAAAAATATGTTATAATATCTTCTTCTATATTGTAAGATCAATGAAATTATTAAATTCATATTGTCGAGTTGTTCAAAATGCTTAGCAATGACGTTTTCTCTATCTTTTACCGTTTTCTAGAATTTCGACCTCAAACTTAAAAAAGGGAGGGGGGCTTTAAATAGCAGTCATAATTTAATAGGGCATAGACATTGTCAAAATAAACCTAATAAAACACACATTTCAAGTTTCATTCGAAAATATTGAGTGCTTCTGGTTTTATAAGCCGTTAAAAATCATACATCAGAGTTTCCATGTTATCCTGAATTCACGCGTGTAAGTTTTTGTTTTGTTTTGTTTTTTTTTATATTCCGCTGGTATAATAAGATAATACACAGGCACCAGAAAAGGTTTTGGGAACAAAATACCTAAAAATAAGGAATCGAGATGGATCAAATTTTTAAAAAACAGTCCTTTTGCTGTAACGTTTTATTATTCATCCGATTTCCAATTTCTTTTCGATTTATAGAGCAGAATAAAGTATACAATTTAAGAATTATGGTCTGATGAGTCATAGTATGTCTTCTTCTAAGGAGTTTATAGGGCCTTAAAATAACGTCTTTGTTTTAAAAAAAAATCAGTGTTAAATAGTTATCTCGCTTTACACAAAGAAATAAAAGAATGAAAACCCAAGTTTTGTGACTGAGAAATGAGTACTTTTTTATATGCATTTTGAAAACTTTTTAAAAATAAATTATACAGTACATTATATCTTGATATTAATTTCTAGAGTTACCTTTCTTCGGGTATTGAAAGTTAAAAAAGTTTTTAAATGGCAATTACATTATACCACGGCGGTGAACAATTTGAAAAAAAAAATGGATAAATTTTTTTTAGACATTTAAAAACAAGATTAAGTGATGTCGAAAACTCTTCTTTTTGTTAAAGACAAAAACAGGTATAGTTAAGATTGGTTTTTAAAATTTATACAGATCAACGGCAAGAGGATTTTTTTCAGAAACCACAAATTATGATATTCTGTTTAGCGCCAAAAAATAGTACGAATTGCATCCAAAGAGAGCATTTCTGAGTTGCACCAGGAGTCTGATTGCAAACATGTGAACAAACTAACTGTTCTGTAATTATTCAGTGTAATATTTCTCAATTACGGATAACTGATCTTGAAGTGAGCGATTATATTTATAAATTGTGAATTTCCTTAATGACGCTGTTAATGGCATGGATTTAATCTACAAACATTATTTAACGTTTTGTAGTATAATTATAAAAAATCATGCCTCATCATTACCAAAATATATTTTATAACCCTCAACATAGATTCCCCTTATTACATTTTCTTCCTTGTTTTTTGGGGTTTTTTTGTTGTTTTTTTGTTTGGTCGATACAAGTAATTTCTCTTTATTGAAAAAAAATTACGCTATGAAAATAGGTCCATAATAGAAGATTTTATTTAAAAAATTCCAATCTTCAATTAACAATTTTTTTTCTATAATAGCACAGGAAGTATGTCTTGATTTAAAATAAAACCAATAGAGATGTACATAAGCATTCGTTTGAATATTATGTTATGAATATTAGAAATGAACCTGAATCTATCATATTTTACATTTATACAGCAGTCACTTGCAATTGTCCATGTGGATCCAATGAATACATTAAAATAAATGATACAGAGGCATTACAAGCCAGACTGGAGGAAATAAAATCCAAGCTCTCTATCAAGGCAAACGAAACTTCTAAAGCTCAGCGTTTGAAAGTATGTGCAAAAGATGAGCGAACCTCAGCGAAAGCAGTCGGGAGTATCCTAGGCGGACTTCTTATCGGAAGTTTTGTATTAACGATTATTGCAAGTGATTTACCGTTGCTATTACGTGAAATCAAGAAAGCATACAGAAACATAAAGTCTTAGGTAGAAGCAAATAAAAACCTCTATTTTGCTTGTTACTTATGTGTCATTAATTAAGATATAAAATATAATCATCATGAATGTATCATGAATAGTTTATATTGACAATAATTATGTAATAATCGTAATTTATTACTAGACATGATATACATTATAAACCGTTTTTATCAAGGAGATGAGTAGTAGTTAATTAGATTCAAATTTAAATATCCATATATTTTCAAAGGGGCATGGCAACGATTTAAGATACTAGATATTTTTAAATTTGATTTTTCGCTTTTTTATGTTTAAATGGATTTATTGCATTTGTTTGATGGAAGCCAGCATATGAATGTCAAGTGACGACTTATATGACGGATACAGAGTTCACATTCTTTGTTATGTAAACAATGTTCGTGCCATGTTTTTGCTTACCTTCGTTAAATATTCGTCAAAATTCAATTTAAGCAGGTTTTTCCTTGCTTACTTATTACAAACACAAATAAACAGTTTTTAGTGTTTGTCACATTCAAATCTGTTTGAAACTTTATTTGCTCTACTTATACATTTTTTGAAGTATCAATGTTTACTTTTATTCTGAGGACATCGGTTTTATGATCATGCTCTGATGACAAAAGTTCTAAAATATAATGCCCTATATTATGATTGTAAGTAAACATTGATACTTGATTTTACAAACAAAATACTTCCATAAAAATTTCATTTATATTCTTCAACAATTCATTTATAAAAATAAATTGTTGAAGAATATACATGCCTAAAGTTAATAAAATAAATGAATATATATATGGCAAATATACAATAAATATATTTATGGATTATTTTAAATCGGTTGATCAGTAGAATAAAAATTTTGTATCTATATCTCATTTGTAAATATCATGATGCAACAGCATGTGACAAATTGTTAAGAATCCGTCGCACTGTATTAATGGTAAATGACTGTACAAAGAAACCAATTTAACACGTATATCATATTATTATATTATATAATATTATGTTGTAATATGTTCAAGCACATTTAGCTTCCTTAGATTCCAGATGATTTTGTATTTGTTTGTTATAGTTTTATTATACTGTATCATAATGAACATATGCAACGGGGAATTAATATTTGTTACCTTGGAAACATATAAATTACATTGTATCACTGATACAAAATCTCAACGGGGAATTAATGTTTGTTACCTTGGAAACATATATCACTGACTTATTATAACTATTATTGCTATCATTTTCAAAATAGAATTTGAGATTTATTAAACCTGCACTTGTTTAAAAGCAATTTTGTGCAGAATTTTTTTATTTTCCCCCGTATACTCCTAACAGTTTATCATAATTATGAATAGTTTAAATCTACACAAATAGTTAATTTAAGCATGCAGTGTGCAATCATTGCAATAATTTAACTACTAAATACTTAGCAGAAATAACAAGCTTTATTCACCCTGGCTACTTTAAAATTAAGATTATAGAGAAAAAAAATTAAATGTTTAAAATAAGATAACATCATGGACATCCTTTAGATATCAGTTGTACATGTATTTTGTGGATAGTGAACAAAGTTCTTCAACTCAAATAGTGACTATGTCCCTTTAAAGACTTGTAG
>WFKH01010931.1:19446147-19465367 GCA_016163765.1 Magallana hongkongensis | reverse complement strand
TAGGTGGATTCCTTATTGGAAGTTTTGTATTAATGATTATTGCAAGTGATTTACCGTTGCTCTTACGTGAAATTAAGAAAGCATACAGAAACTTAAGGTCTTAGCTAGAAGCAAATAAAAACCTCTATCTTGCTTGTAACTTATGTGCTATTAATTAGGATATACATATAAACATTATGAATGTATCGTGAATAATTCATATAACAATAAGTAATAATCGCAATTTATTATTATACATAAT
Organism: Magallana hongkongensis; assembly: GCA_016163765.1. Taxonomy (NCBI): domain Eukaryota; kingdom Metazoa; phylum Mollusca; class Bivalvia; order Ostreida; family Ostreidae; genus Magallana; species Magallana hongkongensis. Next base: position 19,465,126 of record WFKH01010931.1, on the reverse strand, counting down.
ATACATTATAAACCTTTTTTATCAAGGAGATAAGTATTAGTGAATTTGATTCAAATTTAAAGGAATTATAAGTTTACTTAAAATGCTTTATATGTGTTGATTTTACAATTTTTCGGGAATTCTAGCGACTCTTTGTTTAGAAAGACGCGCTGATTCACTTTCTTTCAGGACGCCGCACTGGTAACACTTTTTAATACCGATTCTGTTCCTTCGGACCATTTCTTTAAAATTTTTATTTTGCTACGTACCATGCACAACTGTGATTAGGATCAAATTTTCTTTTATACCGAAGAATTGTTTAGCTTTCGCTAATATCCAGATGGGGAAAATTACTAGTCATTCATTTTGAATTGGCATGGCTTCTCATTGCCCAGACTGCGGAATGAGCGACGGTAAAATTAGACTCCTAGGACGTTGGAAATCAGATGCCTTTAAATCGTACATCAGACCGGTTAATTCGTCTAATTAGACGCAATTACACAGTCTAGTCAAAGCTGTGTTTACTTTTCTATTACGCCGTATCCAGAACATGTTTATCTCTGCCGATATTATTGTTGGGCTACTAAAGGGCATATGTTTATCCCTCCAGGTATATTTTTGTACTTTATTAATTTGTTGCATTGAATATATGTTTATTTCATTCTATGTTTAGCTAGATTAATAGTAATTAGATTGTAGTTCTAACATTTAAATAGCAAGGGTTATATGTTTATCCCGCTAGCTATGAGTTTGCTCTTTTCCACAAGTATTTCTTTCCTCCTTTTATTTTCCTTGGCGTCTGAACTTGATTAATACGTTTAATCAAGTCCATGGCGTTTTCAGAACACAAGGAATTCGTTTTACGATATTAGGTAACAAATTTTCGATTTCAGTTTCTCAATACAGCCAATTAATAAAATTCATATCTGTATATTATTATTAACTACTATTCGAAAATTTATTATAATGACATCATATTAATATCAAATGCATAATTGTGACATAATTCAATTAAATTTCAATTGTAGTATTACGTAATATTATTTATATAATTTTACGTAATGTGTTACAATGTTATGTAACAATTAAAGTCACGCTGGTGGCAAAGAGCAACATATATCATGTCTTGTTTTGTTTATATATGATGTATCGAAAGATGGAGGTGATGGTCATACGTCAAGCAAACTACATAAGTTATAACCCCTTCATACGGAAATCAATTATGGATAAATATCCATATATTTTCAAAGGGGCATGTCAACGATTTGAGATAGATATTTTTGAATAAGATTTCTTCGGGGGTTTTTTCAATGGATTTATTGCATATTTTTCTTTGGAAGCCAACATATGAATGTTAGTTGTGGAGTTACATGAAGGATACAGAATTTACAATTCATTGTTATGTAAACAAGGTTCGTGCCATGTTTTTCCTTACCTTCGTTAGATACTCCTCAAAGTTCAATGTAAGCAGGTTTTTTCCTTGCTTAATCATTATAAACACAAATAAACAGTTTTTAGTGTTTGTCACATTCAAATTTGTTTGAAACTTTATTTGCTTTACTTTAAATTTTTTTGAAGTATCAATATTTACTTTTATTCTGAAGACATCAGTTTAATGGCCTGTAAATAAAAGCTCTAAAATATAATGCCCTATATCATGATTTTAAGTAAACATTGATACTTGATTTTACAAACAAAAACAAAAATATTATTTATATTCTTCAACAATTCATTTATAAAAATAGATTGTTGAAGAATAAACATGCACAATGTAAAAAAAAATAAATGAATATATATATATATATAAATAAATAAATATATTTATGGATTATTTTAAATCCGTTGATCATTAGAATTAAATTTTTTATCTTTATCTCATTTGTAAATATCATGATTCAACAGCATGTGGCAAATTGTTAAGAATCCATCGTACTGTATTAATGGTAAATGACTGTACAAAGAAACCAATTTAATATGAAATATTATTATATTATATTATATTATATTATATTATATTATATTATATTATATTATATTATATTATATTATATTATATTATGTTGTAATATGTTAAATCACATTTAGCTACTTTAGAAGATGATTTTGTATTTGTTTGTTATAGTTTCATTATACTGTATCATAATGAATATATGCAACGGGGAATTAATATTTGTTACCTTGGAAACATATTAATTACATTGTATCACTGACTTATAATAACTATTATTACTATCATTTTCAAAATAGTATTTCAGAATTATTAAACTTGCACTTGTTTTAAAGCAATTTTGTGCAGAATTTTTTTTTATTTTCCCCGTATACTCCTAATTAACAGTTAATCACAACTTATGAATTGTTTAAATCTACACAAATAGTTAATTTCAAGGTATCACACCGGTAATTGTTTTCGCTATATAATTCTATGTAAGAAAAAAATTCGTAAAAAATCGAAATATTTTTCTCGTGAGAAAAAAAAATAGATAGCAGTGTTCTATGACACCTTACGCATTATTTAACATCAAAAAAATGGGCATGCGATACGGCATTTTCTCAAGTTTTCTAGCTGCGAACATGCCTACCCCCAAAACCACGTGTTTTCAAGCTGTTTGTAAACAGACTGCGCGCACCCCAGGAAGTCGGCCTATATTCCCTTTAAAAAATAGTTCCCGATAAAAGTAGAATTAAATTTACAAAGTACAGAAATTTCCCTAATCATAGATATCAATTTTATTAAAATCAAATATGGGAAAATACAAAATGCGGACAAAAGAAAAAAATATTCCCTTTAAATGTATGGAACTACAATTGAGACTAAGTTCATTTTCATTGGTGGATTACCGATGTGATAACTTAAGCATGCAGTATGCAATCATTGCAATAATTGGCCACTAAACACTAAGCAGAAATAACAAGCATTTTTTTCACCCTGGCTACTTTAAAATTAAGATTATTGAAAAAATTAAATGTTTAAAATAAGGTAACATCATGGACATTCTTAAGATATCAATTGTAGTGATATCAAGTGAACCAAGTGAACCAAGTTCTTTGAAAAATTTCAACTCAAATAGTGACTATGTCCCTTTAAAGACTTGTAGAGTTGCTATATAAAACCTTGTTTAAAATTTACAGTTCAGTGTTATGCGATCTCTTAAAAATAATTGTATTAAATAATGGATTTTTTTTCTTTATGATCTGAGTGTATACATGTATATTATGTTGCAAATATAATGATATACAATGTACAGTAATATAAATTATCATAAATCTTATTTTGCCATAACATTGTATATATTGAATTCTTCATAAAATTTCTTCAAATTTTCTTTCAATACAAATGAATTATAATAATGTCTTAAAGCAAGGTACGCTTACAATATTTTAATAAATGATTTTTGATGGAAAAAGATGCTGCGGTTGTATTTGACACACGTGTCAATGCTTATACATGTAATATAAGTATTTCCGACGATGGTAGAATAATCACAATATACAGATAGCAGAGGTTCTAAATATTTGCCCATAATATGTCATATATATATATATAACGGATAAACGGTTACATACATAATTAATGTTAGAATTGTTTTGTTTTCTTTGATGTTCATTTTGTGATGAAGAATGAAAAAATTGCAAGATTTGAGAGATATTCAGGAACAAATACAAATAACAATTCATCAAAACATTTTTATCGCTGCTTTGTTTCAGTGAAAAATTGATTTTGGACCAAACATTTGGGGCATAAGTTTTCTTTTTATGCTTAGATAGCGCTTGGCCGCATTCAAAGACCTAGGGGTGTGGATTTTATTTACCCACTCTTTGAGATTTTTGTAAATTTTGTGACCCATAATTCTTCTTGTGTTAATCATATCGGTATATAAAAAAATAATTAAATAGCAAATTAAAGTCATTTCTTTCACTGCCATCGTCAGTAGCAGTTTACCTTCATCTGGGTGTTATAGACAATCTCGGTTCTGGAAGGGGTAGGGGTGTCCGGACAGAGTAAAATTACCGAAAATTGGCCTCAGACTGTTACCTTTTCCATGAAACCCCTTCCCTCTATAAAAGTTTTCTTTATCCGCACATGAATTAATAAAAGATGTTATAGTACAATCTAACTAAGACCAAGACTGCTTCACACACTTCGATTTTTTTTTCAAAAGAAAAATATAAAATTACCAATATATGCTTTTATTTACAATCAGTACGTTTGATTAAGCTAAGAAAGCAATATTAAATAATGTTAACCAAAAACTTTAAGTGTCGCCTATAAAATTTAGTTACAAGTTTATCTATCAGTGAAAACAGCACGCCGAGTCTGTACCTTTCGTTCAATGAACATTTGTAAAATTTCACTTGTATTAAGTTTGTAAAAAGCATGGGTTTTCCGGACCATGCAACTGGATTATTTTATATTCTTGTTTTTAAGAAGACAGTAAGTTTAACAGATCCAATATTTCATGCTGTTTATATTCAGATTATCTATTGGTTTTACTTTAGATGAAGCATCGGCCAATGCATCTTTTATATTGAATAGCGTATTAAGCTTGTAAAATGAGAAGTTCATATTATTGTTCTAAACTGCATGCAGTGCTTGATAGAAAGGTCAGATGGATTTGAATGAAATTTCGCTAGACTAGTCTCGAAAGTGTTTAGTAATGCGAAAAGGTTTTGACAGACATTGTACTTGACGTACAGTTTTAGTTGGGAATTGATTTGAATTGCACTGTCTCTATAAATACATTTATCTTGTCAGTAATTTAAATAAATAATTATCTTATTTTTAAAATGATTTTGCTTGGTCCCAATTTTAAATAGCCCTTATAAAAACAAACACAGAATCGTTTTATTCTTCAATGCAGCGATTATTTGGCTTGTTTAGAACCCATTGTTTGATGAATACATCAATGCTTATAAGGCTTGTATAAACCGTTTCACATGTGCTTTTAATAATTAAATTTTCTAAAAATAAATCCTGTGGCAATTTTTCCAGCTCAATTTCTAAAAAAAAACTTACTACATCATAGACATGGACTAGTCTAATATACTTTATTTAACATGTAATCACTTTGATAATTTTCACGGTACAGTATTTATTTTCAAAGATAAATAAATCATCTGATAGTATGAAAACACAAATAACAAGGAGGCTGGATGGTAAACAAATTACCCATTCGATCTACTTCAAATATTTAGATATTTGTAAAGCTATAAACTATTATTAAGTAAAGAAAAACTCTATAAATCTTAGCTTTTAAATTTGAGTATTTTCCTTTATCTTTCTTCGAAACGAGATATATACAGTCTATAAAGGTCACAACCATCCAGCTCTTTTCATTAGTACGTTTAAATTTCCCGTTTAAAATCATTCTGGAACAATTTAACTTCATCTTTTCGATAATGAGTGTGCAGGTAAAATACCGGTATCATAATGATACTGTTTCTAATAATGAAAAAAATTGTTCGACGCTCATGGAAATAATTCTCTAAATTCTATAGCCCCTATCAATAAAAGTCTAAATTCTACAAATATTCCTGTTATCATAGTCGAAGCAATCAGTATTCTTATCATAAAAAAACCAAAACAAACAAAACAAAAAACAATAGAAAAAATACCAATGAAAAATAACTGATGTATTAGCAAAACTATGTAGCTTAGGAAAATTTAAATTAATTCCATTTCAACGAACAAAGCGAAGAATTGCAATGAAGATATCATCACCGACACACTTGGATTTCAGGCTATTCGCTTACTACAAGACCTGTGCTTTGAGGAAAGTTGATACACAACGTCTATATTGCTGTTTTATTGATTGGAAAGCGTTCGATACGATTATCAGAAAAGAGCTCAACATAAATAAACCAGTGAAGTCGGTGAGCACCGGATAATTTCTTAGAATCATTACATCATTGTATTGATGTAAGAATCTGTGCCAAAATATCCAAATAGTTTTCTGTTAACATTGGACTACTGTTGGGAGACATTCTGTCAACTTTTCTATTAAAAATGTGCATTTATATAAACGACTTTAAAAAATACATCTATATTAATTGTTTATCTATAAGAAGCATTTGTTTATCGTTACCGTTATGTTATCGTTATATTCTCTAACTCATACAGGAGCTAAAGATCATGCTCGACACTTTGCATGGATGTTTTTATTAGGAAACATGACTAGAACCAAAACTGTCAGAAAATGAGGACCCAGTTATATTTAAAAAAAGTTTGAAAAGATTGTAATTTCATAAATTGTAGAATTGAAATTGTTAAGAAAGTAAAGAAAAGTAAATCTAATCACCCAACATGGTGGTCCCATTTCAGTCGATAGCCAATCTAATTAAAACCACCTCCCTTCCCCGTAAGGAAAACAGGGTAGATTTAATCATACTAGTCAATAGCTGAGCATTGTTTTATCAATTTCGACTTCAAAACTTGATTCTTGCAAACTTATATAACAATACAATTTAAAGCAATGTTACTCTGAATAAAAAAATTTTTCCTATATATTCGTACATAAAATGTGGTGATAACGAACAGTGCTTAAAATCAAAAGTCCAAAGGAAAAATACAAAACAGAAGCAAAACACGGACCTCTATAAAAATCAGAGGTACGATCAGGTGCCATTGAGGAGTGAGCATCCTCTGCTGACCGGTCACACCCGCCGTGTGCTTTTAATAAACAATGCGGTGATGAATAATGGCCTAACAATGAGTATGAAAAACGTCAGTCAGCATTCGATCTAGCGGAAGATTGTATTTGCTGACAAGATCGTTGTATCGACCATAGAACTTACGCTCAATCGAGACTGTTGATAATTTTGTTTTATTAACTTGTTTGTCAGTTGCTTGCCTCGTTTTAGAAATTGTTCATACGTAGAGCATGCCCTTGCGTATCTAATCAACTGAGAGACAAAAACTCGATATGCAGGTGATGAAGGTGTATTGCTACATAAGTAAGGAAAGATGACGATAGAAAAATTGAAGTCATCACGTTAATCATAAAAGTTTTGTTGTTAGGTTACCATTAATGTCTTTATCAAGTAAAATATCCAAATATGAAACAGATGAATGAGACTGTATGTTGAAGATTGAACTTCTCCTAGACCACAATCATTAGTGTTAAGGTTACTGTTCTTTAATCAAAATTGTAATTAGAATCTTAAAAAGTAATATCAATTGTTGCATCGCTGCATCAAATATTAAAAGATGCTCTCTTTTACACTTTACCAGGATGCTTTCAAAATAATTAATACCACAACTTGGGTATTAGTGTACTTGAGAAGACATTGAAAATTTTTCCTTATTCTTATACCTAAATTGACATAATTACATCCTTTGTCGGGCACCACTATTGGTTCTGCATTAATACTTAATATGGATGATTCATACTGATATTACATATTTGATGGCTCTCATTTGTCTATACTGAGCTTATATAGTCTTTGGTTTGGTTTTAGGGATCACGGTTTGAACAATTTCAAAAGCACTCTTCATCAGATTGCTTGCATAGTTGAATTGATCATAGAGTGTAACATTTTTAAGTTCTTGAGAAGTTTTAAAAAGATTTTTCTTATAAGAATGTCATCATCATCATCATTACACATAACGCTTTGTTGTTAATACTGGTATTTTTGTTAAAGCGATACTTAAATAGGGCATCCATCTTAGTCACCAAAGGATGACTGCACTTAAGGACATGCGATATTTGCGAGAAAATAAACTTTTAAAAGAAGAGTTTTTCTTTCAATTGCAGAAATGGTCAACATCTAAACTGCAACTTTACGTAATTGCGTTAAATAAAAGTATGTTGTTACCAAGTACGAATTTGTTTTCGGGCGGGGGTCGTCACGATTTCTTGAATCTTCATACGATAATGAGGACGCCCACTTTCATACTGACTTCATATATAGTCAGCGCATGTTTGTCTATTGTTCACCGTTTAACAGTAGTTGTATATTTGCATTATCTAAGTTATGTCAAAGGGAGATTAATAGACAAACATGCGCTCATGGTTTGAATGAGAAAAAACTGTTTCTTCTTACTTTCGCTTTCCCTGTTGTAACCAAGGGTTGATACATGTTGAATATTATGATTCACCACGTGATTTCTCACCTCAGGTTACTTTGTGAATACAAAACTCTATCACGTGACGTGTAAGGTAGCATGTTATGTGCTAACTAGGACAATGTTTTCGAACACGTTAAGTTGTCAAGCATTGATTTAAAGTCTTCTGTACTTACATGGGCGTGGTCTTATTGTTGAAACCATAGTAAATAGTATACTTGTACCATATAGAATAGATAAGGCTATGGTGAAAGAGTGATCTCATAAATTTTTATATCAGCTCCACCTCTCATGCATATTAATATCAATCTTATGTTCGATCAAGGGCAGATAAGCGAAAATTCTCCTTTTTTCGAAAGTTGTAAGGAGAAAAACATAGAATGAGTTTATTGTATCAAAGTCTAAAATCTTAATTTATTTTGGAAATTGACTAGACTCTTTAATAAAGTAAACAAAAGTGATATTAGGTTAAGAAATAAACGCAACAGAAGCGACCGAAAAAGACCCAAAACCCGGCGCTAAGTGCAGTCATCCTTTATTCAATTTATTTTTACAATTCAAATACGGGGTAGCTCTTTAAAATATTTGACTGATTTAGATTTTTCTCAATATAAGGGTGTTTTGAGCCATATTTGGTTGAATGTGGTCCTAAGCTTTTTTTTCTACAAAAAAGTCGAAATTGTGATTATTTTACAGACTCACAACGGACGGACAGTCAGACAGTCATAAGACAATGAGAAAGCTCACTTGACCCATTGAGAATTGAATAAAATATTGTATGGTTTTCAATAAAAGCATCGAATCGAATCATTAATGATGGATACTATATAATCGATTTTGAAATTTACATCAGTTACATAAAGTTGGTGTAGTCATTTGTGCAATGATACTGTTAGATTTCAAGACCGTTATGCATTGGATATTTGTATACCTTTCAGGTAAGATAATTGTGATTGTTAGGGTCTTCCGTTTCCAACGGAAGACCCTTTTGTTTTTGTTAGGTTTCTTTTTCTCTATTTTTCACTATTATTATTAATATTCTTTTTTTTCTTAACATTTTTCTTAAAACTCAAATATCTCAAATATGCTACAATGGATTTTTATGAAATTTTCACTAATTATACAAAGTATCAAGGTCTTTTATCATGTACGTTTTTGTTGATGACGTCACTTCCGGTCGGCCGTTATATTCGTTTTTCTTTTTGTAAAAAGTGATCTTGTACTCCCTTTTTCTTAAAAACGATTAAAGATGGAAAATTGAAAGTTTCAGGAATGATAGATTCCTAGGGCCGATCAGGTAAAACCACGATCGTCCGTCACTTCCGGTCCGCTCAAACAGCATTTTAATAAAATTGTGTTTTAAAAATTTTTCAAATTAAATAATTTACAATTTGTTTTCCATCAGAATATGTTTTAAACTTATCAAATTTTAATATGAGCAGGTCGTCCGTCATTTCCGGTCGTCACTGGAAGTGAATCCAAAATTTCGATTTTGGGAATTTTAAAGCATATACGTTTTGTAGACATTTTTGTACTGAATACAAAACTAAAAACCGTTTTAAAATCAGACAGCGCATAGAGATATTGAAGTTAAAAAATTGCCTTTTCCGGAAATCTTAATTTTGCAGTGTAGGTCCAAAAATTAGTTTAAAAGGGAGATAATATAGTAACTCGTACCAAATGTCAACATTTTAATTCAACCCTATCATTAATTCATAATCAAACGGAAGACCCACTCGTTGCTTGCAACGAGATCGTGTCTAGTTTCTCATATTTTTCTTTTGGATGTCAATTGGTGAATGGTTAAATTGCATTCTGTTGTTATACTAAAAATTTATTCTTAATGTTTTTTCATTATATTGGTACATGTACTGTGTTTTAATGAATTAATGACATTTTCTATATTCAACCAAAACATACTTTCAATCTTCTGAAAATGAAAAAAAGCACAATGTAACGTATTACAGAAGTCGTATGAACGTCCTCGAACAAAAAATCCCAATGAATTGTACTGTAGTGATCAAAACAAAAGAATACATTTGATCTTACATCAAAAGAGCTTTAGAAAAAATAACTGCTTTTTAGTTGGAAATAGATTAATCTGTTATTATACAGTATACATATCATTACATAAAGTATAAAAAAAACCAAAAAACCTCGCAGCTTTTACTTTAGTCAATTGTTTCTTAGATAATTATTTTTGCAGCTGGTCTTTCCATATGCCTTTCAACGAATGTTACTGTATTAAGAATAGCGACAGGTGCACCTTTTGGAATTTACGACTTCTATCTTAACGAAACATTCGGCGGATTTCCCAATTCATCCTCACAACAATATGTCTGAAATCATCAACGACTGGGAAAAGACGAACATTCAGGAGGTAATTAAAAATATATTTTCTCACACAGAGAGGGAGAGAGAGAGAGAGAGAGAGAGAGAGAGAGAGAGAGAGAGAGAGATTGCTCACCTGGGATTGAACTTTATAATTTGAATCACCTATCTGTAGATTTTTTTATTTCAAAGACTAAACAATGAAAGATGAATTACACAGTAAATATATATAACTTACCAGAAACAACTTGATCTAAAGAACAAATACTAATACTCATTGACATATAATAATTTCATTAAGAGTTTTATTTATTGTAATACTACCAGTCCTATGATGAATTCAAATAACTTATCGGTTGAATATATTTTTGAAAAAAAATTCAAATATACATTGAAGACAATTGCTACACTTCTTTTTTTTAAATCAGCAAAACAATATACAGTATAATCTTTTTTTTTAATTCAGCAAAACAATAAATTCAAAACAAAATTTCATAATGGTTTAACAGTGGGTGAAGATTAATTGTCATTTTCGCCAACAAAGTAAACTACAGAATCATGATAATTGTTTGTATGGAATTACGAAAAAAAAGAAAAGAATTTTCAATTCATTGGGAAAATCGATTATATATTTCCTACTTATGTAAAAATTCATTCAACCTCAAATTATCAATTAATAAAACATGCTTTTAGTGAAACCCGTCTCAGTGAAGTCGTTTTAGGACGATCAAATAAAATCAAAAGAGAAAAGTTATCGACATATCTAACTGGCAAGGAGTAAGTTTTAAGTCGATTGAAAAAAAATCATCAAGCGATACCATTAAGTATTTAGTAGCTTGCTGAGATATGGGAGCTTTTGGTTGATTTGATAGCCGCTAAAGGGGAATTCACTTATCAAATGGAACTCTTATTCACTGGAGTTCTATGTTAATGCTATTTATAGAACGTGAATTGAAAAAAAAAACCTGTTTCTAACAAGTAGAAAAATAAAAAAAACGTAAAATTAAACACTACTTCATCGAAATTCGAAATACATGTAACTAGAGCAAAACTCGTTGCAAAGCAAAGTATAGGTCTTCTTCCGTTGTAGCTGCTCGGTGAAAAATAATGAGTGATGATCAACACTTTGTTTTGCTTTTAAATGTATTGTATATGTATTAGTTATGAAAGATTTTAACAAACAGAAAGACTTGTAAATGGACGTAGTCAATTTATAATTTGAATGTTCATGATAGCTAGAATATTTTCAAATTAAACATTGGTCTATTTCATAACAGACCGTATAAATGGTCTTAATACAATTAAAAGGGCACCAATGGTTAAATACACGAACCAACCCAAAGTTGATAAACGAAATCAGTGCTTTTTGAAGTGCAATATCCGATAACAAATTGATATGATGTAATGTATAATTCGAATATTAATGCAAATTTTAAGGTTTTATTTCATTCTATAACATCTACAAAATTCAGGAACTTCTAAAGGCTACGCCCCCATTTCTTGACTCCTTAAAGTCCTTGCCCTGAACAACTCTAGGCGACCTCAAATTACCATGCCGCTGAAAAAATTCTGCATGCATACATGTATCATTCAACTAACCTTCTCCTCACACCCCCCCCCCTCCACGCCTGTTTAAAGACATAAGCACAATATATCAATCTAATTTTTAAAATCAGAAAAGTTACAGAAAATAAACCTGTTTTCATAATGATTGTGATGCTCAGACGATGTTCAGCAACGAGTCGACATAGCATTTGGTTTATCATGTGCCTTTTATGCTAGGGCAAGTTTTTCATCATTTTGATAAGACTGTATATTTTGCATCAATCAAATAATCAAAACAAGCATAGCCATAGTCATTACAAACTAAAGTCCTAATAAATACCTGTACTTCATGAACATTTTCTTCACCAAAATAGTGGCAAGAGAAAGTGTCACCATAACATGTTGTCTAAGACTTTATAGAGTGGTCAGTGGTTTCTAGTCTATGCTGACCTCCTTTATTTTTTTTGTCTTCATTTTTGAAATATTTTAATGATTTTTTTATTTTAATTTTTTTTTAATTTAAAACTTAATTAAATGACATTTGTTCATTTCAATTTTTTCTGACAACAGTCCTACTGGATCTGAAAACTAAGGAACATTAAAAGAGAATTGTTAGAGTACAAAAATATTTTTAAGGATAACCTACCACCTACAACTGTGGCACAATAAATAATTAAATACACTAGTGAAAATATACATGCTGCCTACAAAAAGAATTGCAATTAATCGATATTTTCAGGTAACCATTAGAATCTACAAAGACGAAAGTGTGACTGCATTTTTTGTGTTCGACGGCAGAAATACCAGCAAAATCAATTGGATGTCGAAGGAGCGATTCAAAGGTTCTTCATACACAGATCTGACAAATAGCACTGTCGGTTCTTTGGAATTTTTACAAATAAGGTACAATATAATAGATAAATTAGATTAATGTTTTTATATACATGTTAATATAGAATTCAAATATTTTACTTATTTCAAAACATTAGTGGCCCGATGTCAAATTCTGTCACATTTAACCACAGTTGCAGTGGATGAGTCGGTACGCGTTCGCGAAACGCAATAGGTATATATGACGGCCCGTTAAATGACACAGGGCTTAAAAAAACTGCACATTGCAAATGTTTTTATACTTTGGAAGATTATTAAGTAAAATTACATGAAAGTTGCGGATTTCTGGCAAGAGGAGAGAGGCTCACGCATGATAAATCCTAACACGATTAAAAACCTTTACTTCGTTATATTACTTAACGCATGCAGGTAGCTCTAAATTTTTACCCTTTGTGGGCATTTTGGTAAAATATTCATTAACTAATTAAAAGAGCAGTAAGCAAATTTTTATAAGCCTGTAAGCTATATCAGAATGGTTTGTAAGGGGTCAACATTAGTTATTCCTCGATTGGTTGTTCTTGCTGTAATGTTCACACTGCCACAATATTAACGTTGAGTGACTTGTCTCTGCGGCAATTAATTGTCTTTAATGTATTCAGCTTTCAGGACGATTTGGCAAAGAGAAGATTCTATATATGTAATTTTCACAAGGGATGTAACGGTGACAGCGGGTGGCTTCTTGTCAAAGAGTCCATCATAACTAGGCCCTGCAGAGTGGATAAAGTGTCCACAACAACTATATGGTACAGTGGTTTGACGACACAGAATTTGTTCAATGGTAAATCAATTACATTCATTTATTCTTTTATTTTGAAATAGGCTTTTTATGGTCATCCTAAATATGCACGCAATTTCCCCATAAATGCCCATGAGAAGAGAAGATAATTTTAAAACAATTCAGTCAAATAAAAAAATTCGGTATAGAATTAATCATTCTAACCATGCATATCGAGGGACTTAGACACGGTTTTAGTTTTTAATGTACAATGAATATAATGGTTTACTTGGGTATTTTGTATGATTGGCCAAAATTTAAAAGTTAAAATCTAAGTTAGAGGTCAGAAATCTTTGTTATGTAAACAAAGCTCAGCTTTCTTTTTGTATTCAAAGCTGTACCGTAAAGAAATAACTATTTCTTTCACAAAATGACTCTTGGCAAACAAGATTATTTATTTTAATTTGTTTATAAAAGTTATAAACAACAAAAAGCAAGATTTGATTGAAACTTATACCAATACAATACAAACTAGCTGCAGAAAATTCAAAGTCAATTGAAAGTCAATTATCGAGTTACAAGCGAGATACAGTGTTCAGAATAAAGTCCTTGTTTGTACTTAGCTGCAGAACTGTAGCTCAACGGGAAATTTGGGTTGACGGACCGTGGAGCAACAGTTCCGTCCAAAAAATGTCTCAGGGATTTTTTGGTATCAAAAGTTTCACAGAATATATTCCTAAATTTGTTTAATAAGTTTAAAACCGCGCGCAACTTTTTGTGCGCAATAAATTTACAGTTTTTTGTATGGACGGAACTGTAGCTCCATGGTCCGTCAACCCAAATTCCCCGTGGAGCTACAGTTCTGCAGCTAAGTACAAACAAGGACTTTATTCTGAACACTGTATCTCGCTTGTAACACGATAATTGACTTTTAAATTTAGACAAAGCATTAAAAATATCATTGTTAACTATTCGAGACATTTAAATCCAGAAAAATAAAATTTGAAATTTTGAGATAAATTTGTGTCTAGGTCTCTTTAATATTCTTGCTTAATAACCACTTTCCACATTTTTATTAATTTGGTCCGTCTAATTTACCTGATCCTGCATAGGCCAATTAATAAAAACGTTTTTTAATTCTAACAATGCGCTTCGTGTTTCTACTAGATGTCGAGGAGTAGAGAACAATTTCATATAGCATTTTCACTATATGACCAACTAGATCCCATACTCACACAAGAAAACATGATGTAGGCATCAGTTATTTTAAAATTTTGATTAATATTTTGCAGTTTATTATTACAAGGTACTTTGTTTTCCATGATCTAATTGGCCCAATATTTCAACCAGAAACCTTTTCGGGGGAATCATGATATTTAATAGTTTGGTTTATGCATCCCTTCTTATGATGACTTTATGTATGTAGTTAGTTTGCCTGCTATGTTTTCAGTATGAGAAAAACAGATTTAATAAATTTATATAGATTAGTTTTAAATTAGGTCCTTTGGTGGGTGTTAACTAACTTTAGAGCTTCTGTTTGCCCTTCCGGTCAAACGCTTCATACTAGTTTTGGTCGATTTGCGTTTTTCTAAATGACTCAGGTGACCTGCTTTGCAGCAAAGCTCGGCGCAACAATAGTTTCTAGCGATGTTTCCACTCTAACTCCCTACCACGTTAGTTTAGGAGGCCGAGGAAGATTTTTTTTATTCTTTTTATTCTTAAGGCTCCGATCCTCAGCCTCAAAGTATTTTTTTTTCATCATAAAAGTGTTATTTATCCTCCAAACTTTATAAATGAAATAAAATAAAAAGAAATTTTTTGATGGTATCCATGCATGTTACGAAGTTATTGGCTACGATGGATATAATGGAATAAATATACAAGTTGAGATAAATTTAGTAAAAAAAAAAAGATGGTTGTACCGGTGCATCGGTGGCTCGAACCCCTTTATCTTTATGTAGTAGGTCTCCGTGGAGCCACTAAGCCAACCAGTTCTGTGAATAATTGTATGTAATATGAACACTACAAGACTAATTAAATTTGTCTATATAAAAGAAAGATTTATAGTACGAATAAAAAAAAATCCTGATAATTTAGAGTTATCGAACATTGCTGAGGATCGGAGATCGTTCAAATGCTTATCTACATGTTGGAAACTAAGTTAATTTTACCTACATAATAAATTAGTAGCATTGTTACAAACATATCAAGCGAAAACGAGTTGGCATTTCTGGAATGCTATTGTATCTTTTTAAGGGATGACAATCGATTGCAGAATTGTCAATCAACCTCAACTCGTCCTGATCAATTAACTGGAAACTTACACCAAAATACAACATATTTGAGCCATACTTAACCGACTTGAATACCACAGAAAGCACAATAGGAATATTCTGTTAAAGACCGAGAAAATAAGCACCGCCTTCAAATTTACCTGGTCAGTGTGCCCCTGTCAATCAACTGAATTGAGGCCCCAGATTGGATGTTAAAAAATGATTGACACTCGTTTACTCGTCCTCTGTATACCATGTCTAGCGCTCGCGACGAACGTGCAATTAACTTTTGTCTTTTGAAGTATACCGTGACGATAAAACGCCATATCTTTTAGCACTATAATCATAAGATACTACTGTTGACAGAGATAAAATTTTCTGCTCTTGAAAACTGTGAAAGATATGAATTAAAAATTTACTCGTACTTGGTTTATGTACCACACCAAACGCGCTGACCACCTGCAGTCTGTCAAAATCATGTGGCGCCCATCATCTATGAAAACTTTTTTTTATTAAAAAGGTGTAAATAATTGAGAATACAGAATTAAATTAAATCAAATATTGCGTCCACGATTTATAACTTAAGTTATCATATTTCTTTAAAATATTTCACGAGCCGAAACCGGAAAAGAAACAAGTACAGACTCTGGTACAGGCGCAGCTAGTAGAATCATGTGCACTTTAGCAGCTAATAGGAGAAGTAATACAAACGTATATTGTATAAATGTTGCATTAGTATTTGAGTACGGTACGATGATAACATATTGCATAAAACATCGCAATGAATTCTCACTAGATCCCGTCAGAAGCTTGTTTAAACAAACGAAAGATTTGGGCCATGTCGCACGCTGTTATTTTATGCTTTTATGTTCATCTCGACGATGGACAATTTCCTTTTCCAAGTACATATATAAATACGATATTTTTCTAGATCATCGAAAAAAAACTCTGTTGGTAGCATTTTAACACTCCGTGTATTTTGACATGTATACACAAGCGAGCGTGTTTCCCTCGGGGCTTCACACCTTTATCGATATAGGCTCCACCCCCACCTGAACTTACCTGAGGTAAACCACCCGGTTAAAAACCTCGGCCTTTAATATGTAAATCAAAATATGATAAAAAAATCAACATTATTGTTCAGAAAAAAATTCTTTAACAATGAGCAAACAATCTCGACAGTTACAAAATCATATGAAGTCATAAAATTTCGTTAAAGTATAATTCTACTTTTTAAATTTACTATGACTACTAGTAACCGATTACTGATTGTGTAACCGGTGACTATTGATTCAACCGAGTAACCGGTTAACCGATTATGAATTGCCATCCCTAAACTATGTTTTTTAGTTAAAGGACAGGAACCAAATATATGAACATATATTATTTTTGTTTTAGATTTCCTTAAAGCGGATTTAATGACTGTTGAAGTCAATATAGGTGAGTAATAGAGACATTTAAGAGAAAAAAACCATATATATGTATGTCGTATGTATCTGTTAATTATTCCATTATTTGTTTTAATTGAATAATGATTTAAATTGGTAAAATTTTGCTGTTTTTGAAAAATGTGTCTTTTTTATAAAATGATTATCATTTGATTTTCATAGATTATTATTTAACAACCATGATTTGGTCGGTGCATGAATTAATATAATAGATATGAAAACATGAAATATTATGTTAAAATTTGGGGACTGAAATTGTTTTGGGCATGATCAAAATGCATTGTGTGAAAGAAAGCATGGAAAGATACGATTCATTTTGAAGGTATTACTTATATTATGACTCATCGAAACTTTTCAAAAAGAAAATGATAGATTTGTTTATTATCGATCTTTAAAAGGTTGCCTCTACCATATGTTTACACTTCTCAAAATTCCAGCAATCCGAACAAAGAAACATAGCATTACCATTTTCCCAAGATATTTTTAAGACTCAAATTATATGCATAATCTTAGCAGAGGTATATACTTGAGACTTAGCTGAAAAGCCTCTAGCATTAGTAGAAATTTGAAACAGAAGATAAATTTGTACTGACACCCAAGTATTAAACAAACTAGTCAGTTATTTTAGATTAACTAATGGCTTGTTTAAAATCGGTCCATAGCAGATAATTACTGCAAGAAAGTAGTACAGTAACATTTCGTTTATCTACAGTTAGTGTATGGTATCCGCGTGCAAAAAATATCTGCGAGCTGAATTTTACCTCCGAAACTCGCAGATGTTTTTAATATACGTACAAACTTGCAATTGGTTTACATTGCAAACTCACAGTAAAGATTGTATTAAAACACAGTAAAATCTCAAACTTCAACCTGTAGATGTTACGTGCAACGACAGTTGTTTGCAAAACAACAACGCCGTTTACGATGTAACAGGAAATCAATTATACGACACTGTGACGTATAGGTCTCCAAAAGGTTTTAATCAAACATCAGGTTATCTGTACAGACGATGCAATCACTTAGGATAATGGACAGGGACACGTCCTACATGCAGTGAAACACTGCGTATCAAATATTAAAGTTAGCCATTAACGTAGACAAATTAAGCTGAAGTATTCGAACCTCAAAACAATGCAAAATTAATACATTTTCTGTCAAACTGCATTGAATAAATGAAATATGATAAATCATGGAATATTAAAAACAAAATATTGTAGAAATATTATAAATAACAGACGCACTTATTCATAAGCGGTAACAAAAGGTAATGTGTCAAGCTTTGTACTTCTAGGTGCCGTGTGTGACATAACAAGCTTGCGTATTAACAACGCAAATTACACAATAACAGGAAACCAATTCAACGACTCTGTTACGTATAGATGTCTAGATGGTTTCAATCATACATCTGGGGATCTGTACAGACGATGCAATCACCTGGGATATTGGACAGGAACAAATCCTACTTGCAGTAGGTTTAGCATTATGAAAACACACAATTACATCTGAGTATTTGATTAACTGATTAAGATATGTAAATGGGTAAGCTCAAGTATTTCGAATCGTTGTTTGCTTCGAGAATAAAAGCATAAATAACGATATGTTATAATATCTTCTTATTGTTTGAGTAAGAACAATGAAATTTTAATCAATTATTCATATTGTCGAGTTGTACAAGATACTTAGCAGTGACCTTTTCTTTATCTTTTACCGTTTTCGAGATTTTAGACCTCAAACT
>WFKH01010931.1:19393230-19423012 GCA_016163765.1 Magallana hongkongensis | reverse complement strand
AAAAAATTAAATGTTTAAAATAAGGTAACATCATGGACATTCTTAAGATATCAATTGTACATGTATTTTGTGGATAGTGAACCAAGTTCTTCAACTCAAATAGTGACTATGTCCCTTTAAAGACTTGTAGAGTTGCTATATAAAACCTAGTTTAAAATTTACACACAGTTCAGTGTTATGCGATCTCTTAAAAAATTATTGCATTAAATAATGGATTTCTTTCTTCATGATATGTATACATGTATATTATGTTGCAAATAAGATGATATACAATGTACAGTAATATATACTATCATATTATAATCAATCTTATTTTGCCAGAACATTGTATATGTTGAATTCTTCTTAAAACTTATTCAAATTTTCTTTCAATATAAATGAATTATAATAAAGTCTTAAAGTCTTAAAGCAAGGTACGCTTACAAATTTTGATAAATGACTTTTGATGTAAAACGATGCTGCGGTTGTATTTGATACACGTATCAATGTTTTTAATAAGTATTTCCGACGATGGTAGATTAATCACAATATATAGATAGCAGAGGTTGTGAATATTTGCCCATTAAATGTCATATATATATATAAGTTTTCTTTAATGTTCGTTTTGTGATGAAGAATGAAAAAAATAACGCAAGATTTGAGATATATTCAGGAACAGATACAAATAACAATTCATCTAAACATTTCTATCGCTGCTATGTTTCAGTGAAAAATTGATTTCGGACCAAACATTTAGGGCATGAGTTTTCTTCTTATGTTACATAGGACTTGGCCGAATTCAAAGACCTAGGGGTGAGGATTTTATTTACCCACTCCAAGATATGTGTAATTTAGTGATCTATAATTCTTTTTGTGTTAATCATATCGGTATATGAAAAATAATTGAAGAGCAAATTCAATTCTGCTAAATAACATGTTTATTCCATCGAAATATCAACACGGTGCATGCATTAAGATGTTAAAATTCAAAAGACTTGAAAGAGTTATCAGAGAAATTGAATTATCAATCAATTATAATTACAGTTTATGCATTCATAATGTTTCTTAATGAAGTTCAACACTGAGTGATATATTTTTGCTTATATTTTCTCACATTACACTTAATGTTTAAAACTTGTCCATGATATTCTGCGATACCGATTTAGCAAACCGGTTGTTTTGTCGTGACTTTTTTTACTAACCTCATTTGCAAGATTTGTCATTTTAATGAAAATTTAATTAATTTTGAAGTTAATATAAGCATTGTAAGTAAAATTAGGCACTTATTTTTAAAGTCGTTTTTTTTTTACCGTCGTCAGTAGCAGTACCTGCATCTGGGGTGTTATTGACAATTGCGGTTCGTGAGGGGATAGGGGTGTCCGGACAGAATAAAATTACTAAAAATAGGCCTCAGACCCTTACCTTATCCATCAAACCCCTTCCCTCTATAAAAGTTTTCTTTATCCGAACATAATTTAATGAAAAATGCTATAATTCAATCTAACCAAGACCAAGACTGTTTCACACACGTATATTTTTTTTCAAAAGAAAAATATAAAATTACCAATGTATGCTTTTATTTACAACCACTACATTTAATTAAGCTAAGAAAGCAATATTAAATATTATTATACTTTCATGTTAAATACTTAAATCTAATTGGTTTAGACGCAGTTTATAATCCTTTCTATTACCCTCAGCGTTAGCAACACACTTGGCAACGGGTAACACAACGAATTGTTACATGCGCTAATTTATGCGCGTACGGTTCGCCGTAGAATTCACGTCATTCCTAATGAAGTCAGTTATGCGTTTGAAATAATGCGAATAAATAATAAAAATAAAAGCAGTAACGTTTTCTATTAAATTAAGCCATCGCTTCGCGTCGGTTGACAATGGTTTTCTCGGGGGTGTCAATTTCAACTGTTACCCTCCCAAACAGGCACTATTTATATAATGTTAACCAAAAACTTTAAGTGTCGCCTATGAAAATGAAATTTAGTTACCTGTTTATCTATTTGTGAAAACTGCACGCCGAGTCTTTAACTGCCGTTTAATGAACACTTGTATTAAGTTTGTAAAAAGCTTGGGTTTTCTGGACCACGCAACTGGGTTCATTTTATATTCATGTTTTAAAGAAGACAATAGGATTAATCAGATCCTATATCTTCATGCTGTTTATATTAAGATTATCTATTGATTTTACTTTAGATGAAGCATCGGCTTATGCATCTTTTATATTGATTAGCGTATCAATCTTTTAAAATGAGAAGTCCATATTATTGTTCTGCACTGCACGCAGTGGTATGTTCATAGAAAAATCGGATGGATTTTAATGAAATGCTAGACTAGTCTCGAAAGTATTCAGTAATGCGAAAACGTTTTGACAGTTATTGTACTTGACGTACAGTTTTAGTTTGGAATTGATTTGAATTGTACTCTAAAATACATTTATCTTGTCAGTAAATAAAATAAATAATTATATTATTTTTAAAATGATTTTCATTGGCCCCAAAAATAAATAGCCCTTATAAAAACAATACAACACAGAAGCGTTTTATTCTTCAATGCAGCGATTATTTGGATTGTTTAGAACCCATTGTTTGATGATTACATCAATGCCTATTAGGCTTGTATAAACCGTTTCACATGTGCTTTTAAGAATTCAATTTATTTAAGGTAAATCCTGCGACAATTTTTCCAGCTCAATTTCTAAAAAAAACTTACTACATTATAGACATGGACACTATGGCAGTAGAGGAATTAAGATAATCTAATATACTCTATTTAACATGTAATTACTTTGATCATTTTCCCCGTACAATATTTATTTTCAAAGATAAATAAATCATCTGATAGTATGAAAACACAAATAACAATAGTTTGGGGGGGGGTTCAGAAAAAAGTACTTTCCATTGCACAGTTACATATTTGTATTATATGCAGTGTAAAACCACCTGAACAATGCAATATGGTTTAGGTTCTTCACAATTGCCAATACTCTTTAAGGACGCTGGGTGGTAAACAAATTACCCATTCGATCTACCTCTAATATTAAAATATCATTTGTAAAGCTATAAACTATTATTAAGTAAAGAAAAACTCTAAAAATCTTAACATAGAGTATTTGAGTATTTTACTTTATCTTTCTTCAAAAGAGATTAATACAGTCCATAAAGGTCACGATCACCCAGCTCTCTTCATTAGTACGTTTAAATTTCCCATTTATCATTCTGGAACAATTTTACTTCATTTTTTCGATAATAAGTGTGCAGGTAAAATACCGGTATCATAATGATACTGTTTCTAATAATAATAAAAAAAAATAGTTCGGCACTCAGGGAAATAGTTCTCTCAATTCTACAGCCCCTTTCAATAAATTTTTAAATTCTGGAATATACCGGTTCTTCTAGTCGAAGCAATCAGTATTCTTATAAAAAATAAAAATAAATAAATAAATAAAAAATTTTAAAAAACAAACAAAACAAAAAACAAAAGAAAAAGTACCAATAAAAAATAACTGATGTATTAGCAAAACTAGTAGCTTAGGAAAATTTAAATTATTCCATTTCAACGAACAAAGCGAAGAATTGCAATGAAGATATCATCACCGACACATTTGGATTCCAGGCTAGTCGCTTAAAATGAAAGTTGACAAACAACGTCTATATTGCCGTTTTATTGATTGAAAAGCGTTCGATACGAATATCAGAAAAGAGCACAGAATGTATAAACCAGTGGAATCGGTGAGCACCGGAAAATTTCTTAGAATCATTACATTATTGTATAGATGTAATTGACTGTGTCAAAATATCCAAATAGTTTCCTGTTAAAGGTGCATAATCACAAAAGTATTTTTTTCGTTTTAACTGTTTACAATGCTTCAGTAAGACAATTCTAATAGTCATCAAAAATTTGAGTGTCAGTCGTCGAGTTATAAGCGAGATACAGAGCTCACAATTCTTTGGTATATAAACAAAGCTCAGGTCATGTTTTTGTTTACATTTTGAATGTTGAATAGAAAATTCTAGGCTTAGAATAAAATGAATATGACAAACGCTTGGAACTGATTATTCATGTTCAAAACGAATAAGCAATAGACAAATCACTTGAAAAAGAACTTTTATCGGCATATTGTACAAATGTAAACAAAAACATGACACGAGCCTTGTTTACATAACAAAGAATTGTGACCTCTGTATCTTGCTTATAACTCTACGACTGACACTCAAATTTTGGTTGATCATTAGAAATACATTATTTAAGCATTGTAAACAGTTAAAATAAAAAATAAAATTTAACCAAAATCGTGACCATGCTCCTTTAACATTGGACTACTGTTGGGAGACATTCTGTCAACTTTTCTTTTTTAAAATATAAACGACTTTTTAAAAAAAACACATCTATATTAACTGTTTACCTATACGACGTAGAGGAGTATTTTTTTTATTTTGATGTTACCGTTATACCCGCCAAATCATCACAGGAGCTAAAGATTGTCCTCGAAGCTTTGAATGGATGTTTTTTTTTTTTTTCGGGGAAACACTACTAAAACCAAAACTGTCAGAAAACGAGGACCCAGTTGTATTAACATTTAGAATTTTTCAAAAAGATTGTAATTTAATAAACTGTAGAATTGAATTTTTTAAGAATATAAAAAAAAAGAAGTAAATCTTTTAACACAACATGGTGGTCCCATTTCAGTCGATATATAGCCAATCTGATTAAAACCACCTCCCTTCCCCGTAAGGAAAACAGTGTGGGTTAAAACATACTGGCCAATAGCTGATCATTGTTTTTATCAATTTCGACTTCAAAGTTTGATTATTACAAAATTATACTAACAATACAATTTAAAGCAATGTAACTCTGGATATTAAAATCTTAAGAAAATTTTCCCTATTTATTCGTACATGTATGTTGGACATTAAACCTCCCCTAGGCCCCATCATTGGTGTTGTGGTTACTGTTTTTTAATTAAAATTGTAGTTAGAATCTTAAAAAGCAATATCAATTGTTGCATCGCTGCATGAGAGATTAATTAAAAGATGCTTTCTTTTATACTTTACCAGAATACTTTTAAAATAATGTCACAAACTTGATCATTAGTGTACTTGAGAAAACATTGAAAATTTTTCCTTATTCTTATACCTTTATTGACATTGCATTCTTCGTCGGGCATTGAAACTTAATCAGGATGTTTTCATACTGATACTTCAGATTTGATAGCTCTCATTTGTCTAGGCTGAGCTTCTATGGTCTTTTGTTTGGTTTTTGGAATTACGGTTTAAACAATTTTAAAACCACTCTTCATCAGCTTCCTAGCATATTTGAATCGATCATAGATTGTATCATTTCAGTTACTGAGAATTTTCAAGAAGATTTTTCTTATAAGAATTTCATCATTATCATTATTACACATAATGCTTTGTTGTTTTTAATACTGGCATTTCTGTTACAGCGGTATTTAAAAAGGACATACATCCTATTTAACCAATTTTTATTCCATTTATTTTTACAATTCAAATGTGTAGCTCTTTAAAATATTTGACTAATTTAGATTTTCCTCAAT
Organism: Magallana hongkongensis; assembly: GCA_016163765.1. Lineage (NCBI taxonomy): Eukaryota > Metazoa > Mollusca > Bivalvia > Ostreida > Ostreidae > Magallana > Magallana hongkongensis. Next base: position 19,417,461 of record WFKH01010931.1, on the reverse strand, counting down.
ATAAGGGTGTTTTGAGCCATGTTTGGTTGAATTTGGTCCTAAGCTTTTTTTTCTACAAAAGAAGTCGAAAATGTGATTATTTTACAGACTCACACCGGACGGACAGTCAGACAGTCATTGGACAATAAGAAAACTCACTTGAACTATTGAGAATTGAATTAAAATTTGTATGGTTTTAAACGAAAGCATCGACAAAAAAGTATTAAACTAAACGGATTGAATCATTAATGATGGATACCATATAATCGATTTTGAAATTTACATCAACAACATAAAGCTGGTGAAAGTCATTTGAGCAATGAAACTGTTGTATTCTAAGACCGTTATGCATTGGATATTTGTATACCTTTCAGGTAAGATAATTGTGATTGTTTCTCTAATTTTTCTTTGGATGTCAATTGGTGAATGGTTAAATTGCACTCTGTTGTAATACTGAAATTTATTCATAATGTGACTATATTACTAGTATATTGATACATGTATTGTGTTAAAATGAATTGATAGCATTTTCTATTTTCAACCAAAACATATTTTCCATTTTCTCAAATATGAAAAAAAAAAGCCCATATAACGTGTTAAAGAGAGCGTATGAACCTCCTCAGACAAAAAACCTTTAGAAATTGTACTGTAGTGATCAAAATAGAAGAATACATTAGATCTCACATCAAAAGAGCTTTTGAAAAAATGACTGCTTTTAAGTTGAAAATAGATTAATCTGTTAGTATACAGTATAAAAATCATTACATTAAGTTTAAAAAAAAACCAACCTCGCAGCTTATTCCTAAACATCATTTTTTTCTTAGAAACATTTTATTGCAGCTGGTCTTTCCATATGCCTTTCAACGAATGTCAATGTATTAAAAATAGCGGCAGGTGCCCGTTTTGGAATATACGACTTCTATCTTAACGAATCAGTATTCGGCGGATTTCCCACATCATCTTCACAACAATATAAGTCTGAAATCGTCAACGACTGGGAAAAGACGAACATTCAGGAGGTAAATTAAAAATGTATGAGAGAGAGAGAGAGAGAGAGAGAGAGAGAGAGGCTCATCCGAATTTTTTTTTAAATAACAAAGACTTAACCATGAAATAAGAATGCCACAGTAAAATATTATATGTCTGAACAGAAACAGCTTGATCTTTGTACGACTGCTGATATTCATTGGTATCGAATATAGTTTCAATAGAGATAGTTTTATTGCAATAGCACTAGTCTTATGATGAATTCAAATAACTTATCGATTGAATATATATTTTATTTTTTAAAAATAGTCACTAAATACATTAAAGACAATTTCAACAAAACATATTCTTTCTTCAGAAATCAGCAAAACAATTAACTCAAAACAATGTTTCATACTGCTTAAGAGTATGATAGGATTAGTTATCTATTTTGCCAACAAAACAAACTACAAAATCGTGATAACATTACTAGTGCGTATGGACTTAAGAAATTGAAAAAGATAACAAGTTTTTAATTCAATTGATAAGCCGGTTATATCTTTCTTACTTCTTTAATGTGCATTTAACCTTAAATAGGCCGGAAACCGCATCAATGAATAAAACATACTTTTGGTGAAACCCGTCTTAGATCGATTTAAGGCAATCAAATGCCATAAGATCGATAGAAATTTATCGACAAAACATTTTGTATTTAGCTTGTTGAGAAAAAGGAGGTTTTGTAGGTTGAATCCGCTATAAAGGAATTTTCACTTTGCTTTACCGATCAATCGGAACTGCTATTAACTGGAGCACTATGTTGATGCTATTTATACAATGAGAATTTTAACAAAAAGTTTTTAACAAAAAAGAAACCCTTGTTAACAAGTTAATAAAAAAAACAAACAAAAAACAACGGGGAACCAAACACAATTTTATCGAAATAGTAATTAAAATCCAACAACACATAATATTAACGACACAATTAATACACCATGTTATCACACGATATATATCTTCTGCTTAACAATTTAGATCATTAAAATGGTTGATCAACTGGTACATGATCCTTGATCTTTGTGATGTATAGGAACATAGTAACCTGGGGTACAGTGAGAGCAATTTTAAAAGATGATGATGTGTTGGCTTTTTTGCTTGATAATAATGTTTACATCCCCGTTCAAATATGTACGCTGATTGAAGTAGCTGCACAGAACCAAGCTACTGAATTGACCGAGAATCTTAAAAGAAGTTAAAAGGCTTGTTCTATCAGTCATCACTGTATTGACAAAACAAAGAATTAAATAATCAAAAAGAAGCTTTGTGAAGTCGAATCAAAGTAACAATAGACTAATTCATACGTTGCAAAAACTGGATTGAGTTGTTTCCCTCTGCGGGGTCGACCCAAAGGTCAAAAGGGAATAAACCAACATTCCCCTTCTATTTGGGCGTATTTTACTAATTTAATGGACCGGCATACTTCACGGCTGAAAGTTATGTTTCCTCCTAGATATCAACCTCCTCAAACATTTTTGTTCGGTCGTGGAGTTTTCTCAAGTCAAAAAGTTGTTTGAATGCGAAAAAAGTTGAAGATTTCAGCGGTATTTTAAATGTTTTATTTACATTGTTGTCAAACATTTTTTGTTCTGCATTATTATAGAATTATTTTACAATATTTTCTTGATATAATAGTTATTGTTGTCTATAAGTTTATAAATTTATATATTTATATAATTATATATTTAATTTATATATTTAATATTTGTCTTGTAAATGAAACAAACATTGATCAAACAGAAGTCTGGTATTTATGAACTGTTGAACACAAGAAGGATTGTTTATACGATAGTGTTACATGCCTTGCTACCTATGAACATATTTAATGAAAAAGATCACATCCACGGATACTGAGGCAACTACATTGATGATTCATTTATGTACAGACAATATACACGGTGAAGTGATGACAAATCTTTAAAAATTATTTTTGAGCTTCGTAATTCGATATACATGTACATGTACTTGGTGATAGGACATATTTCCCTAATGGAAAAATTATGATAATCATCAAAAATTTTGCCCTATTTTAGGATTTGTAATTCAATCAATTTTAAAAGACAATTAAAGTTAAAAAATTAGAATATTTTTTTTTTCAGATTGTTTGCCAAGCATTCTTTTTCCAAAAAAATATAATTTTACTAGATAAGTATTTATCTAAATATAAAAATAGTTTAATTTTTCTAAGATTACAGTAAGATTGAATTTGAAATTTTTTATCGGTTGTCTTGTATTTAATTTAATACATAATTTCTAAAATCGTTATGTATAATGTTTCTTACTACACACGAAGAAAAAGAAAAGCAAATCATACTTTTGCTGACTAAATTTTAAGATGTTATAAAATTATAATCAGTTTGATACTAGTACATTGATTTTGAATTTTTACATCGTTCCTTGTATGGATTTCTTCGAACACATTCAGAAAATGCGAATATTTAGATTTAATAGTATTGATCTTTTGTTATGGATACTGCACTAAGCTTATTTTTCTGAAGTATGATTAACAAATACATGTACATGCATGAGGAGAAAATCATATTTGACTTGTGTGTTCTTATGCGACTGCATTACAGTTTAAGACCCGTTACGTATAACAATATACCGATAAGATAATGTAATGGCATACTTAATTTAAAATCTTATTAATTTTACTTATATATTATATTTAGTTTGTACGGATATAAATTTACATACAAAGTAATATATTATATTTAGTTTGTACGGATATAAATTTACATACAAAGTTTTGCCCTGCGTCCAATTGGTTAAACGTCATAAAACCTGAAAATCTGAACTATTCTATTAAAATTTGAAGTGAAGTCATACTACCAGTAAGGTCATATGAAGAGATAAACAGACGAAAAATATATTTCATGTCATCTTTCCAACAAAATATAAACTGTTCTTATGTGATTGAACCAGTTTTAAAAATGTCAATTAATTTGGAGTCAAAGGTAATGCTTACTATTTAAAGATATTTGAATTAATTGTTCTTCGTCTTGTTAGTTTTAATTTTTTTATTGTATATAATATATGTATATCTAATTTCAACATTCGAAAGTATAACTATTTAAAAAAGAAAAACACGTTTTCATACAAACAGACAGACAGACATTATAGCTATACAACTTATAAAAACAATAATCTTATTTGAATGTTTAAAATTGTTTAATAATTTGCAAATTTTTTCAAACTACATGTATTTCAATACTTACGTTTTTGGCCATATTTCAGTCATTGATCTTTGATCTTTAATTATTTGAAATTTTGACCCCAGAAATTTCTACGACCGGACGAAAAATATTACTTGAGATTATATCTTTAAAAAAAAGTACAAATTAGACGTGAGGTAGGGTGGTACATTAAAATCAAATTTTTGATGGCATTGACATTACATTTTTAAGGATAACAGACGCCCTCGCACTGTGACACAATTAGTAAATGCCCTATTCGAAATATACATGCTGCTTACAAAAAGGACTGGGTCGGTATTTTCAGGTAACCATTAGAATATACAAAGAGGAAAATGTGAGTGCATATTTTGTGTTCGACGGCAGAAATACCAACAAAACCAACTGGATGTCAAAGAGTCGTTTCAAAGCTTCATCATACACAGATCTCACAACTAGAACTGTCGGTTCTCTGAAATTTTTACAAACAAGGTACAATATTATTGGTCGATAAATATGATTGTTGTTTTCATATACATGTACATGTGAATTAAAAATTCACATATTTTACTTAACTCAATGATTGGTGTCCCGATGTCAAATTCTGTCACATTTCACTGCAGTTGCAGTGGATGAGTCGGTACGCATTCCCAAAACGCCATAGATATTATATGACCCCGGCCCGTTTGATAACACAGATTGTCAAGAAAAAAATATACATTGCAAAAGATTTATGTACTTTGAAAGATAATTAAATGAAAGTTGCGGAGAGGCACACGCACGATAAACCCTGGGACGATAATGAACCTTTACTTCAACAAAGCAATAGCTCTAAATATTTACCGTTTGCGGGCATTTGGTGGTAAATTCATCAAGCAATTGAAATGTACAGGAAGCAAGTTTACCAAGTCCAGTCGGTTGGAAGAACATATCTAAGCCTAAAAGCTATATCACATATTATCAGAATGGTTAAAATCAGTTATTCCTCTATTGGTTGTTCTTGCTGAAACGTTTACACAGCCACAATGTTAAAGTTGAGTGACTTGTATCTGCGGCAATTAATTGTTTTAATGTATTCAGCTTTGAGGACACTAGAGCAAAGAGAAGATTCTATATATCTTATCCTCACAAAGGATGTGATGGAGACAGCGGGTGGCTTCTTGTCAAAGAGTCCGTAATAACTAGACCCTGCAGAGTGGATAAAGTGTCCGCAACAACTATATGGTACAGTAATTTGACAACATATGTTAAATTCAATGGTAAGTCAATCACAATCATTTATTGTTATATTTTAAAATAGGCTGTTTTGATCATCCTAAACATGAACGCATTTTGCCTATAGAATGCCCATGAGAAGAGAAGAAAATTTTAAAACATTTTAGTCAATGAACAAAATTTGATATAGAATTAATCATACTAAATATCCACATAGAAGGACTTAGACACGGTTCGAGATTTAACAAAATAATTTGTTTTTTTGATGTACAACGAGTATAATGATTTACTTAAACATTTTGTATGATTGGCCAAAATTTAAAAGCTGGGATTTTAAGTTAAAAGCGAGATACAGAGGTCAGAAATCATTGTTATGCAAACAAAGCTCGAATTTTGTATTTGTATACAAAGGTGTACTGTAAAGCAATACCTATTACATTTACAAAACGACTTGTGGCAAACAAGAAAATTTATTTTAATCTGTTCATTAATAGTTATAAACAAAAGAAAGCAAGATTAAGATGTACGTATGTAGTTATTTTGCCTGCTATGTGGTCAGTATTAGAAAAGCAGATTAAATAAATTTTTATAGATCAGTTTTGTATTGGGCCCTTATGTGGTTGTTAACTAACTTCACCGAGTAACCGGTTAACCGAATAGGAGTTGTTATCCCTAAATTATGTTTAATTATTCAAGAAAGACAGGAACACAAAATATGAACATTTATCATATTTGTTTTAGATTTCTTTGAAGCGGATTTAATGACTGTTGAAGTCAATATAGGTGAGTAATAGAAACATTTAAGGAAAAAAAAACATATGCATGTATGTCGTATGTATCTTTTGATTAATATTTTGATTGAATTATGATTTAAATTGGTAAAGATTTGCTGTTGTTGAAAAATCTTTCTTTTTTATGAAATAAATCTTTTGGTTTTTATAGTTTAACAATCAGGATTTAATTGTTGCAAAAATTAATAATATATATATGTATGTAATCCTAAAATATTTTGTTAAAATTTGAGGGTTGAAATTTTGGGGCATGATCAAAACGCATTGTACGAAAAGAAACATGCAGAAGTATGATTGATTTTGAAGTTGATACTTATCTTATGATTTATCTTAACTTTTCGAAAAGAAAATGATAGATTTATTTATTATCGATCTTTAAAAGGTTGCCTCTACCATATGTTTAAAATTCTTAAAATTCCAGCAATCCGAACAAAGAAACATAGCATGACCATTTTTTTTTCTCGATATTTTAAGACTCTAATTATATGCATAATCTTAGCAAAGGTATATACTTAAGATTTGGCTTAAAGCTTCTAGCATTAGTAGAAATTTGAAACAGAAGTTTATATTGTACTGACACCCAAGTATTAAACATACGAGTCAGTTATTTTAGATTAACTTAAAGCTTGTTTAAAATCGGTCGGTTCCTGCGAGAAAGTAGTACAATAACATTTCATTTATTGAGTTTTTTTATTTATTTTCACACACGTATACGTACAAACTTGCAATTGATTAACAGTGTAAACTTACAGTAAAGATTGTATTTAAACACAGTAAAATCTCAAAATTCAAACTTCAGATGTTACGTGCGACGACAGCCGTTTGCAAATCGACAACGCCGTTTACGATGTAACAGGAAATCAATTCAACGACGCTGTGACGTATAGGTGCCTGGAAGGTTTCAATCATACATCCGGGGATTTGTACAGACGATGCAATCACCTGGGATGCTGGACAGGAACAAGCCCTTCGTGCAGTATGTTAAAGAGTACCTCCAGTCAAAAAAATATTTCCACCAATCAATAAAATTGATCTATCTTAGAAAGCTGCAAAAATCCGCACCTTGATATCTGCACTGGTTTAGCAGATATAAGCAATTGAATGTGACATTTTCCCCCTCCTCACGGAAACGCACGAGCGTAAAATCTGAAAAGGTCGCATATCAGTTGTGGAATGTGCTACGTAACAAATGTGACCACCAGCATCATTGCTTCACAATCAAGTAAAACTGAAGTACTATAAGAGAAAGATGATGTTTAATTTTTTTCAATGTAAAGGAAGATTTTACAAATCATTAAAGATGATTTTAGTGAAGATATACAATTAACTTATAGGGTGCAAATAACAATGAAAGTAGCATCCTGTTCCAACATATGTAACAATTCATTAGGACTCAACACCCTCATTAATGTTCTAGGCCAAAAATGAAAATCTCTTAGATGTCTTAGACTCTCTATGGTATATCACTAACTATCAGAGGTATTTGAATATCTTAATAAAGTAAAATATTCACTAATGTCTGCCTCATCAGATTAGATTTATACACATGTAGTAATCACTCGCTCATAATTTAATGTGATTAGATCACACATTTCTTTAATATAAAAATACAATAACATACTTAAATCTGTATGTCTCTCTGTGTGTGGGTAGGTAGGAGTAGCAGTCTGAACCCCTTCCCCAGGATTCACATTGCTATTTTTTAATAGTTCATGCAATTATAAACATTGGAGATTAATTAAACACCCCACACCCCCTGGAAAGTACAGACCCATTTTGCAAGTTGGTAAAAAATACAAATACATGTACAAGGTATATTTAATAGGTGCACACCTCTCTCTCTCTCTCACTCTCTCTCTCTCTCTCTCTCTCTCTCTCTCTCTCTCTCTCTCTCTCTCTCTCTCTCTCACACACACACACACACACAACAACTATACTGGAAAACTTAAATTACCCGTAACATGCCTTGATAGGGGTTGTAGTGATTCAGTATTTCTTTCCATCAAATGTTCTTTTAAATGTAATACCAATAATTAGATGAGAACCCTTTATACAAAATCATTGTCTCATTTGATGAAAATTTGGCACCAGCTAGGGTATTTCATTTTTCACATTCTGCCCTTCTATTTCAGACCATTATAACTGTCCGACTTCTAATAGCAAATATTTTGTGTAGAATAGTAGTTTTAGTAATATTTGATTGAATCCCCTTTAATAGATTAATCATGTTTATTTAAGAAAGAAAGTAGTGTCTAGATATTACAAATTAACAGATATACATGTATAATGTCATTTTCCCTTGAGTGTGAGAAAGGCAGTCCATTTTATTTTGGATCAAATGTAGTTTTTTAGCTCACATGAGCTGAAAGCTCAAGTGAGCTTTTCTGATCACTTTTTGTCCGGCGTCCGTCCGTCTGTCCGTCTGTCCGTCTGTCTGTCTGTCCGTAAACTTTTTACATTTTCGACTTCTTCTCCAGAACCACTGGGCCGATTTCAACCCAAATTAGCACAAAGCATCCTTAGGTGAAGGGGATTCAAGTTTGTTAAAATGAAGGGCCACGCCCTCTTTCAAGGGGAGATAATTTAAAAACATTGAAAATTTGTAGGTATTTTTCAAAAATCTTCTCCTCAAAAACCATTTGGCCAGAAAAGCTGAAACTTGTGTGGAAGCATCCTCAGGTAGTGTAGATTCAAGTTTGTTCAAATCATGATCCCCGGGGGTAGGGTGGGGCCACAATTGGGGGTCGAATTTTTACATAGGAATATACAGTATAGAGTAAAACCTTTAAAAATCTTCTTCTCAGAAACCAATCAGCCAGAAAAGCTATTACTTGTGTGGAATAATATTCAGATAGGGTAGATTAAAGTTTGTTCAAATCATTTTCCCTAGTGGTAGGATAGGGCCACAATGGGGGGTCAAATTTTTACATAGGAATATATAGAGAAAAATCTTTTAAAATCTTCTCAGAAACAGATCAACCAGAAAAGCTGAAATTTGTGTGAAAGCATCCTCGGTTAGGGTAGATTCAAGTTTCATAAAATCATGATCCCTGGGTGTAGGGTGGGGCCACAGTTGGGGTCAAATTTTCACATCGGAATATATAGAGGAAAGTAAAAATCTTCTCAGAAACCGTTTGGGCAGAAAAGCTGTAACTTGTGTGGAAGCATCCTCAGGTACAGAGGATTCAAGTTTGTTCAAATCATGATCTCCAGGGGGTAGGGCGGGGCCACAAAGGGGGGGTTCAAACTTTTACTTAGGAATATACAGAGAAAATCTTTAAAAATCATCTTCTAAAACACAATTTGCCTAGAAAAGCTGTAACTTTAGTCAGTTTAGATAGTATAGATTAAAATTTGTCAAAATCATAATCTTCAGGAGTAGGGTTGGGCAACATTGGGGAGGGGGGGGGTGTCCAATTTTACAAAGGAAAACATTTTAATTATCCACAAAAACTTTTATGTTATTATATATGGTTTTACTTATATGCAAGCATTTTGGCATATTGTTGATTCTTTAAAATTGTTTAGACTTTGGCCCCTGGACAATTCTTGGGCCTCACAAGGGGTTCAAAGTTTGATGTAGGTTTAAAATCTATATATAAACATTTGTGTAAGTCTGAGTCCCGAGAACTGCATTGCTTAATATGTAATATGACTGTAAAATCGTCCTGTTTATACAAAGGGGGTCAATGATAAACATAAGAATATGCAGGGGAATTTTTTTAATACAGGATCTATTATACGACATTGTTCAAATATTTTGTAAATGACTCCATAAAGCTGCATGATTTTATTGTATCTATTGTTGCTCAGGTTAGCGATGTGGCCCATGGGCCTCTTGTTCTTGAATTGACATTTTGTGATGGGACACTCCATCTAAACGTGTATTTAAACACCCACCCGAAACACATCTTCTACCCCTCTTTGTTCACAGCGATAATCAAATGACAATACTTAGTTTGTAAAGCAACAGAGACTGCCTCTGCAGTAGGACACATTTGTGACGTCACACAGCTGATAACGGCGGAAATAGCCGAGCGAAAGGTTACTCTCAGTGAGGTTTGACACTTTAATTAATTCCAGCTAAACCATAAATCCTACAAACTTGGTTTTTTCGAGATTGTGTTTTAAATGATCAGATGACTATTTTAACTAGACACGATCTCGTTACGAGTAACGAGTAGGTCTTCCGTTCGATTTTTTAAAATGATACGATGATTTATCGATAAAACTTATGATATAAATGACTGAATATTTTAGGGGCCACCACTGTAGATCCTAAATGAGGACATATATTGGTGTTTTAATTAGTGGAATCGATTAGAATCATCAATGCAGACAATTTATCTTCTACAAAGCTTAACAAAATATGTCTCCATATTTTAGATATATTGCATCAAAAGTTAAGGACTTTGTCCCCTACTAACGTCATAAATGGGCGTGGCAATGAGTTTTTCAAACAGACATTGTTACGATCACCAATCAACAACTTTGCTTTTATAATGCATAACAAAATCTTGATAGTTTTTAAGTTATTTGTATTATACTTAACGTGGGTCTTGGTCTCTAATTAAAGGGGCCAGCCCCTTTTTGTTCATTTCATACGAAAGATCTTACATACTAACATTTTTTGTTCTTACACCTATCTTGAATTGTTGATCATTTTTGAGATACAAATGATTGAATATTTTAGGGGCCAGCATTGTAGATCCTTAATGGGGACAGACATTAGTGTTTAATGGAACAATTATAGTTATCAATACAATTATTTTCTTTTCTACAATGCTTAACAAAATATGTCTCGTTCTCTAGAACTATTGTGTCAAAGTTTGAGAACTTTGGCCCCTAAATATCCCTAATTACGTCATAAATGGACGTGGCAATGAGTTTTTCAAATAGATATTGTTACGATCAACAAATTTGCTTCTATAATGCATTACAAAATCTTTATCGTTTTTAAATTATTTGAAATAGACTTTACGAGTCTATTGGCCCCTAGTTAAAGGGACCAGCCCCTTTTACTTGATTTCATTAAAAAGATCTCTCAAATACTAACATTTTTTGTTCTTACACCTATCTCATATTGTTGTTCATTTTTGAGATACAAATGATTGAATATTTTAGGGGCCAGCCCTGTAGATCCTTAATGGGGACAGACATCTGTGTTTCAAATATTGGAATCGATTATAATTATCTATACAAGCATTTTCTCTTCTACAATGCTTAACAAAATATGTCTCGTTCTCTAGATATATTGTGTCAAATTTTGAGAACTTTGGCCCCAAAAAAACCCTAATTACGTCATAAATGGGCGTGGCATTGAGTTTTTCAAATAGATATTGTTACGATCAACAACTTTGCTTCTATAATGCATTATAAAATCGTTACCGTTTTTAAGTTATTTGTAATAGACTTTACGGATCTATTGGCCCCTAAGAAGGGGCCAGCCCCTTTTTCTTGATATTTTTAGAAAGAACTTTTGATACTCTACCACTTTTGTTATATATGTCTTATCAAAATATCAACTCATAAAAAGATATAGATCAAAATGTGTGAAAATTTTGATTTGAAATTCGTACCCAATTTTCGAGCCCTAGCGAGCTCCAAGAAATGGCGCCACTTGCGTAAAACAAAAACAATAGGCACAACTTCAAAAAATGGGCTACCTATCCTGAAAGTTTCATATTCATATCTCTAAAAGTTTACAAAATTAGCAATAAATCGGTACCGGAAGTGACGACGGCAGAAATTTTAAAAACAAAATAAATTCAGACCACTTGTAATCATCTGTGAAAAAATGGTTGAAATCGGTCAAATCGTTTTCGAGAAAACGCTTGCACAAAATTTGTGGGAAAAAAAAGAAGAAGAAGAAGAAGAAACTGTACGAAAACTATAAGGTCTTCCGTTGGAAACGGAAGACCTTAATAAAATAAAAAATTTTGACAGGAGGTACCCTTTAAGCATTGAAACACTGCGTCTCAAATATTAAAGTTAGACATTCACGTAGACAACTTTAGCTGAAGTATTCGAACCTCAAAACAATGCAAAATCAATAAATTTTCTCAAAAAACTGCATTGAATAGATGAAATATGATTAATTCATGGAATATTTAAAACGTAATATTGTAGAAATACAATAGATAATTGACGTACTTATTCATAAGCAGAAAGAAAAGGTAATGTGGAAAGCTTTGTACTTCTAGGTGCCGTTTGTGACATAACAAGCTTGCATATTGACAACGCAAATTACACAATAACAGGAAACCTATTCAACGACTCTGTTACGTATAAATGTTTGAAAGGTTCCAATCATACATCCGGGGATCTGTACAGACGATGCAATCACCTGGGATATTGGACAGGAACAAGTCCTACTTGTAGTGCGTTTACCATTTTGAAACACACACACCCAGTATCATACTTAATAAGCCTTTAAAAAAATGACTTAGGAAAAAAACCCAAACCATTTTACAACCTAAATTAATGATTTTCTTTATTTCAATAATTAATATACTTTTTGAAATTAATATTATTATTTAATAATAATGCAAAAAATTAATTGAATTAAAAATTACACTTTGCTCATGCACATGTAGATGGACCGTCATTTGTACAATTATGCCAGGTTTATTTAAAATGTAATAACTAGTACATGTATTTAATATCTTTACAGCCAATGCGTGCTATTGTCCATGTGGATCGAATGAATACATTAAAGTAAATGATACAGAGGCACTACAAGCCAGACTGAATGAGATTAAATCCAAGCTTTCTATCAAGGCAAACGAAACATCTAAAGCTCAGCGTTTAAAAGTATGTGCAAAGGATGATCGAACCTCAGCAAAAGCAGTCGGGAGTATCCTAGGTGGACTGCTTATCGGAAGTTTTGTATTATCCATTATTGCAAGTGATTTACCGTTGCTCTTACGTGAAATGAAGAAAGCCTACAGAAACATAAGGTCTTAGATAGTAAATAAACACCTGTTACAGTATCTTGCTTATTACAGATGGTTCATTAATCGGGACATAATGCTAACTACTCTTTACATTTAATTGTTGTATATTGTTATAAATTAATGTCCAGGATAAACCGTCTTTATCAATGACCTGTGTAAAAATACATATTATTCAGAGATGCAAATTGATAGTATGTTAACATCTGTATTTTGTTTAAGATTGCAGTGTTCCTTTTTTACCAAATGATATTGAATCCAATTTATTTAGATCGTTATTAAAAAAAATTAATGAAAACATTTTTGTAACAAAATATTAATGGCAAGATGTTGCTGTATTCATTTAGGCATTTATTGATTTTTAAGCCTTTCAAATCCTTTGGTTTAAGAGTTTGAAGAAACATAAAATAATTATAAATTCAATTACATAGCATGAACAGACTATTATATGTGACTACAAGGCATATGATACCATATTGTCCTTTCTTGTAAATAACATTTTTTAATATTCCATTGATCATGTTTTACCTATAGTATAAACAAACCAAATAATATTATCTACAAAGTAAATATAGGAAACGTGAAAACTCTAAGTAATAGAACACATTTATTTAATATATTCTCGTAAATAGTTGCTGCCTGCTTGTTGCAATCATTCTAATCAGTTATTTACACGATCCATCTTCATTCTTTAAACCTAGAAAACAAAAACAAAAAATTTTAGAATCTTTACTGCAAAATTAAAAAGTTATATATATATATATATATATATATATACAAATATAGTAATATATAAATATATATATATATATAATTGCCTTACAGATATGCTTATGTAGTGAATTCAGTCTCTTAAAAATTTAGTGCTTTAAAATAAGGCATGTTGTAAAAAAACACTACGGCACAAATATTTGCTGCAAATTGATATGCAATAAAATATAAAGTAGAAATGTTATCAAGCCATTAAACGTATTTCTTTTTCAAAAGCATCTTTGAATATGAATATGAACCAATATGGCTTTAAGCAGGATATGTTTATGATACTTTGATAAATGATTTTAGAGTAAAACGATGCTGCGCTTTATTTGACACACGTGTGAATGATTATATATATTGATTTTGATGGCAGAGTAATCACTATTATAATAGTTAGCAGATGTAGAAAATGCCATCATCAATTTTTGTACGTAAAATGTCATGAAATAAAATTACGAATATATGGTAAGATACATAATGTTAGATTTATTTGTTCTATTTAATATTCGCTTTGAAGAATGAAAACTGAAAACTAAACCAAATGAAAAGCAGGATTTAAGAAATATTCAGAGATAAATAGAGATATTTTATTATTATTTATCTTTACATATCCATCGATGCATAATTATTTCATTATTCATATTGATTTAATGACTCACGGTTAATAATCTTTAAATGCTTATTTTTAAAGGATTTGCTATTTTTGTACCAGAATAGTTTTATTTGCAATATATAAAAAATATAAAAACAATGCATCACCTGTCTTTATAACTTGAGTTCTAAAACTCCACTTGTTTCCTTTACATTCTATTGTTTCGCAGTCTATTGTTACCCATTGCTTGTTGAAAAGGTAACATTTGCCCTCATACAAACATCCTATTAACAGAACATAATTCAAAGGTCATCAAGTTTGGAATCATTTATTTTATTGAGATTTATTTGAAGTATTATTCAACTTAACTCATGTTTATCACTGAAATATTACTTGAAATTTCTGTCGTATCTTTGGCTACAAGAGTCTTTTACATTTAGGACTAATTGATAAGTTTATAGCAAAAACAAATTTAATTCCTTCTGATGTTTAAGAAAAAATGGAAATGCTTCTAGAAAATCATCAATTTGTTTGAACTTACCAATATATTCGTTCTTTAAATTGCGACAAGGCCCTTAAATGAGATTATTTTGCATTTCAAAAACAATATTAATAAAGGACATATAAATGTATTTTCTTGTACTAAATGAAATATGAACCTAATATAATAATAAAGTATTATAATGTATTTCCAATGGCTGTAAATGAACACAACTTCTTGTATAATTTAAAAATTACATATTTTATCAGATAAAAACCACCAGTATTGTACATTTCTGTAATGTCTGAATGATTAATATTGTCGATCTTAGTTACAGATCTGGAAAAGTCGCAAATCATAGTCCTTGGTGATATGTTGTCCATTTTGTTTGCACGAGAAAATCGTTTCTAAACACCCTGTTTAATGTCTTTTTTTTATTTTCACAACATGTAGCTCCTTATTTTAAAAGAATAAGCTAGACTTGACTTGTGATATTAAGAAATACGTGGATATGTCCTGTGTGTTATTCTACCAATATTGTCGGTATAAATACCAGAATGAGGAAATCTTACCTGCTTTTATAGTTTCAATTTTGAATCCCCGTTTTTCATCCTTCTTACATTCAAGTTCTGCGCCTCTATAATCTTTCCAGGTCGAGCCAAATTCCTGACATAGGCCTTGATATAAACAACCTTTTAGAAGGAAAAATGATATTCTTAATAATAGAATGCACATTAAAACATCTAAAAGGATGAAGCTTGGATATCATGATACCTTAACTTTCTATATTTTTGACGTGACTCGAAGCAAAAAACTCGAAAAAAAAAATGTTACCTTTAAATCCACTGCTGTCTTTACAAAAACCTAGAAAGTAAATAATTTTTTTTCAAATTGAAAACAGCAAACTTTTACTAAAAGTTTTTTTTTATCATACTTCTTTTGTTGTTTTTGAAGATGGCATTTACAAAAGAGCACGGTGTCTGATTAAGAAGCCAGTGCGAATGTGGTTTTTCAGTTACTTAAATCTTCACATATTATGTCAGCTAATTAATAATGGACCATTGCATTGGAGCATTTAACCAGTTTTTTTTTAAGTGTTTCTCACCCAACAATATTTTTCATAATAACCGTTTTTGTAAAAGGTGAATATCTTGCATAACAAGTACGAGTATGTTACATAATAAACAATTTGTCATAAACTCCTAAAGCAAGGATCTCTCATATAACAGATTTTAAGTGTTATTTTTGGAAACTTTCTTCGACAAGTGCAAAGTACTAACTTGGCTCTGGAATAACAATTGTAAACAAAGCTAAGTATCAATTCTGAAATTCTCATTAGTTGATATAGGCAGCAACGGCATTAACGAGAAAAAAAATAATCATGTTCGATTTGATAGCTTTTCAGTACCATTAATTCCGAGTTCCTTCATCGATTGAAAGTGTGCTTACATCTATAATAAATAGCAAAAAAACTCAATATTTGGTACTAAGTATTTTTTAAGTGCTCATTTAACAAAAAATAAATAGAATGGGATTTGAATAAACCATGATACTTCTAACGATCAGTGGCATGCAAATAAAATATTAATTTGGTTGTTTCTAAAGAGTTTATTCAATAGGGACTTGCAGATGGTCTTGGGATGTTGCATAATTAAATCGAAACTGGCTAGTGCAATGGTATGTAACCGAATTTGTTTATAGAAAATATACGAGATTTCTTTAAGTTTAATGTTTGGTTATAAAGTAGTATCGATTTTTTTTCTGTTAAAAGTACAATTTAAACTTATCTTCATATGAAAAGAAATATAAACTCACATTTTATAAAACCTCATATGCAAACTGCATGTGTTTTATATGAAAAAAAAATTATGCTAAGAATGTTGACAAAATAACTGAGTCGACATTAATAACGTCTGTCAGTCAGTAAAGGGCGCACATTTAACGTAATAACCATACTTAAACTTAACAATGCCAAACAACAGTAAATTGTCTAGTACTTTTACCTCCTTTAATGGACTCTAGAAAGTAGTGTTTCTTGCTTCCCACACATCTGAGGACCTCTCCATTTTCAACATACCACTCCTTACCGAAAGGTATGCATTTATCTCCATATGGACATCCTCAAATGATTTGAAAAAAAGTACATTAGTTCGGAATTACTGTCTGAATGAATTCAAAATCTAAATTCATTAAATATTTTATGAATTCTAGAGACTTATTACCTTTAAGATTTCCCGATTTAAAATGACAGTCATCTGTATAAAAAAAACCCAAGATTATAATTTGAATTATATAAAGAAAAATAACAGTTAACTTTTGAATTTTATGCGATAGTTATTTAAGAAAACAAAATAACAATCATGCTAATATTTTGTAGTGATGTTTGCAATCATGATAGTCTGAATATATGTACCTGATAATGCTACCGCAATTATCCCAAAAACCAAAAGAACGTTCCCAAACCACATGTTGTTTTCTTTTACATGTATTTCTGTAAAATGAAATACATTGTGAATTGAGTAGGAAAATAAACATCAATATCAATATTTTATTCACAGAAATTGAAATGGTTTTTTCTATATATTTACCTCTTATATTGATAAAAGAAACTAATTGATCATACCTTTAATGATAAGTTCCTTCTATATGTAGCTTTAGCATTGGTTTGAAAGTTACCCATAGCTAGAACCCTTTTAAAGTAATTTATAGTAAGTTCTTAAATGTTTTAACAAGGATATGCCAATTATAGAATTAATCTATGTCAGATTCTTTTAACGACATCTGCTATGGTGTTGTATTTCATATTTTGATTTATTTGACCTCATTTGCCTTGTGGTCATTTGAAGATCTAACTAGCCAAATCTTTTCCAGACGATGTCAATATTCAATCGACTTTATACAGTAGTAAGATTGGATCGTTCTTAACTTTTATATAGTTCTTATGATGCCAGCAAATTGAATATAATGACAAACGACACGAAAGATATGGTTGTGTGCGTGTTTCGAAAAATTTAGTCCCTTGCGCTTGAGGCGATTTGGTCAATATGCCGCTCAATGCATTAACAACAACAAAATCAATGACAAATTATTCTATCATTGTCGTTTTTATCCTTAAAGCATTTTTATTTATTTGCAATGTAATTATTCATTAATATTGAATTTGGAGGTGGACAGCGGAATACGTCTACGCTGTCTTCTGAACATT
The DNA here is from genome assembly GCA_016163765.1 of Magallana hongkongensis. NCBI lineage: Eukaryota > Metazoa > Mollusca > Bivalvia > Ostreida > Ostreidae > Magallana > Magallana hongkongensis. The sequence continues at coordinate 19,399,296 of WFKH01010931.1, read as the reverse complement.
TTTAGGAAGTAAAAAAATGTTTAAGTATAATTATATTTTATATATGAAGCATTCTGTGACATTGCAATATTAAAAATTCATTACATCAAATTAATTATTCTCACAAATGAAAAAACAGGCATGTAAAAGATCTAATCTCATTATTTCAATTGATACTTGATGATCAAACAGAATGTTTATCCCCAGAAAAAAAGTTTTTCGATGTCATATGGTAAGAACATGAAATACTCATTCGGGAGAAACTGCTAAAAAAAAAAAGACCTGAATGCGCTTTAAACTGACAGGTTTTTTATTCTGTCTTCTTTGTGTGTCGACTACATTTTGGGTATATCTTGTGCTCAAGGAAATTGACGAATTACTGGCAATATAAATAAATCGAATACTTAAATAAAGATATATGATAAGGGCCTAAAATTGCCCCCTAAAACGAACATCATCAATTAACTGTATTTCTTTAAAAACTTTTTAAAAATAAAGTTCATAATTATTCCTTTAACAAACGATGGCTTTGAATCACGCTTCTACCTCCATAATCTGAATAATCAATGCAATTTCTTATTTTCTCTGCATTGTAAAAGGAAAAAATGGATAAAATGATACATTTGAAGTTTAAGCTCGAATTAGGAAAATACTTAGCCTTTTAAATATCTTCTCTCTCTCTCTCCTCTCTCTCTCTCTCTCTCTCTCTCTGTGTGCGCGCGCGCGTACAGATCTTTTTCGTTAGATGTAAAGGAGTAGTGGAAGCTATCTGTAACATACACGGTCTATACGTTTCCCGTGAGCCACGTACGCATCATCTCTCTTGTTTTGTAAAGAAGTCGGCGAGATAAAAATTATTCAGCTCTGTAAGCTTAGAAACATAATCGGTAAATTATTTCAAAAGCTGTAAGAATTAAGAACAACATAAACAATGGTCTTGAACGGTCAGCTAAGTACTTTGAACTTGTACAATAATGTCCTATCAAAGATCATTAGCATTGTAAATTGATTTAGAAAATTTTGACTTTGGATTGAAAATTATGGTATGGAGGGTAATCGTGTTCAAAAATCCAGTCATGTAAACTTGTAAATCCGAATATGCAATCATGTTGGTGTATGAGCCTAATTATGAATGTGTGTAATTCTGATCGTGTAATCTATAAAACTCGGACATAAAAACTTAAGGTTGACTCCGCAGACCTTCAATGTAATTCTTCCTACAGATGCACGTTTGCAACCATAAAATGCTGTGTTTTATTTACATGTAACCTGTCACTATAATACGCATTTTCCATCGGTAGTCAATGCGTTTATATCTCCGTTTTCTGAAATAGCACAGTTGACATGTTACAAATTGACAAATGTTGTCGAATTTTGACATGACCAAATATGGAAACAGTGACGTCACAGATAGCTGCAGGAAAAGGCCTGCCGTAATCGCCGGAATGGGCACAGAATAAACAAAAAAATATTACATATCATCATATTATCTCTGGATAACAATATTTTTTAGGAAGTACAATTTTTCGAAAAATAAATTTAAGCTCGGTGTCCATTATATCAAGAGAATCCAGAAAAGATGCGAGTGAAGAATTCAATCGGCATCAGATATCTTAGTGTAACGTGGTTGAGCCAGGCGATCTCCAAATAACACTCAAGACAGTTTCAATTAATGAATTTATTTACCAAAAAAATAAATCAATAGAAAATATTTACAAATTCTCACTCACTTTCACCCTCACTCACACACTCACTCTCGTTCAAAACTAAGTGCTTAAATCTAAACCCCAAAAATTAACTCCCTTCTTAACAATTTCTAGATATATGTATAGACAGCTAAATGATCTTACTAATAATGTTCAGTTTTCAAACACAATTATACTGTAATGCTTATATTATCTATGTCGCCAAATGTTCACAAGAACACTTCTTGTCCACTAGTCCTATCGCTATAGGGTTCCACTTATCTCAGCCATCGACATCTAGAAACGGACGCCTGCGCTAATGGTTCAATAATGACATGTGCAAGTCCACCCTCATCACTATTTCTGGGGCTGTAGTCCTAGAACTGATTGTGGTGTGGCGTGGTAGTGAAACAAAGTCCTATCGGATCCAATCGTGTGCTACATCATGCTCATCGACCACTGTCACAACGCTACAAAGTCAACACTAATAAATCAACTGTATCAATACGCACATAATATAAATCCATGTAGGCAACAACCATAGGCAACATTATTATATTAATATAGTATATAATATCTAATAGCTGTCTATATTGATTAAAATACATATGCATGGTAACATGTAAACAAAGTTTAAACCAATATGGCTTCCACTTCCGGAAACTCACTTCCGCCCAACACATTTAATTCATTTTACCCAAAAATATCTCCACAGTAGAAAAATACGTTTAAAAGGAGACGAAAAATACAAATACAAAAGGCGTTTAAAGTTATCGATAGAAATAAGAATGGGGTATTTAAACTTTCTCTCTACTGTCCCACCTGAGTGAACAACACAGGTAAGTTTTGTGAATGCTGTCCAAGCTATATTTAGAAATAGGTTACACGACAAAGTTTTACTTTATATGCAAAAATAACAAGAGTACATATCGAATGCACTGTATATTACTCACCACGGTCTGTTTTCCGTGCCCGTGTTATGAAGTAAGTCAAGCAGCTATATGCATAGACATGCTGGTAGATAAATCGTGCGCCCCTCTTGCAACACGACCGCACACCCGAGAAAATGGCTCGGTTCTCCTACGTCACACACGATCACGTGTTTAAATTACAGAATTGTGGGTAATACCCAGTCGGGTTTAAAATACAGGGCCATAAAGCTAACCTGATATATGTGATTGTTACACTTAGATCTGGAAAAGTTTACCTATCATGACTTTGTTTAAATGTATACACGCATTTATATTATCTTAGAGTACATGTAACAAATCGTTTAAGTATAGAGCTCGGGTGAAAATATCACCAAAAGCATCCTCAACCAGAGTACAAATTTAGCACAATTTCCCCCCCCCCCCCCGAAAAAATTCACGGGGTCGGCCGGCTGATTAATTAAAAAACTGAGTTATCAATAAGAAAAAATAACTACCTGAAAACAGTAGTTTTAAGATTTTGATTTAGATGAGACCTGAGTAGCGCCCCCCCCCTTTAAATTCCGAAGATAAGGTTAACTGTCGTGAAATTAAAATGTGTATAAATTATAACAAAAATATTTCATTTTGTCGGTAATATATAGAAAAAGAGGGTGAAAATTAATTGGCAAAAATGTTTTGATTTCAAGCAATTATTACGGGATATAAGTATGGCGTCCTAAATGTCGATTCAATCTAGACACACTCAGTGAAGTTGGTTAATCAAAATTTTCCGAAAAGCTTTATAGCTTTACAGCCACTTGTGAACATGTACTGATTACCATAAAGCAGCTACTTAGTTTTGTAAAATAACTGTCAATACAGTATATATTTTATAAGATTTAATAATTAAAACTTTACCAGTTCATATACGATCAAATCTGTTTAACCCACCCGTTCCTTAATTTCAGAAATTCGATTTTCGAAGAAAAAATATAATTATAAAAACATAAACATACTAGTATCCCTTTTTTATTTCTTCAAAACCTTTCAATTTTTGACAACATTTTGTACTTTAATTAATGATTAAAAAACTTTTTTTATAACAGTTTCAGATTGTTTTATTATTTATCATGCACTTGCACAACAAAGTCATTTTGATATTTGAAAAAAAATATATAGATACATACATTTTTCTGCGAAAAATTACCAAATTTCTTTGCAAGCCGTTTAATTCTACATAAATGATGAATATAAAATTCACTCTCAAAATTCTTAGCATTCAGGTAAGCAATGAACCTACATGGGACCTCACGGCGGTCTCCAAACCCCATGTCGCTCAAAATATATTCACCCCGTAGGAAATTTCTTGATCCGTCTCATTTCTAGAAAAGATTACGTATTCAACTTATATTTTCCAGTTTACATTACATGTCAAATTATTTTAGCGATATTAAAATAGATATAGGCATTTCTTTTTTAGTAAAAGTTAACCCTTATCGTATAATACATGTACCAGTGTCCATGGGAATTATATTACAGAAACTAGCGCATTCGTCACACCGGCACCGATTTTTACAAACATTCACCTTTTCTTGTTTGGTCCAGTTTCAATTATACCTCAATATCTTTTTCTTAAAATAATATTCTCGATCCAAAGAAAATAGTATCGTTCATTAGAACAGTTTAACTGATTTTTATGTTTATTTTAGTCCATTCCGGCGATTACGGCATGCCTTTTCCCGCAGCAAGCATTTTCCATATAAGGTCATGTCAAAATTCGACAAACTTGTAGACTATACATTTGTTGATTTGTAACATGTCAACTGTGCTATATCCGAGGATGAAGATACAAATGCAGAAACTTTGGATTAAAAATGTGCAAAGTTGAAGGTTAAATAATCCAACAAAAACAATTAAGCTGCAAAATGTGCATCATAGGAAGGAACTGAGTCAAATCGTAAAGTGTTTATGTCCGAGTTTTTATAGGTTACGCGATCAGAATTACACACATTCATACTCAGACTCACACATCAACACGATTGCATATTTGAATTTACAAGTTTACAGGTCTGGATTTTTGAACACGACTACCCTCCATATTATGGTGGCATACTTTTGTGCAAGTTATTTTCAATTAAATATGTCGACATGCAAGATAAATATTTTGACATGCAAGATAATTATGTCAACATGCAACATAACTAGGTTGACATGCAACAAAAATGCAATCAGATAAGAAGTATAAAACAATTTTTAAAATATCGAATATCGCTCAAATGTGACTTACAACATGCCAGGCGCAACTTAATATTTATGTTGACATGCAATTTATATATGTTGACATGCAACTTGTTTATGTTGACATGCTATTTATTTATGTTGACATGCAACTTAGTATTGTTATGATCTAGTTTTGAGTTTTTAGTTACTCCGCTACTGGTGAGGTGCTGTCAGTATAGCAAATATAAGAGTTATGCCACTTGTTATCTTAGATTCTTGCATACATTGTATATGTTTTAGAGGAAGCCATACAGTTGTTTGTGTATAACCAGTAAATCAACGTTAATTTTCTAACTCGGGTTTAAAATCAAATATTAAGATATTTTTTAATCATAAACCAAAATTGGTAGAAATTTGCAATCAAGACGATGGGGCAATTTCAGATGCTGAACTATCCCGAAAGTCTAGAATCTTTAGATATTTTTTCACACATATTTAAGTAGATACTAATTAATATAAGAGATCTAGACAAACATTTTTTATAGTACCCAGTATCTTTAAATTATTGAGATCCTCAATTAACATGTAAAAAAAAAAAAAACAGCGCAAGTAATTATTATTCTGATCAATTCGGTTCAATTCAATTCGTTTATTCACTCAAACCATAGCTTACAATGGTACATGAGGTACAAAATAATATACTTGCGTTAAATAGAAAAGTCAATGGTCTAATTATACAACATAATGATGTCCATAAGCATTAGTAAAAAGATCTTAATAAGTATTGTTATGATCTAGTTTTGAATCATTACGGTTTACTCAAAACCTAATCATAAGCCCCTTTGTAGGAGTTACGAGTTTTTAGGTCACCTGAGTAAACTCAGGTGACCTATTGCTATCTGTTTTCGTCCGTCGTCGTGCGTCGTGCGTCGTGCGTTAACAATTTACATTTTTAACTTCTTAAAAACTACAAGGCCAATTGTTTCCATTTTTGGTGTAAAGCATCTCTATGGTAAGAGGAATGTAAATTGTGAAATTGGTGGCTCTACCACCCCCAGTGTGCCACAGGTGGGGCCAAATATGCAAAAAACAGCCAAATTTTCAAAAATCTTCTTCTCTACTCCCACACACGTGAGGAAAAAACTGATTGCATGGTTATGATGTCCATGAAGCCCTCTACCAAAATTGTGAAATTTATGGTCTCTGGGTCAGGGGTTCAGGCTCTAGGGTGGGGCCAATATGGCCATATAGTAAAAATGTATTAAATCTTA
>WFKH01010931.1:19366913-19388230 GCA_016163765.1 Magallana hongkongensis | reverse complement strand
GCTAGTATGAAAATAGCTTCAAACGACGTATATAAAGGACGTACACCGTACAGACTACATCATTATAGAAGATTATGAAGTTTTGAAATGTTTTATAAAAACTGTAAATATTCATATCTAAAAAGTCAATTACAAAGTTTGGACAATTTTTACGCTGGGCCGTGCGTACTTTCCGCGACCCTTTGATACATTAAATTTTTAGTTTTTTTCTATGGAAAACATTCAAAACCACTTTAGTTTGACTTGAAATTTTATGACAAAGATTTAGATATACAATATGTATATATAAACCCATTTAGAATGACAAAAACGCGATTGTCCACGAACTTTTTGGACAACCCTCGTATATATGTGATGTTTTTACATAATGTTCATTTTGATTCAAGTGCCCACAATCTAGAAATATGACATCGTAAAGACAACCTTTTCCCGCCATTTTTGCATTTTTAGCATAAAACAGCTTGTTTTCAAGCAGTTTTTCTTTCAGAAAACATAGAGCGCATGCTTGAACAAACAAAATATTTTAATCAGAGATGTATCTAGGCAAGACTAATAAGTGACAAAAAAAGTTTCCTTGTTCAAGCATGCGCTCTATATTTCCCATTCGTAAAAATATAAGAAAAATGTCAATTTTGGACTGGTTTTGATTGAATTATAGAAATAGCGTCCCTTCTGACGTCATATACTACCAGTGAGTGCAAATAAATTAAATAAACAGGTTAAAAATATATTTTATATCAACTCTTTTAAAAAATAACATAATATTTTATTGTACCCGAAACACTTTAAAAAGTGGCTAATTATGGGGGCAAAATTTAACTCATATCATATATAGTTCTTTGTCCGCTAATTTACCAGTATTACAGAGTGTACAACTCCTGTCATTTACAGGAATTCCATACCATCTACCAGTTTCAATCGGTAAACGGTGATTTGATGTTCTGAATTTAAAACATGCAAGTGGTTTCCAATTTTTTTTCGTAGGAATGCATAGGTATTTTTCAAATTCAAAGTTTTGTTTATAGATTTTATATATTTCACCTTTTGATGAATTATTTATATCAGCTGCCCATTTATGAATAAACTGGTCTTGTAACCTTTGTTTGATGGCAGCAGAAATCCACTTATCGATCTCCGATCCTCAGCAATGTTCGATAACTCAAAATTATCCGGATTTCTTTTATTCGTACCATAAATCTGACTTTTATACAGACAATTTCAATATGTCGTATAAAAACAATCCATGGGTTCACACAGTCGTTATTATACATATAAAAATAATTTTGATTTAATTGGAGAAATTTTCTAATTACTGTCTATGTTATTCAAAAAAGTTACATATTTATCTATTCATCTCATAAGATTGAAATCATTAAAGAAAGAAAACCAGACTCAAAGAGATTTCATGTCTCTTTCCTTTGTGACAATTCTTTTGTTCGACCAAATCTTATAATTACAAAAAAGGAAAATTTCTACCTCTAACTAACAGTTCACCATACTGTAACTTACCCGTTTACTTTTAAGGAAAGAAAGAACAAACTTTGTATCAAATTTACGCTGATTTATTTTCCGCGATTCGGAAATCGTCGCGAACAAAGCGGAAATTGGATACACGCGGAAAAAACCTGATATACGGTATGTTAGCATTGGACATCTTGACGTTTCAATAACACACACGGCGTATGAGCACGGTATTCAATTTGTCTGCACGGCCTGGTAAATTATCCAAAATAAAGCATTCAATGCTTAAATATTACAGCATAATAAAAGTAAGCTAAGAAACTGACTTGGTTTATTGTCAACATTCACGCACACTCTTCTTGATGAGAAAAGACAAACTGTTTCATTTATGCGTCAACGCTAATAAGACGTTTATGATTGGACTTCACCAGTTTGAACCAGTAGTTTTTAGTGGTTAAAATCAATAAATCACCTCCATGTCAGAAACCAAAGTGTCAAAGGTCAAATGTATACTAGCTCTTTGATCTATGTTCCAAACTGACCAATAATACGATATTTTACATAAACGCACTTCATAGTAATGATATAAAAACGTCACCGGTGCACGTGGGAATGAGATAAATTTATCATGTTATCTTTTCAAGTTTGGGTTTACTTTTTGCAACTAAAAAAACCTGAAATCTATAGAAAAACAAAAATTTTTAGTGCACAATATGGACCATATGTAGGATACTCATTTATACATTTAACAGGCAGCTAAGACAAATCATGCATTAAACAGATAGTCTAAATGTAACTTGAAAGCTCATATTATATGTAATAAATTAAATCTAAATTGTTAGAAATTATTTTTTGCTGAGAATTTCATCGCCTACCCCCGAGCTCGTAGGTTTTGCTGTTTGAAGGTGACGTTAATCCTATTGACTTTTGATAGCATAAAGGATGCGACCATATCATTAAAAAATTACATAATTCACTGACGCCTATCCTGTATGTTCTGCAAAATCCACAGCCCCTATACAAAGCATGTGACATGCAGTATGGTGGTTCAGAACAAGAATAATATGCACAATACACGAGTGGCAAATTCTTAACTCAAGCGTATTATGAAATACAGAAAACAGTGACATGCATTTTTCTCATGTTCGCATTTCATCGCGAGAATTCTAATTCCAAAGACATATATTGTTATTTTGTTCCTTGTTCTGACAAAGAGATATTAACCTTTGGCAAGTGCATGTTAGATTCGTTATCAGGTGAAATAACTAGCACTTTGAATCATATCACACAAAATGATACAACTTATTTTAAAGTGGTAATCTAGGTGAATTGTTTCTATACGAGGCTTTCCAAGAATGTTTGATCAAGAAGATGGAACAGCTTACAGAGTGATAACAAGAAGAAGAGTATCAACACCTTCTATCAGAACCTGGAGCACTTTTGAGGAGAATCAATCTCAACCAATGCCGATGAACACCCCTCTTAATAAAACCTAAGATATTGTACTAAAATTATTAATATTTATGTGTGATTAGCTGCAGTTTTATCATGCCAGTGACGTCATAGGATTGAATCACATGACAAGAATACATTCAACGCGCGTTGCTGAGGAGAAAACGTGTTTGTCGTGAGTCGCTAAAAGAACATGACCATTGAACTATAATATGCTTGTATTCAACGAGTATCCAAAAGATAGATCTATCCAGCAATTCAGTTTTTCTAAAAAAAAAATGTTTGTCCGGGTGGGTAGGGGGTGTTTAACTTCTTTTGATTTACTGCATGTTTGATTTGTCTATTTTCTAGGATTTTATTACATGTATTATGCACCGTTTAATGATGTTTTTCCTCCAGAGCAAATTTTGAAATCTTTAACGTTTTAAAGTATAGTAATAAAAAACTACTTTGACTTACTTATTACGTTGAAAATAATGAGTAATTTCAACCACACATAGGCACTAAACAAAACATTTTCCACAAAACAAATAACATCAAGCAAATATAAATTAATCAAATGTCTCTGTATTCTGTAAGCATCACGATCAAATCAAAGAATATAAGTTACACAAATTGATGAAAACGTAAGATAAAGGATGAAATAAAATAAAAAGACCTTTAATCTAAATGCGCGTCTGGGTTTTATTTTTTTTTTCTCTTCGTCAAAATATTATATAAATTGGTTTGTAAAATGTCGCAGCACACAGTTTTGCCTTGATGTCCTGATAGCGTTCAAATTGAATTTTGAACGTAATACTTTTCTTAGACCTCCAGCTGATATCAGTCTGATTTGAAACCATTATAGCCCCATTCCTGCCGCTGGGATTGAGTTGTCTCACGAGGTATTAAAAGCAGCCGCCTCTGATAATATTCCTGTCTCTGAGGATGAAACCAATTTGTCAAAGCAAAGATTAAAATACAATATTCCAAAATTCCAGCGATTCCAAATATTAAGATGATTTGTGTGGTGGAAGCAGTATTATCGCAGTCTATGTACGTCACAGAAAATAAAAATATGAAAAATACATGTACAAGGGTAAAAAAAAAACCCAACAACACAGCAATTCAAAACGTTTGGTACATTAACCGTATTTCAGCTTTGAAGCATTAGAAGTATAAGAATTTGTTTACTCGTGTTATGACATGGCCAGATCAATACAATGGAATCTTCGAAATGTTGTCAACGGAACCATTTTACAAAGGCAAAATTTAACGACGTTTTCGAATTCGTACATGCGTACGGTAGAGGTACAGTTCAGATGCAAGACTAAGTTCAATTTCTCTTATCAAAGTATACATCAGACGTCAGTTGATTCTTTACTTCAAACCACTTGTAATTGTGGTCTTTCTTTTATAAAGATACATAACAATGTTCTTTCCTTATAAATATTCTCAACATACTACAGAAGGTGCACTGATTTTCTTCTATTACCCGGTATCATTATTACATTTAGAAATGTGTATGAATAACATTGTGACATCAAACATGTCTACAAAGTGCTATTTAGATTGCAGAGAACCTGTCCATAATATTTTATTTTTATTTTTATTTTTTTTTTTTTTTTTGTATATATCAAATTCAGTCAAATATAATCAAATTAAAAGCAAAAAAAAAAAAAAATAAAGAGGAAAAGATAAAGCGAGAAAATGAATGGAAATGACCAAAGTGTTTGGCAACTTGGAAAGGAATTTACAAACACAAACAGGAAAACAAAGAGATTCTTAGGAATCTCAATGACAAGTTTTCTCTCTACAATGATGGAAATTACATAATAAATTGTTTTATTATAAGTAGCTTGTTTAGCGCCGATGCCACAAGCGTTTCCACGGCGATAATTACATAAGGTAAGTGAAATACTTGTTCATTTCAGCGGTTAATTAAGAAGTTCTTCAGAAATCGGCCCATGTTTATATTCTACGTTAAAACTGTGTTTCACTGGAAATTCCTTTGCCAATGACAGCACGTGTGTGCTGCATGATATAGAATAAAGAAAATTCAATAGGATATAATATCGATTTGATTTTTTTATTATTATTATAATAAAGATATGACTGATAACTAAAATTTTATACGATCGCACCACTACACTCGCACAATAGCTGCCAAACTTATCCGTATCGCTCGGTTAAGATCTTAGAGAGAAGGTCTAATGCAGAGCTATGAAAAATGGCGAGACGGTTAATAGAATATATCGTTTTGATGAGCTAAAAAGTGCAAAAATGATTAGGAGATAATCGGAGAGTTGTAAAAACCGAATGGTGTGATAATTACAAGAATTGTATGAATGTTGGAAATGTTGATGAAAGTGAACATTAGATGCAACGTTGCACTAACTTTCTCGAAAGTGTATCAAAATAATTTTTGAAATTCTTCAAATTGCACGTCGTGTGTGTGTGTGTGTGTGTGTGTGTGTGTGTGTGTGTGTGTGTGTGTGTGTGTGTGTGTGTATATGTATATATATATATATATATATAAAGTATAACGATGTGCTGTTTTTTGCAGATTACGCCCTTTTGATAAAAGAATTAAGATCAGGAAGTAACATTGGAAATCTGAGAACTAAATATTTGTACTGGGAGTTTTGTTGCCGTACTTTTACAATGGATTTTCGCACTTTTACACGGAGTATCGCTAAATTCAGAATAGGTGTACTTCTTTTACGAAGTGGTAATGAAATAATGAGATGAACCTATATTTGTATCTTTAGATGATCTCGGCCGTTGTGAAGACCCACAGGCAACACATTACATTATCAGTAGGCCTTCACTGTGGAAAATCTCGCCCCGGCGAGAAACTGGAACTAAAGGGAGACCTTAACGGTTTTTAAAAAAAAAAAAATTATGCTCTATTTTTTGGAATAACTATAATTTGCATTGTTTGGGATCTTTTAGCGTGACACAGAAATTGTTACTGGAATAAAGTACATGCGGCCACCAGGAATATACATGTACAATACATATATAAATATACATAATTATGTTTGTATATGATTATAAACTCAGACTGTCATGATCGTTTTCATTGTATCATATCTGGACTACTGTTCATATCGTTTTCATTTTAATTCTTTATAAAAGAAATGTGTTACTCTGAAGTATATTTTTTATGAACAAATACTACATGTAGTTGGCACATCGGATATAACACATTACATTAACATTTATGCATGGACCTTTTTAATCTATATTCGTCCAATATATGTATAATGTAAAACATTTTGTAACGCTGTAAACTAGATCAAGAGCCTTCAGTATAACATTTTTTAAAACAAAACCAAAATTATATTTTTTCGTGAATTACATTCATAGATTCTGTTATGGTAAAGAAAAAAAGCTTTAAAGAAACCACCCAGACAGCTGCAAGGAAGCCGAACGGCACTTCATGTCGGAAAAAATCTGGAGCCCTCTTCATCTTCACAGAATGAGGGTTTTGGCCGGCTCTTCAGATGACGCAAGTTGGAATATTTTAATGACAGCAACAAGTAAAATCTTTGTTTTCAGCAAGATAAAAAATTCTTCGCACACAACTTTGGAATAACAAATCGGTGTAGAAAGGAACCGAGCGTGCGGAGACTGCATGTAAAACCAAGGGTGCCGAACGCATGTTGGTTGTCATTTGCTCATTTGTTTAAAATTAAATAAATTAACACGTCTCGACTGAGTACTGTTAGTTTCAATTTAGAATATAAGGAAATGTTTCTGAATTTTTGAAGCACAAAAAGCTACAACGAAAAAAGTTTCACCGCATAAAACAACAGTCTTGAACATGAAGAGGGACCCACCAGAATTACAGAGCGAAAAAACGGAAAATCGGGGTTTAAAACACATAAATAATAATAAACGTCTACGGAACACGGTGTTTTCTTATTCTTTGAAAAAGCAATTGTTCTATTTGTACGATATAAAGTACTGAAAGATGGGTTCTTTCTAATTTAATGGAAAGTTCATCAATTACAACAATGGGGTAGATATGTACTTTAACAATGAAAGTTCTTTTTAGCTGCATGTAGATGATTTGAAATGATTTTTAAACACAACCAAAGATTTTGAAGAAACCTCAATTTTACCAAAATATTATCATGGATTTCAAACCCTTTACCAAGGTACCAAAAAACGTGTAAACTGTTATTTCAAATTCACTGGAAGAAAACAAACTTAATATACAAAAAGGTACATTATGCGCTTTCAGCAGCTGATAAGCATGTGTTAAAGGATTGCACAATGTGCCATTTGTACAGTACTTAACATATATGTATGCTTTCTTTAATTTGATAGATTCTTTTTGAGCGCATTCTAGATTACGTATTCTATAGATCTGGTTGCAATCAAAACTGTAATTAAGAAAGTAAGATTTCCAGGATTTCTGTGTCATGATACGAAGTAAATACACTCACACATATGTTTTTTTAAGGACAGTCAAGTCGTCTTTCTAGAGATAAACATTGCATGACATGAAGCAATTTCTTTCTGGGAAAAGAAACTGATAGTCTGACGGGACAAAAATAGCTTATTTTCTCGAATTACTTTAATCATTCTTGTGCAGTTGTGCAGTTTACGGTTTTTTGTGAAAGCATATAATCTTCGTTTCTAAGTTCTTTTTTTTTTGGGGGGGGGGGGGGGGGGGGGGTGGGCTAGCGTATAATGATTTGATATTATTATGTACATGTTAGTTTTCAATATAGTATTTCTATTTTGGACCCAATCAAAGGTGATTTTTGTATCGATGAACAAGGGATACATGCTCATGTACAACGATAATGGTTTGATTTCGTTGTGGACACCCTGGTGCGTTGGATGTTATTTCGACATGGTCTCAATCTGTCCAATGTCTGTTAGATGGAAGGAAGGAAAATGATATATAACAACATACTGGGGCAAATTCACATCATACAAAATGAAAAACATGTACTTTTTACAAAATAAAAAATTCTTCTGACTCTAGTTTAGTAGAAAGCAACGAAGCAGGAATCTAGCTAGCCTCTTGCTCTTTATTTGTGCATTTGATGCCATCTTTCAAGTTCTTTTTGATACCGGATTTCATAGCAGTTCATGCCAACATTTAATATCAATTTTGCTTTTTCCAGTTGTTATTTTTTTTTCTCTGTATGAGAGAGAAAAGAATTGAATTATCATGAATCTTAAATATTCTCTGGAGTCCCTTTAGAGTGCAATATTTGTAACTTTTATTGCAAAACATAAAATAAAGGTCTTAAAAAATCTGCGAAAAAAATCAATTTCCAACCAATAAACTATGTACATGTTTCCTGGCGATTAGACATTTTTTAAACATGTTTGTATGATTTTATTATATGGGAGCTTACATTTCTAGTTCAATGCCCACCCTGTAGAGAAATGCAACGAAATCTACTTCTGTTATTAACTCTAGTCAGAACAATATATTATTACATGTAAATTTTGCAGATCGTAGAATATAATACAAAACGAAATAAGGCCAAAAACACTTTTATACAGTAAATGCATTTTACTAAATACCAAGTCGACACCACTTTCAGTAGTTAATTAAAGTATGTACATGTAGTTTTTATCGCAAACACAAGGTCTACTCAGACTTGGCTGTATATTTGTTTTAATCTCGTTATTACGAGAGAGAGAGAGAGAGAGAGAGAGAGAGAGAGAGAGAGAGCTTGCTTTGGGTTGCGCACCCCAGAATCTATATTTTTTTGGAATATTATTTGAAGGGGTGTGGTAAGAATGATCATAAATATATTGATGTTGTTGCAGTGTGTGTTATTACAGTACATCTTGTGTGTCAATTCATGCAATTCCATTATGATTAAGATTCTTTTTCTGGTTCTTCGGGATTTTGTATGTAACGTCTTTTTTTGTCGACATTTCAAAAACCTGCAACTCAATGGTAGCTCTGATACGTCACAAAACGTGTTATTTCCAGGCTGATAAAAAATAGTTTGATGCAGGAAGAGTAAATTGATGGGCTCAAAGCCGTTCTTAAGATCAATAGTTGTTGCAGCTTTCTTCACCAACATTCCCACTGTGAAATAAAAGTCGATCTATTGCTCTTCCGGTTTGTTCTTTTATTTTCTTTTGTAAATTTTAATCTTGAAAAATCATTCGTCAAAATGGCCAAAAATAACAGTACATGTATGTAAGTATCAAAATATATTTATTGCAATAAACATACATGTAGAATATCACAAATAGCATGATTGTCAAACTGTTGATGAATATGTTACAGGATTGGAATGATATTCACACGGTACGTATATGAATGGCATTTTGATAATTCTCTTGATGATCTTATGACAGTATGATAATGGATTAAGGTCAATGATGACGTCATTTTAATGAGTTCACTGGATGCGCGGTACATATGTATTTCATAACTAAGTTTATGTAATACATGTAGTAATGTACGTGTATGCTTTTAAAATGTCTATAAAGAAATGTATCAACATTTACATTCATGTCCAATACAATGCTTGACAGAATCACAAAATGGAGCCCTTTCCGAAGCCGAAGAGTTGAGAATGTCAGGTATCGGCTACCCAGAATCGCGATGATAAACTGGCGATGGTATCCACGTACAACTAATGAATCGCAGACACAAGTTCACAAAGCCAGAGTCCATTATTCAAATACATTTTCTACAAGTTCTTCATTTTTCCTGCTCAGTCTGAATATCTTTTTCAAAAGCCCTCTTGGTCCTTTCTTGTTGTTCTTTGACTGGGTAACTTCCGGGTAGATGACGTTTAATTTAATCCGGATCTGACGTAATATTCCCACCAACAGCTCGTCAATATGGTGATGCAGAGTAACTGAGGTCTCTATGTATTTTGCATCGTGTTGATTGGCGACCTTTTTACCTTCTGAAAAGAAAAGAAGCGGAAATGATAAACCTTTTTTATTGATTATTATTTTTTGGTCATAAAAGCGAATTATCGTTTAATTACATTTTTTAAGTTAATCTGACATTAACTCCTCGGCGTTTTGTCTTCTTTAACTGCGCGGATTGATTGTTTAATCAGTCATTTAAAAGAATCTAAAAATGAACTACTCTGTTACACGAGGGACCAGTAATTATGGCGCTCTATCGATAAAGGACTCCGGGGGGTTTCATCAGTAATACAAATTTTCTTCTTATCGGCATATTAAGCCGTGCATTTACGAATGAATTTGCACCCAATAATGTTTAGCAAGATATTACTTAATGGGGGAACCTTTTGTTTTAATGCCGCTTTATTTAACATTATAGAAGGTCAAACTGATAAGGATAAGTTAAAGCAAGCACTAAGCCCATTACAAAAGTGATTTCCAAAAACAATTCTTGATTTATTTCAAACGCAAAAGTGAAAAACAAATCAATGATCGATATTTGTACGCTATGTTATGGCTACCTTTAGGACATTGGGGGCTCTATGTGATTACAAACGCCTCTTTGAGTTAATACAGAAGTAGGAGTAATCAAACTGTATCTTAGAAGACAGGGCTTAATTTGAAATATCATTTCTAGGGAATTAGTCTCAGAACCATCCCTATTTTTCAATAATTGTGCATGATTATCACACATTATCAGTCCACGCCGATTTATCACATCTTTATGTCGTCGTCGTATTTCTATTTTTACAACGTTATTATCAGAAAGAGATACACTTACCTTCAGGGCTAACTTTTCGGTTTCGCACGAGGTCGATTTTGTTGGCAACAAGTATGAAGGGACGGTCAGATCCCAGGTCGTGCCTTAAGTGGTACATAGTTTCCTCAACTGATTCAAAGGACGCTACGTCATCCACGGAGTACACGAAGACAAAGGCATCGAAGAAACCTCCCCCGACACTTTCCTATACAATGAAACATAATCGTTCTAAAAAAAAATCACCTTTGATTTTCATTGACATAATTTTACTTATGCTTAGGTATTTTGCATAAGTTCTGATATCAATTTTTTCCATTTTGTTTATATAGTGTGAATATGAAATAGTTGATTATCATTTTGTTAATATGACAATTTCAATTCTACTATGAATTTAAATATATCAGTTGAAAATATAAAGAAGTAGAGTCATTGCGAGGAAAAAGAGTTGAGGAAAAAAGTGTTACAATCATTAATCATATCATTGTGTATTAAACAGGTTGAAAAAATTTGAAACCTCCAGTTACCTGGGCATGAACATCCAAGAATTCTAGAGAAGATTCCTCGCCATCCAAAAGCACTGAAACACTCATAGTGTCGCTATCTTCTTCTAAAAACGAAAAGAAAAAAACCAAACATCAAAAAAGTGTATTGTATAATGCAATGATTTCGTTAAACAAATCTAACTTTAAATCACAGCGTATTGCACTTATACAACAAGAATGCACATATATTCGTATGCACAAATATTTGGACAGCAAATATATAAAAATAACATACCTAAAATATCAAGAATTATTAATTTGACATTTTATTGCAATATATTAATAAAGTGATGTAATCGTAGAAAAAAGGGCTTGTACATACCAGTTCCGAGATCTAGCCCTCCCGTGTACTCTGACGTCATAAACTGGTTCATGAGGGCCGTTTTGCCCACACTTGGGCTACCCAGGATGACAACACGATAGTACCCCCCGGAACAACTGGACACCGAGCTACATGTATCGTCCGAGGTATCACTGGATATCCGCTGTCTTCTGTTGTCTTTTAGAGAACTACTTCGCGAAGAAGTCTTAGACTTGCTCTTGTTTCTGAGAGAGTCACCGTGGTTTACGAGTCCTTTGGATGTCATTTTGAAGGACCTCACACGTTGGAAAGTGTCTTGAGAACTTTCACATGTGGACTGAATGTCTGCTGAAATGTAAGGACATGCAAGGTCTGCAAGGTCCATGGGAAGGCTGTTGCGTCTTTTTCTATCAATGAGAAGCGCATTTTTGTCACGATTTACCTTCCTCATGGAGCAAGAACGAGAATGTGGGGCTGAGATGGATGGTCGTCCAGTACGGAAAACTTTTGAAGTTGTGAGCGGATAATCCGGGAAATCAAATGATGTCTTAATACACGAATCCAAATAAGACGGGGATGGTACAATTTCGTCCTGTTCTTTTTCTTTTGTCATTATGGTCGAATAACTTTTACGCTAGCCGTATTTTTGAAAACTTTTCTAGAATACTGTAAATGCCGCCAGAACGCTCTATGCTATTGCATTTGATAGGAGTGCTCTGACAATCGATTGGAGACTTTGAAGAAGCGATCTTTATATATATAGGTTTCGCTGATGTAAACTAAACCACGTGGTTTCATTACTCACAATAGCACTTAAAGCGATGCTCGTATTGGCAAGGCGAGAGTGCATAGATATAAACCCTGTTCCTCTGAAATGTCAAAAAACCGGTTTTTAACGCCAAAACTGACGTCTTTTGTTAAGACAGGGCAATAGTTGAAGCTGCAGGGCGTATGGAACTCAACCAATGTTTACAATTCGTCCATGTAGTAGAAAGGGTGGAAAAGCACTTGTTGATTCTTTTAATACCCGATTTTTACAATTTGGCACGAGAATGTATTTTTTCTACAATAATACGTGCAGCTTTATGCTGCAAGTCTCGTAGCTAAACGTATTTTGCCGAAATTACCCATTATTTGTTACAACCCTTAAAAGTTCTTTGCCCCGTCAACTTTGAAACACGCCAATTTAACAGCTATAATTTTTTTCATTTAGTTAAAAATTAATTTTAAAATAATTAATCTAATTAATTCTAAAAAAAACCCAATCAAATTAATTCTAAATTTTATAACAAATCTATAATGATACACCCATGTCATTTATTACAAAATACATCTTGCCTGATATTTCTTTATAAAATTGTATTTTTATGTTATATCGCATAGTGACGGACACATGTACATGTACACATGTAAGACTTAGTAAAAACTTACAGAACTACATTGTTTCTTCTTAAATTCAAGTGAAATGTTATTTGTCTGTTTTAATGGTTTACAGATAATTAATATTTTTGCCTGTATGATATATATTTTCATTCATATAATGAAAAGTTTTATAAAAATATTTTTTTCGGAGGTTGGGGGCTAAGGTTGGTTGAAATTTTATGATCAGTTTCGAAAAAAAGGGGGGGGGGTGTCAACAATGTAATATAGTAACTATATAATTTCGGGCGTTTACGTCAGATGGTAGCGAAGAAATTTACGTCTGTTTATTTACAAACAAACTAGTTAATGGAAAAAATAGTTGTGTCTAGAAAACTAAATTTGTTTTGTCTTGAAAATTCATAAATGCGTCATGAATGACAAGAACGAAAAAATTAAGGGGTCTATAGACCGTTTTCTTACCTGTTCACACTTGACTCTATATATATCAACGGCTAACAAAATATGTCTAAATGCTTAAAGCTGCTTGGTCCGATTTTTTGGGAATTACAGTATCAAAAAATGTTCATTACAAATCAATTATCTTAGAAAGTTATAAATTTTCACCTATTTTACACCAGCAGAATCGGTCTTATTTTTAAAGACAGAAATATTATGGGAAAATAAAGATAATTTCAGTATGAGAACACAGAAAATACATCATGGGTGTTTACAAAAAGGAACCGCTTGATTTCGTCCCCCGTTTATTCTATCTGCATAATATGCATCGATTGTAAACAAAACAAACTTCAAAAAGATAAGTGGAAAAAATGTACACAGGTTGCAAAAACATTTTTGAAAAATCTTATTTCCTTTATTGTTAGCAAATGTCAAAGTCGTATAACAATTATACCTGCCTCGACGTAAGGGCCTAGACTTAATAAGAGGCGAAATACCGCGGTAACCTCTATTGTGAAGTTTGTTTTGTAAAAAAAAATTGTATATTATTTTTCCATTGAAATATGGCTTATTTGACGGGGAAAACTACTGCAGTGTCTATTATTGTACACATACTAGCAGAAAAAAAAAACCATCGTTTAAAAAGTGTACATTAAATTTGATATAAAATCGGACCAAGCAGTTTTAAGAGTGCTATCATATATAATTATATTTCGCAAATATTCTGCAATTCCAAGAACAGTCCTCAAATATTTTCTGTGTTTTTCGGTTTCACTTGTTTAAACAAATTTGTAACTTTTCCTATTTTACAGGTTGTCCCTACTTGATCCCTGTAAGTCATGAATGCAAATATTTCATTTGATTAAAATAATTCATCTCAACTTCACATCAGCTTGTCTCTATATACAAAAAGCCTCAACTTTTATCAAATTATTAATTTTATTTTATCTATAAGATCGGACCATTCCTAATCCTAAATTATTCTCTCTCTGGATATGGATAACATGAACATGCTTTTATATATGCTTTTATACTTACTAGATATTTTAGGGAAAAAAATGTACTGTTTTTTGAAGATATACTAGTTCTCCTCCATCCCAATTTGGGCCCCGTGGGTTGTGATATGAAAAATTCTTCAGGCAAACACAAATACCATATGAATTTAACAAATCAAAGAATAGTGATTTCACAAATAAATCATTGATATAATTGCTACATGTATAATAGTTGATGAGTATTATTACTATATACGTTTGTATATGAATTGTACATTTTATACGAGACGCAGCAATGTAAATATTTTGAGTCCCCCCTGCATGGTCCTAAAGTATCCAAAAAAAATCAACAGAATCTGAAGGTAATTGATGCCTTTCAAGAATGTTAATCTGTTTTTCTTTATCGGATCATCTTATTAACGATATGAGTACACGTGGACCCAAAAGCTTGATCTACGAACGATAATCCATGAGCGAAGCACGTGTATTCACACAAGTTTTGTTAATAAATATACCATGATTGAAATCTTTTCGATTCGAAGAGAAGTGTAACACAAGATAGATTTATTTTAAATACATGTAAATAAAATTTGAACCCGGAAAGATTTATGTCATTTATTAAAAATATACGTATGTAACGTTTGCATAATAACTTGATATGTGTCAATTCGATTTCTATTGACTGCTAATTCGTTTCAATCCTCCAATTATCATCCACTCTTTTCGTCAACCATAATAAACAAAGGAGAGTTGACGTCATTAGAAGAACACACCAGTCGTAATGAATTTCGATTGAATGATATTCACTCGTATATAATTAATAAACTCAAATAATCATAAGTTAAAATCAGTGTCATAGAATGACACGATTTTGCATCACGTGTATTACGTTTTTTCTTTAAACCAGAAAGCACCTGTGTTTTCCTCTTTGTATAGGATTGCTCGAGTAATCAATGTTTTCCAAATAAGATAATATATATATATTTATTTTCAGACAGCCCTGCGACTCTCAGACTTTGTTAATGCAGAGTCCAATTAGTAGTAGTAGTTTTTTTGTATCAAATAAGAGCTATTTCCGCCATTGCACAATACTTATAATATATTTAGAATAAAGGCGATATCACGTGTATTGATTACTTTTATTTGTCGGATCAATTCAATTGAAATAAATTGTAGTGTTAAATATTTTTGAAGGAATTGAATGTAATGAATGCATGAAATGTTTTTTCTCGTGAAAATGGTATTCATAGATACTTGCTTGAAATATGGGATCAACATTAGATTATAAGACATTTATTTTGCAGTAAAACTCCCCGAGATAGGGAGAGAAATATTTGTAGTAGAAAAATGATATTCTTCTTCTTCACAGAGAAGATTTACTCGTAAGTTAAAGATTCGGGATTCCTAGTTATTTTTAGGCAGTCGGCATTAAGTAATTTTAACCTAATTTTCAAGCGGTTATTTAAGTATTTGTAACCCAGCACGCCGCCATAAGGAAGACACCAATTTTAAGTTTGTCTAATGAAACCCCGGGAAGTGTACTTTAAAAATCCAAATGCATACGACAAAAGTCTTGTTAACTTTTAAAAGACAAAATCACGGTTTAAAAAACCTATTAGCATTGCATCTGTGAGAAATATCCTTGCGCGGATCTCTATCTAGGGGGGGGATGTGTACGGGCCCAGAGACCTTAAAAAATTAAAACATATCATTAACTTTACATATTAAAATTACCAAAATTAGGCCTCAGACCCCCCCCCCTCCCCCCCCCCCCACAGGATCCCCCCCCCCCCCCCCCCCCCCCCCCCCCCGGCCCCTTCACCTCCGGGAATAACCGGGTAGTATATCAGTTGCGATTTTATAAATTTCATCTTGCTTGTTCATTGTTGAATTATTAACCAATTCTTAAATATAAATGTATAAGTGGAGAACGGATTTCCGTTTTACTTCATATTCTTTTTCCTTAAATACAGTTTACTGGCTTTCACTTAATATCAGAAATTAACAGTTTCAAGAAACCCGCTCTAATGAGTGCATCCACACAGTGATGCTTTCCTTAACTCCTGCAGGATCTCGAGTCTAGGTCTAATTTGACACTTGGAGATATAACAGCACAAGACTAGTCAGAACGATAATACGCTCGTCGGGTTCATGTATGCTATATAGTCCTGTAATTTGCCGCCGCTATCATCTGATTGGTGCTTTTGTTATTTATCACACTTAAAAACTGGGATCCGCTATTTAAATCGACGAATCTCAAAATACTTGCTTTGATTTTGACAAAACTCAAGCACATTTGATTCTTGTAATCTCAAACTCATCAATTTTTAAAAAGTTGTGCAAATCTTAAGTATTGATTAAATATAGAAATAAAAAGGTTAAAAAAATGACTGACACAGCGGTGAAAGATTTCCGGGATCAAGTCATAAAAATACATTAATTCTAGATTTTTGAGATTTAGTTAAACTCAATTAATGGTTCTTAATTAATAAACTTCCGTTTGTAATGGTATGACTTCAGCACAAAAACCGAATAGAGGGCAGAATATTACGTTCTTTTTCTTTTAATGTATTTTTAGTTTATCTTTTTCACAAATGCCATTCGCATTCTGTTTTTTATCAAATTACCAGTTCATTGAGTGAAAGTTTTCCAGTAAAGTATTTTAATTGCAGCACATTTCACTATAATATGGTCCATAATTCTAAACAAAACATAAAAATCGGAACTTCACATTCTTAACCTTCATTTCCTTGAATTTAGATGAGTAAAATTTTCTTTCCCTATTTGTGAATCTGAATCTCTCTCTCTCTCTCTCTCTCTCTCTCTCTCTCTCTCTCTCTCATCATTGCCTGTTATTAATTAATTCCATATAAAAGTGCCCCAATCTGCGTCAGAAAACCTTTATAATATGAATAGTTTAAAACCTTTTGCACTTTATACACGTTATTTATGTGAATTTTGTTTTGACGAATTGAAATAATCAATGTCTGATGTCTTAACCCCACAACAGACACCTAAACATTAATTTTCTTTCTTTATTATTCCGTGACAGCGTTAACGTAATCCAAAATCGTTCATTTCTTAAATGCATCAAAACACATATTGTTTTAAATCATTTCGTCGATAACTGGAATCGACAGTCTCCATAATGTAAACACAGATTCCTGTTTGTAGACTACTTCGCTCTCCCAGAGAGTATAAAGACTTGAAAGACATTCCGACAAGATCAATATATGTGTTTTCTCACTCCCCCAACGGTCAACCCAATGTCAATTGAAAGGGCATCAAATAAAAAAAAAATACGATTTGCAAAAAAATTAGGTTAATATCCCCTTGGACTGTACGTCAAATGTGCACCAATTACCCTTATAGATATCTTATTCATCGTCTTTTTATTGGATTTATAATCTAGCCGGAATCTTTACTGTTACATCAAATAGAAAAAAACCAAAACAATGAATCAATCTTTGTTCTAAGCATTAATGTTATTGTCTAAGTTCGTAAAATGCTGTGGAGGGAGACTTCATTTTTTACCAATTATATGTAAACACCCCTGTTAATATCCCTTTATAATGCGTTTTAGGGAAAATTCAATTGCGAATATTATTTCGATATCATAGCTAGGAAAATGCCAAAAAAACTGAAATTATTGTTGCTTTGGTTAAAAAAAAAAGAGGGAAATCTAAAGATGTAGAATATCAAGTGATGAAGAATCGTAAAAAAAAAATAAATAACAGCAAATCTAGCAATGGACGGAAAAACACAGACAGACGGACGGACAAAGAGAGCTGTACTGATCGCACCTACTGACTGTAAGGCTGTCACTTTGATGCAATGTTCCAATCACTCATGTAATTAGCTCAAATCACAGCTGTACGTGTGCTGGAATTCTGTTTCGCAATGATCTAAACACCTGAGACAGTTGTTCTCAGTGACCATGATTTACCATATCATCACGTGCAGTGTCTTCGTTTTGTGTGGGTGCTCAAGCCATATAGTTGCACGTGTTTTTACATGCAATGTGTTGGATTTTATTAAAGATTTGCTTAACTCCAAAAGTTCAAACACCGAAAACAATTGTTTGAAATATCAAAATGATATAAGTTCTATAGAACCAAGAAGACATTTTTGTTGGGGGTGGGGGTTTGGGGTGGTGGTTCTGGTATCTTATTTTATATATGTACGTAGGTGGTAACAAGACGTTAAAGACACTTTATTCCTCGATAGTTCTGCATAGCTTTAGGAAAGCTTAACATTGATATAACCATATTCAATCCAAATACGTATTATGTCACGATGAATGCAATTGAACGGTAATTACAGACCCGTTACTGAAATACTGACATAGTATTTGTAAACGCGAGAAATAAACGATAGACGGCGATAATGTTTGTAAATCTTTTCAAAAACTGATACATTATTTTCATCCCTGATACAAGGTGACCCCTGAGAACTTAGATAATACAATGTAATTGCAATGCATGTTAAATGAGCAAGTAGCACAGTGAATTACATGTTATGAAATCCTTCGTTTTCCTTTTGTTACCACATGTATTAAGGGTATAATATATCGGAACAACAACAACAGAAATGGTTAAAACGGTATCTCGGATATCAAAAACCTTGAGCCTTATCAAAAGACTATAAATGACAGGGCTTCATAACTCTTATAAAAGGGTACATATCCCCCCAAAACAAACGCTTTCTAATGAATTCTTTGAAGTACTGGGGCACATGTCAATATCCTGTGTTCTGTTTTGCGTTACTCAAAGAGGAAAATTAAACTAACGACAAGAAAAGAGCATTTGGATTCAGTTCATTAGCTTGCAAACTCAGGAAAAATGTACTTTTCAAACCCTAAAATCGAGATTATAATTTACTGTTTAAAAATGTACATTTAAGAAGAAGAAAAAAAGGGTTCTCGAAAAATTATTTCCCCGCACTCGATAACTTTTTGTCCCAGCCGCCGACTCTGGTGGCCAAAAAACCAAAGACTTAATTAAAGGTTTATATTAAAGATGTGAAAGAACCTCGAAACTCCGAATGCCTTTCTCATCTTTGATGGTCAAAGAATCTACTGTAGTATACAAATTTCTATATAATGCAGGTGCAAGTTAAAGCATTCTTGTTCAAATTAGTTTCCTAATTGCAAGATTATCAGACTTTTACTGAGAGACCTTTATGCTAAGATGCGTATATATAGTATCGACCTTGGAAAGGATGTTAATAAGTACCAACCGTCCATCTGTGCAAGACCTACTTATACCGTTTTTAAGCTGTCACCCGACAAGCCAATATTCGGGTTAATTAGTACTTAGGTTACGAGTAATGCGCCGATTCGTTTCGGTTTCAACTAAGATTGAGTTTTATGCAGTGAAAGTCTTGAGGTCTACTTTTTTTCTTTTTAGCGTTTTTTATTTTAAAAATTTATATAATTTTTGTATGCATTAATTACTTTTACTTGTATTTCTAAAAAAAAAACCCCACACATTTAATATTATAATAACAGTTTTATAATAAGATAGTAAATGCAGGATATAGAAGATAATATCATATGAAATCTTATCTTATAAACGTTACAACACTAAACAAAGTTCAGTTTAAATGATAATTATGTTTTATTAAGCATTCCAACTATAGAAAGCAACACATAATCTGATTTCCCGTCTACCTTATCGGTGAATATTCGGAAGCTGTAAAATTTCTCTGAAATCTTAATTGGTGGAAATGCCTTAATAATAGTTTCTTTCAACTGAGCATACACAATCCATGGTACGTCACACAGACGAACCTTTGTCAAAACTCCAGACGATGGAAGTCATGACCTCATTAAAATGTCAAATGCCGCCAAAATTCGGGCGCGCGAAAATCCCCCCTCCTCGTAAAGAACCGCCATACTGGGGTTGATGACTGATGGATGCTCCCGATAAATTGACAAAGCTCTGAGAAAATCTTTTTAACACATCATCAGACTTTTGGACGAGACATCAATTAGTATCCGAAGACATTCCGAAATGGTTAAAAATCCTGTTCTGCTTATATTAGTAATTAAGCAATCTTTGAAATGTATGCATGCAGACGACGCAAGCATGTTAAGTCAACGAAGAATCTATTTTAAGTTGTTTACCCCAGTGCCAGACCAATTCTAAGTTTTGATGTTTGAATTTGCTTTAAAAATGTTTCTCAATTCTCTACAGATTGTACAGCACATTTAAATGCAAAACGAGCGAAAAATTAATTGGGTTTTCCGAAGAAACAAATTTATCCATCTAAATTCACCGCAATGTCGTATCAAAAATATATATTCTAAAAATGTAACATGCGGTACAGTATCTCGTTAATCTTTCTCATTGATTTAACTGTGGTAATACAGGTGGACTAAATACTTGCTTTAAGCTAGGCTGAACGAGAAATCAACAAATATTGATCGGTTAATAAGTACCCAGCAGTTTCTCTAGTTCAATATTGAGGGGCGGTTGGTTTTTTGTTACCCCCCCCCCCCCTTATTCCTCCTCTTTCTGGTGTTATTGTTCTTAATGAGGACTCATACTTAATGATTGGAAGTTGACAGCTAAGTCAAACTTTTATACTGCTTTTTACTTTAATCTACACTAAGATAAAATACCGG
The DNA here is from genome assembly GCA_016163765.1 of Magallana hongkongensis. Lineage (NCBI taxonomy): Eukaryota > Metazoa > Mollusca > Bivalvia > Ostreida > Ostreidae > Magallana > Magallana hongkongensis. The sequence goes on along the minus strand of WFKH01010931.1, from coordinate 19,367,379 downwards.
GATTTTGGTAATGATTAAAAGATATTTGATAAAAAAAAAACAAAACGAAATTAACAAAGAGAATTGTATTTATTTAATCAACTGAAGTATTAAGTTCAAAGAATAGGTAATATTTAAATTTCGGAATTTTATTTTTACATATCGGCTTCCTTCGTACTCCGTGGCTTCGCCATACTCCACGCTGGTCATTGTCCTGAGATAGTCAATCTCCTCGGTACGAACTCCTTAAATAAATCACAGTTTCATTAAATCTATCCAGCTACTTAATTTGTTCGCCTACTGAGTTATTCCAATTTGCTCTATCAGATAAAACGCAGCTAAGTGAATATAACGACAAAATAAGATAGTAAACAGCCATTCAAAGCACTGCTTGTAATAGAGACCATTGTATAGTACATTCTAGTACATGTATCATTCTAACAGTATTGGCAAGAATATATCTGGGTTTTCATGTTACTTAGTTGAA
>WFKH01010931.1:19352502-19366813 GCA_016163765.1 Magallana hongkongensis | reverse complement strand
TACCGAAATTGTATTCTATTTACATGTAATAACACATATTTGAAAATATGATATGAATTAAGACAGTTGTCATATGAAACCCTGCTGCGTAAGTTACTTTTACTCAGTAAAAGGATGTTCACAACAATTGCATGTTGAGAATGGTGATCAAATTTAAACAATGCAATAACATTATAAAACCTGAGACAAAGTTCAAATGTTGTTTGATTAAAAAAAAATCAGGATTATCTTTAATTATCATCTTTAAAATATTTCAAGTTTTGCATGTCGCTGATTTGAATAAAACTGCTTAAATTAAAGAGGGGTAGATTTTGAGATTAAATAGAATTCTCTTGTCAATAAATCGGATCTTTTTTTTTTCTTTTTTTTTACGGTTGTTAATCGATTTACTCGGAAAAATAGTCGGCAACAGCTGACCGATGGGGACACTTCAAAGACAAACAGTTTATATCATCCTTATGTAATACATGTAATTGGATTCTGATTTTTTGGGGTTCAATAATACACAGTCTGTTAAAACTAATAACAAGTACATTCGTTCAAATAAATATTTTTGTTGGTAATTGAAATTAGGCAACAGCTGTGTCATATCTATAATTTATTCAAATTCAGATTTAGATTATATTTGTTTGATGGATTACACGTGGAGTATAGGCAAAATTCTCGATTTTATATTGCGGACCCTAAACATTTTTCGAGAGAGGGAGTTTAAGCCCTTAACCTACCCCCCCCCCCTCCCGAAAAAAAAATTTCTGTCTCAAAAATCTTTTTGACAAGCAAAAATAATAGAACAAAAACAAAATAAGAAAATCCTTCCCCAAATGCGAAAACGCTAATTCTTAGAGAGTGGGGGTGACCAAGGAGGCGGGGGGGGGGGGTCAATTTCTTATTCTTATGAGTTTATTATTAATTTAATGTGAATTTCATTAGAAAACTTTTTGAAGATTTCGTGTAATGTGTTTCTGGTCAAATTTTGCAAAACATGTAGAAATTTTATATCAGCTATTTCACGGTTTTTGTTTTTTGGGGTTTGTTTTGTTTTTTGGTTTTTTTTTTGAGGGGGGGGGGTGTACAATTGGTCGAGTTCATGATTGACATAAAACCCGACTTCCCATTTCGAACGCATATAATTATCATGCCTGCATATTGGTAAAGCTGACAGTATAGAAGTATGAATCACGAACAATTTGTACCGTTTTGTTTATAGGTGCTCGTTCTCAAGATTATTTGCAACACGCAATGATTTCATTGAAATATACAAGTTGTTGTTGCATGAGAAAAAGAACAATGGCCTATGATGAAATATCAATGCATACTTAGATGACTCAAAATAGAATGGGAAAAACCTGTAAGGTGTGTGGGTACAATGTGCATATACTAGGGCGTCATATCTATAGAAGATAAATAATCTTAGACGCCCCATTATCTTGGAATGGAGAGGTTAGCACGGAACCTCTCCCAAACGCAGAGGAGACACTGACAATTTCTCACCCCTCCAGATGCTGGTTGTCACGTCTCCAAGTGGTCTCAGCTCTAGTGGAGATTACAAATCTAAGATTTGGAATGAAAACAATAGAAAACGGAGCGTTAATGCACACTTCTTAATGTGACATGCACTGTATGATAATTTTTTATGAGGTGGGGAAAATAACTTTAAAAAAGAGTGCATGAATATTGTGAACTTGAGTTTAATTGCTCTGTTCTGAACTTTGTAACTAAACTTAAAGCCCTCATCAAACCGTGTACTGTATTGGTATACGTACGTCATAGCTATTATTTCCGTGACTTGGATAAAAAATATTTTCACTAGACATCTGTGCTTCTTACTAAATATTTATCACAATTTATGACCATGTGTGCGCGTGTTTCCACATGCTTCAACAAAGCAAGAGGTAAACTTATAATGGTCAGTAAATGTGATGGCTTAACCGTAAACAAGGGTCCTAAATGAAATGACGTCACAGCGATCCGACGATCTCGCAATTTGTTCATGATTTCCTTCTTTTTGTAATATATATACAGAATAGGTATACATATACATCAGACTTAATAAGCTATTTTATTTCTATTAGATAAATTCAGTATAAACATATTTCCAAACCTATTAATTTTGCCAAAATTTTATTATATATGTATTATTAAATGTAAATGTTACTATGTAACACTGGGTCGTTTATAAGTAAAAGTTTACCCTGTACATTCACGTAGATTCTCAGCTCTAGGAACTGCTACTTGGCTCATCATTTTAAAGAATGCATGATTTTTTCTGGAAAATTCTAATCGATCACTATAATATATGGTCTATTTGAAGTTCCAATATATTCCATTTTTTAGCGTGTCATGATTAACATTTGTATGTGCTTGCAGGTGCGAGAAGGTGTATCTGGTACAACGGTATTGTGAACAACACCCACAGTTGTAGGGATGCTTAGAATAAAGAATAGGTTTCCGACATAAAAAAGATAAAAATGATAAAAGATTTAATTAATGTTAAAACCAGTCCCATCAATGGTTTACAGTGAGAGGTGGCCGCTAATTATCGTATGTCTATGTACAAAAGGGTCATTGACCATTTTATGTATGGTAAAGAACTAGTACAAAACCATATAGATGTACGTATGACAAGTTAGAGTTGGTTAAAGATGAGATTCATTTCCTCCTTGCTTTACGATTGCATAATACTTAGTTTTATAAAATTCTTAATTGTATTTAACATCAATTCAAACCTTTTTTTCAAAAGAAGACACCTTTAATTAAACCAATGTGGAGTTTTAAGCCCAAGGCAGAAGCTAGGCCATGGATATATCGAAGCCTTGACTACTAGTATATACTAGTTGTACATGGGTCTTAATCTCCGATGTAAAAAAAAAACATGACTAATCTAATTGTAGTCAATAGCCTCACAATTATTTAAAACGTCATTTGGTGCAGCCTGGCCAAAGCAAATGTCCTTAAATGAGCAAACAAAACAATTTCGGTCGCTAAAGGCAGAAACAAGTTTAGTAGCTTAATACATGTAGTATTTCAAGAAAAGAAATATACTGGTTTACATTTGTCATATTATAATTGTCGGGGTCTCAAAACTATGAATGAAAATTTTGCCATTCTAATTGAAAAATATATTCCACTTCTGGATCAGACTCCCCTGTTTATACAGTTGTTTTATCCTTAGCTACGCCACTGTTGTCGTAAATGTTCAAATTTTCAGCTAGATCGTCGCCTAACAATCTTCTGACCGATATTTTTCAATGGATTGTCAACGTATTATAGATGTGTTGGTGTAAAATATCATTATAGCTGTTTACCTGTGACTGTATTTTATTTTGACTATTCTATTTTGAGTATCAACAGTCTAATGACGCATTATAAACCATTTTTTAGGTCTTCCATAATTAATTAATTTCTTTTGATGTTCTTACATGTAAATGCACGTAAATATAATATTAACTAATTATATAACATAGGTCTTTCATAATTAATTAATTTCTTTTGATATTCTTACATGTAACTGCGCGTAAACATGATAATGAATTTAACAGAAATCTTCGTACAGTGAAAACTACAGTAGAAATTGCAAAACAAAAAACATAAACCATAAAAACCCATGTTGTCACCAGCAAAACTAGTATATACCAACAGATAAAAGCTCATTTCTTTGTCTGATAGGCTTATATGTGTATATTTTGTTTTATCTACTAGTGTTTATCTTCTTTTTTGACTTATCTATTTACATGTATCTTTCTTTTTTTTCTTTTTTTTTTTCTTTTTTTTGGTATCGTATCTAATTCATTCTTTAGAGTCACAAATTGGAACTTGAGAACCCGCGGCAAAACACAAATAGCGCTGGACTATTTCGTGTCTGGTGTGTCAAGTAACCTAGGATTGTCTTGTTGCATCGCCTGCATGTCTACAATCACCGATGTTTATGTACACACGCAGACTGAATAGCAATTGGAGCTGTAAAGATTAGTATAAAAAGGCAAATGATTTGCGATTGATGTATCGGTTCACATTTTTACCAATGTTTATGTTTAAAAACAGACGACCGGTGTTAAAAGACTGGTGTTGAATAATATGTCGATATTTCATTGAATGTGTTACACGTCAATTCTAGAATATGAAGTATTTTAAGAAACAAGTTGTTTCTAACTTTGACTGATCTAACTGATTTTATAAGTTTTGATCTACACGTATACTAAAAATGAAGCCCGACTTTAAAAGGGTACGTTTATTTGAGGTGAATCTCCTTTCCCCCCTTCCCGCCAACAATACACTTTTGCATGACTGAAGTGGTGTGAAATGAGTACTAAACATTCATTTTTTACCAACTGCACCAAATTGAGTTTTGAATATAGGTCAGCGGAATCAATTTTTATTTTAATAGCTTTCATTGATGTTTTCAACGAATGTGACAGCTTTTTCTTTGAGTTGTCCCATAAATTGTTCGATTAAAAAAATCGAATTGCAATGTTCTTGAGAAGCACATTTAATATGTTTTAGACATGTCTTTTGTTGATAAAGTTTACATGGCTGTCAATGAATTATGAAATAAAAAAAATGATAATTTACGTACTAAGTATATCCATTCTTCGTACGCAAACACGTTTTCATTTGATATTTTATAAATGTTAATAAGATCTCAGAGTATGATTACAGAGCTAATTGATTTTTGCTGATGAATCATGGGAAGGTATCGTTTCCGGTTGGATTTACTACATTGTATGCGCCTTCGATCTAGCTTTACTCACTTGACCGTATTACTAAGCCCTGGGAGGGAAGGGAATTTCCCAAACTTCAATTTTATTTGTACACCATTGGAAATCGATTTCTTCGCTGGTACTGTTAAAGTTAACTTTTACCCTTATCCCAAAACATACCTTACAAGGACATTTTATTCGCATGTCCTTTGTTCTGCTTTAAAGGCAGGTTTAATGACATCTTATGACTTAATCATTTTTTAATAAATCGTCAAGAAAGGAAAACTTTTGTTATTCAGAAATGTCATGCAACCCATATTTTTTCTTAAGAAATTATAAAACCACATCGAAATATCATGAAGTTTCAATTGCATTAAAAAAAAATATTAATGTTCAAATGTCAGTCTTAAAAGCTGGATAAGATGTTTTATAACGATTATAATTAGATGAATACGCAAATTCAGGAATTCAAATTATAATTTAGACTTCTTACACTTTAAAAACAAACAATTAACAAATTGCAATATTTTTTTTTCAGAGAGAGAGAGAGAGACAGACAGAGAGAGACAGAGAGATGCGGGTATAAAAATTGTCGAAACGCAAAATGCACTTGTATGTGTATTTTGAAATTACTGTCACACGTTTACTCGTATGGCATATCAAATTATAGTGAATTAAAAAGTTGAAAGCAAATACGTGTATTTAAAAAATGCATATTACCCCTTTTAATTAAGAAAATTCTTAATTTTCTCAAGAACAGAAATATGTATGAAGTAAATATTCATAGAGACTACGTCCGTGTAAATTGAGTGTTGAATGATCTCAGAACTTCTGATTATTTTAAGATGCTAAATTTTTATTCATATCACCGTCTAGTCAATATTAAAGTAATATTAAAATTAAATAATAATAATGTGGGATGAAATACTCTATTATTACTAGATATTTAATGCAATGTTTATTTAGACAAGAAATGCGTGGCGTTCACTAAAGTGGGAAAAACGGCGTGGATTTGATATCAGAATCATCGACGTCACTCTAAGACTGGGAAAAAACCTATTTCTGAAATTAACGAGATAGAGTGTTTGGATTCTTTTATTCAATGCAGAGTATGATTAAGAATATAAAAGAGCCACGTGCTCAGTTTACCTCAGCAGAGGAAGGCAGTATATAACAAGCCTCTCGTACCTTGCTTCAATCAATATCACTACTGCAGTCTAGAGTAACGGTACGTTGTTGTTCATCTATGGCGCTCCATGTCTAGAGGTTTTGGATTCTTTAATATTATTAGAGTACTTTTTTGAAGAAAAAAAATATCTGGATATCATGACGAAGAAAACCCCGACCATTGATGTAGATGCCACACTTGAAGAGGCGAAATCCGTATTATCCACTCGGTCAAACTTGATGGAATCAACCATATTTTCAGAAAGTAAGAAGAGTTTCTTGAAAGTTTTCCGATGCTCCCGTTCGTCTGTGTCAGCCCCTCAGTCTAGGTCGAGCTCCATCAGGAAAATCAGAGCAGACGACAACGTACAGACGCGGGAAAGGAGAAATAGTTTACCTCTTGATTGCTGCAAAACAAACACGTTACCATTTTCTGGTGTGGATGGCCATCAACGAGCTTGGTCCCGAGAAACTTTTCAACGGGTGAGATCTTTTAAACTGACTTCCAAAGGACTTGTAAATCATGGAGATTCTTTTAGAAACAGAGAAAGAAGCAAGCTATCTACGTCGAGTGGATCTTTTAAAAGCAACAAAAGACAGCGGCTTCCCAGTGAAACTTCCATTGATACGGACATTAGTGGGAGCTATACAAACGAGTACTACCGGATAGCGATCCTTGGAGCCCACAGTGTGGGCAAAACGGCGCTCATGAACCAGTTCATGACTTCAGAATACATCGGCGGACAAGATGCCACTGGTACTTTTACTTTTATTTCAAAAAAAAAATTTCAAATGACACTTTGTTAACTTTCTATACATGTATATCACAATAATAACAGATGAATGGAGATTTAATATAATAATAAAACATTATTAGTTTGAAAAATTATAATTATGCATTATTTTTTTTAAATTTGAATCATTTGTCTGATAATGATAACTTTGCCATATGTAAATTGGGAATTAGAATTAATATATTAATTCCTGATTTTCAGATAACAGTGTCTCCATGAATGTTTCGGTGTTGCTCGATGGTGAGGAATCGTCCTTAGAATTCTGGGATGCACGTGTAGACGAGGTACGTTATATTATTCAATATATATTACATCAAAGCAAACGAATCAAAATTGAAACGAAGATTTCAAACTGCGTCAGAATAGTTCTTAATTCGAATGTCAAAATTTCCGCGATGTAATTTTTCAATAAAACATAGGCGAAAAATCTTAACGTTTGATTTGTTTTTCTATGCAGGATGTTGGTGAAAGTTTCTTTGACGCTTTCATTTTTGTGTTTTCCGTGGATGACGTAACGACGTTTGAGAGAGCTGAAGAAGCCATGCGCAGACTGAGGCATGATTTAGGGTCCGATCGACCGATAATTCTTGTTGCAAACAAAATTGATCTCGTTCGCAACCGGAAGGTCACATCGGAAGGTACGTTCAGTTTTTTGATATACCGGTATAGTCTATAACACCACCGGAAGTCAACTTGGCTAATTTTTAAGTTCACATAGGGTTATTTCCGGATAATAAGATAATGCCGAGATAATATCATAATGAGATTTTTTTTACAACTGCAGTCCTACGACATTGGAATTTAATCATTATCTTTTTTCCGGGTTATACAATTTGTTAGGATCTTATCGAAAATAGGCAGTGTATCAAATTAGTAGGGACTTGTACAGACATTATAATCAGGCAAGAGCTTATTGATAGAAGATTATTAACTAGCCAAACCCATACAGTTATCGCAGATTATTTGTGTGTGATCATTTATAACACATATTAAGAGAACGAATTAGAATCGAGCTAAAATAGCTTTTTGAAGCTGCTTGTTAGAATAATTATCTTAATTTTTAATTAAACAATATTTTATTATGAAAAAAAATAAATACTAAAAGGGATTGAACAACAGGCAGTGTCTAATATAGAAGTCGTCTAAACAAGAAATAATTAACTTCATGTTAGTGAAAATGTTGTTTAAGCACACGATGAGAAGTTAACATCCAACGCAAGTTTTATATTTTACATTTTAATCATGCAAGTTTTAAAATATCATAATTGAAATGGTATTCTTTCCTTAACTTTCAGAAGCGAAGCAAGTCGCCAATCAGCATGATGCAAAGTATGTCGAGACTTCCGTAACGTTACACCATCATGTCGATGAAATTTTGGTCGGAATTATTCGCCAAATCCGGAAGCAGCTGAACGTTACATTTCCGGATATTTCGTCACTTTTTAATAAGAAACAAAAATATACAAAAGGACCAAGAAACTTTCTTAAAAGAATTTTAAGACTGAACAAGAAAAACAAGGAACCTGTGGAAAACGTGATTGAATACTGACCAGTGTTATACCGAATTATTTTATGTAAAAAGTTAATGTATGACTGTGATAAATTCTACATTGCCAAAGATTTACTGTTTTATATATACTAGTATTGTAATGTACATCCTCGAAATCGGTTCAATCATTTTGCCAGGTGCACATTGTCTTTACAATATATGTGAAGAAACTTGTTATCGTTTTAAAAATAAAATATTTAAGACGCATTACATACTGTTTTCCTTCATTTGATTGATTGGTGAATAAAGTTACAACATTTTATCAATAAAACTCAAAGGAATGGATTAGAAGTTCAACAGTTCAAGAGACTTATTTTCTCTCACCCAATGCAAAGGTTGATATATACAACTGTATGTGTAAGCCGTCTGAAAAGTCGCCTAGGATTAAGAAGGAAATAACAGACAAAATACAGCTGTCCAAAACGTTCTGGTGTACATCATTCTTTAGATCTACGGACGAAAAAAAGATTTATTTCTCTCTTAATAATCCAGATCATTACAAAAGCAGACAATGAAAAGAAAACTTAAAGATTTTTAACGAACTAATGTAAATAAATATTCACTTTGGAATTATTAATATTCGCGGTTTCGCGGTAGCTCAGTTTTTGTTGATTTCGTGGCATCTACTGACCCACGAATTTACATCTCCAAAGATGATGTACACAATGAAAATTGATTTATATTTATCATTCATATCCACACAAAAAAAACACGTCCCCACAAACCTTTAAAAACTGGAAATGGACGAAAATTGGTTTCAACGAAATTAAATGATTAAACAGTATGAGGAAATTCAACAAGCTATACGTTTATGTAGACAGTTGATAAGAGCAGAGAAGTGGGTGTAGTTAACAAAATTATCTGCTAAGACAAACAGTTCATCAATATCTAATAATTTATCTATTTTATCTTGTTTTACAAAGGAACCATGATGTGATCTTTTCAATTGAATATCGGTTAATGATAGGGGTTCAGGTTTCAGAAGAACTGGAACAAGTATACGTTTGAACCAGGAAATATTTCATATTTTACGAACATAAACTTGTAGATTTGGTAAATCCAATACCTGCATATACCTGCATATACCTGCATATTATAAAGATATTACCATTGAAAATTTTTTTGAAGACAATCATAACAGCCATGCAATTGACCGAGAAAAAAGACAAAATATAACTTTGCCTTGTTATTAAGAGAGAGCCTTTGTTGTTGCAACAAAAAAAAAAAAACACCACACCATTATGCTATAATTAAAGATTTCTTTATAACAAGACAATTTTTGGGAAACAAAAGATTATGCATATACAAAATATATCTTATAATTACAACACAAGTTTCTCGTTATTACGGGACAAGGCCTCTTAATTTTTAATGAAAAGGTGTCTCTTTATACCGATATCGAGACTGAAAACGTCCCTTTCTGAAGATGATTATATATATTAATAAATCTGATCCCCCCCCCCCCCCATAAACCCTTATACCTTTTCAAATCTTTTGTATTTTGGGGGATTGAAGGTTGTCACTACTCTGAACGATAAATGTTATGCGTTATTTGTATCACGCGACAATTTGTGAGACGGTGTCATTATTTTCAAAAGAAAACTATATAATGTGAAAACTTTTTGAATTAATATCGTCATTTTGATTTTTTTTTTTACTTATTTTTCTGCATGGAGTTAAATCCAAATTCTTGCGTAATGAGCCGACAGCTAAACCATTGACACAGTCCGTCTTATCAAAACAATGTCAGATTTGTTAATACAGCAACAAAAGAAGTGCTTCTGTGTAGGTTCAAGTTGCGGTCTGCACAGTATAAGTGGCTAAGAGTTGGTTATTTGCGAGAACAAGCAAACAGTTTGGTACTGGGAAGTTAATCTTCAGGGTACACATTGACGTAACCATTACACGTAAGGTGGAATCCCAGGTCATATCCGTTAATGACGTATTAATAAACTTAAGACACTTGAATGTTTTTTTTCCGGTTTTTGGAGGGTTTTTTTAAGAGGGGGGAGGGTTGGGGTTGGGGTTGGAGGGGATGGCATAATCGGTGTTGTCTAGCATTCCTCACGTCGTCGTGGGTTCGATTCCCATTGTTTTTATTTGTGTACCACGGATGCCCATGATTTGTGCAAGGTAGATACTATTTACACATTATATTATATGAATTTTATTTTTGTAGAGTCAGTTTACACCTTACCTTTGCATATGAACTTCAAGATACGACAAAAAATATCTCAGGTGATAGAGCAGAAATGACGAAATAGGAGGATGACGCCACGGTTATTCACACAACAACGCCAAACGGAGTCAAACTTGGTGATTACTTTTCCACCATCAGCTTCAGCGAAATGTAACAAAGGACTGTCAAAAGCTTGTAATTACATAGGAAACGGATACGTGGGAATGACGTTTTGATATTTAATATGGCAAAACATAAATAAAACGTCATTTTACTTGATTGTACATGTATGTAATGAAAATCAAGGAGAGAGAGAGAGAGAGAGAGAGAGAGAGAGAGTTACACCCTCTGATATTTACGTAATACCAAACCAATTTTATAGAGGGTCATTTTAATGCAAGAAAATGTACACCTTTTCGTCATTGTTTGTGTTTGCGTGCTGCAATACACACCAACGTCATTTGTAAGATTTTTTGCCATATTTGATCCATGGTGCTGTAGTGCATAATATCGTTAAAATAGAGCATTTTGATTAGAGCAGCAGTAGAATGTTGAACAACGCGGATACAACGATCAGTATTATAAACATACAGGTAATCGGGTATATTATGATAGAAAGACTAATTTCCGTCAGCTTTTAATATTAGTGACACAACCATGAAAGGGTCATCATTGGTTTCCAAAGCGAGGAAGCTTAGTGGTATTTGCCTCTCAGGCACACCTCAATGCATCAATTTTTAAAGCTGCTTGGTCCGATTTTATATCAAATTTTCTGAACGCTTTTAAACGATGGTTAAGCTAAATATTTGTATAATAATAGACAATACAGTAGTTTTCCCGGTCAATCAAGCCATATTTCAATGAAAAAATAATGTACAAAATTTCTTTTACAAAACAAACGACATAAAAAGGGTATCGCGTTATTTCGCCTCATATCAAAATTCGCCCCTGGCATCGAGGCGGGGATGATTGTAATTACAACTTTGACATCGCTTTCAGTAGAGTCTAAATTTCAGTAATGTTCTGGCAAATCAAAAATAAACATGTGTACATTTTGTTCACTATTATTTCTGAAGTTTGTTTTGTTTACAATCGATGCATAAAATACGGGTTGAATAAACCTAAACATTCGGGGGACGAAACTAAACGGTTCCCTTTCCTAAACATTCCCATAATGCATTTTGGTTTGTTTTTTTTTGTTTGCCCAAAGAGAAATTATTTTTATTTACTTTGAATGTTTCTAACTTTGAAAGGAGATCGATTCTGCTGGTGTAATTAGACGAAAGTTTATAACTTTCTAAAATAATTGGTTTGTATGGAAAATTATTTGATGCTGTGATAGCCAAAAAAATCGGACCATGCAGCTTTAAACAATCATTACATTAAAACCAAAGTTGTAGATCTAAGAAACCTTGAAAATTTATATGTGCAAGGATGCATTGAAACAATATTCATGTATATCCATGTTCTGGGGACGAAAAAAAGTTTAATTTAAGAAAAGACGTAAACGTACCGGTCAAGGTCACATTTGCACGTGTGTCTCAAAGAATTATGGGAAGTCCGTCAGAGAAATGGACAATAAACCAGGATCCAAAAATCTGCTTCTTAAGCAGATCTATTTAAAAGAGTAAGTTAATGACGTGGGCGTATGGGATTTGCAGGAAACCTCAATTAGTCATTTCGGCTTAGAGACTCAATGTATCGCATACTTGATTATACAAGGGGATATGAGTAGTACTGTACAGCTAATTTACCTTGAAATACTTTTATAAATCGTAATATTTGGCACATCTCACATTGGGCTGAACGTGTTGGGCTTTCATTAAAGGGGCATGGTCACTATTAGAGTTGAATTTCTGAAAATTTTGAATAAAAAAAAATTGAATTAAAAAAAATGTGTGGAGTCTATTTACTTCAAAAAGAATTTTTACATATGTATCTCACTGATAACTCATCAACTAACATAAAAAATCTGGTTTAATATTAGAAATCACTTAAGCATTGTTATCCCTAAAAAATGAACATAAAAATTCGAAAAAATCAGCTACAATCGTATCCATGCCCCTTTAAAATTCAAAGGAGAATAATACCAGTTTTGTTAATTATTTTTCTATGATATAATTCCTTATATTTTTTTTCTTTTAATCAAAGAAACCAAGAAATAGGGAATGAAAATCATGAAAATCTATCTCTTTTTTATATAATGATTTTCTGTATTTCATTTTTAATGATATTCTATACAAGTAACAGTCTCTGTCTGCTGTTAAATTTCTTTTTTTCTTGACTTGGAACAAAACAATATTTTGTACGCACAGTTAGTACAGAAGTACTTTGGCGAGAAAGGATCATATTTGAATTCGCCTCCTTAATAACTACATGTACACGACATAGTGGAGGCTGAAACAAGATGTTGACCAAATTCAGAAATATATGGTCATCATTACAAATAGCAAGGTCTATATGAACCAATTACAAGTTGACATTTTCTCTCTAATTATAGCTTCTCTCTAACATCGATGGTTTTGGCCAGTTTTTGACTATATTGATCTCGATCCTTGAGAAAAAGAGCTCTGTATAAAGATATCGGAAAATGTTAAAATTTTAAAGCTAAAATGTATAGGGTTTTTTCGTTACACAATAATACAATGTAACTTATATCTAAAATAATCATATCTTAAAGTATAAGGTAGATTTGATATGTATTTTGTTGATCACCCAGCCTCCTTTAAATAGATATTACCCAAATATGAACGTTTTAAAAGAGTGATTGTAACGTTACTTCCCCGTAGATAATTTGATATAGATGATTTGACCTTTGACCTTTGATGTTTATTAATGACTTTGAACCAGTATTCACCTTGACCTCTATACTTTGTCAAATACCAGTAACCTATGAATTTTTATAGTGTTTTATGATAGCTGGTGTGTGCGTGGTGAAAATTGTCGACAAGAGACCAAAGAATGCACAAAATCAATGTCCCCTGATGATGATCTCGCGGGGACATGCATACAAAATAAAAATATTTTGAAAAATAGATAAAAAAAATGACTATTTATAGATTAACACATGGGAACACTCAAACACTTGATTTAGACTTAGATTTAGTCTGATTTTGAAAGGTGAAGTGGATTCCATTGACTGAACTTTCGTTATTGATATGCTATTAACTTAAAAAAAAGAAAGAAAAGAAAGAAAGCAGGAAAAAAAGGCTTTGAAGTTGGGACTTCTTATCATCTGTGGCTTCTCTAAATAAGAGAGTTTTACGGTCGCTTTCGTTGTGCTCGCAATAAAGAAGAAATCTTCTTCCGCTCTTAGGGGGAAAAGTACAGATGCACTTAAAACATTGAATTTATTTTTTGTTTACTTGACCGACAAAGCCACAGATGCCGAGTCAAGTCCAATCATGTGAATTGTTTTAATTCTGAGGGTACATCGATCTGACAATGATACGAGGCCATCGCTTTTTTGATATATTCATTGCGGAATCAAAGTAATCAAGAACCAATATGGCGGCAGAAAATATTGACTGAAATCCATTTCGTAACAGTATTAGGAATGATATTATAGATTAAGACGTTTGTAGTCGATTTATTATCTCGGAATATATGTGATTGGTTTTTTTGTTTTTTGAACCCTATATATTCTTTATTTAACATATTATTTTTAAAGCAGCGCATTAAATATCAAGAAATGAAACATGGTTGTGAATTATTAAATTTGAAAACTTATAAAATTAGATTTTACATCTAAATTGTAATTGTTTCAATCTCGCTGTATACGTGTAAATGATAATACTAAACAGTGTTCATTTCTAATTGAAAAGTACAGATGCAATGAATGCTTAAAAAAATACACATTCATGTGTACATATTCTCTCTCTCTCTCTCTCTCTCTCTCTCTCTCTCTCTCTCTCTCTCTCTCTCT
>WFKH01010931.1:19326617-19349605 GCA_016163765.1 Magallana hongkongensis | reverse complement strand
TTTAATTGACCATGATACATGTATGTGAACTTAGAAGATATCAGCGTAAGTGTAGAGTAGGGAATCTGAGCAGTAACAAGTTATTAAATACATGTATGAAAAAGAGGTGTGGAATGAATAATTAGCGACACACCCCTTTATGATAAGGAAACTGAATTTCCTTGAAGAAAAGGATGTGAAAAATACTACCCTCTCGCAAAATTAAAATCGCAACTGTAAATTGCTCATGCTTGATCCAACTTTATACATGTACATACATGTAACGTAATTGTACATATACAATTAAATTTGAATGTACTTGATCAAAATCGAGAGTCCTGCAGACAAAAGCAAGCAATAAATACATTTAAAATGAATCATCGTCTATGTCCGACAAGGTGCGAGATATGGATCAATATACATATTTATACTGCTGAAGTTTTACGACTCGACGAGGAAATAAGCATTTGAAATGACCTTGAAAATTTAAGATTTTCCTTCATTTTTTATATTCATGTATTTAAAAGTTCAACAAAAAATGACAAATATGAAGAACTTTATGCTTAAAAGTTGTTTTATTGTAGTTTAATTTGGGAAACTGCTTTAGAGAAGGGATTCTTCTTTAAAGATTTTGTTCTCTTTATTTCTTCGGGGCAAAGAAGCAACGACTCCGAACTTTTGGAATACGACAGCAACAAAGGAGTTCGGAACTGGTCAAGGCCAGTATCAATGGGGGTCAACACTCTTCCGGTCAAGGTCAAACACTTCACATCCGGTCTGCCCATCAAAGACACCGCGATTCTGTCTTCTCCCGCCAAAGTTACGTAAGTCGGGATATAATCGATAGTAAGTTCCCAACTAACTGAACCATCTTGCTTCATGGCGACTATTTTCCTTTGATCTTTCACGATCAAAAAGATGGTTTCTCCTTCTGAAGAGCAGCAAAAATGGTCGAATGGCGTCACAGTTTGATATAATACTTTCAAAGTATTTCCGTTCATATCTATCTTTTTAATCAAGATTTGGGACTGAATTTTGCACAACACAATAAAACCACTGTCCGCATAATGAATGTCATGTATATCACAAAGCTTAAACTCGATGGATTTCTTGTCGCTTTCATGCACTTTGTTCTTTTCTGCAGAATAGAACCTGATACAATATCCACATGAAACTGCGAATTCGTCTTTAGATGAACCTATTCTGGTCAAACCTTGAAAACTTTCGGGGAATTTTTTCATTGTCAGAAATTTTCCCGTGGCTCCATACACCGCAATCTCACCGCTCTTGGTTGTTATGACGATTTTTCCATCACCCAGCACAGTAATGCCCGAGCATACAAAATGTTCGCTCGCTGGCGCTTCATGTTCTTCTTCCTTCCATTTCTCAGTCAGAATCTTAATGCTCTCTTCCATGTCCAAATCATCTTCCATCTGTTCCACAAACGACCGGATACTGAGTTCAGAAGTGGTGGAGACGGAAGAGAAGCGATGGGGGGCGCTGTCGTCTGGATCTCTGGACTCGCCACTAGATACCGACTGGCGTTTCCCATCATCAGCTGGATCTTCGAACACACAGAATGCCATGTGACAAGAGCTCTTCGATCCTTCGTCAAAAACTAGCTCCGCATAAACAATTTCCATCTTTATTCTTGTACACTGCCTCTACGTGTATGTGTGCTTTACGCCGTGATTTATAGTGCGTGAATTTGAACACGGAAGATATGTCGAGATATATATATATACAGTGTTTATGTCCTTGTTTGCACAAGTGAGATATGAAGACGGACGCCTTTTAATGAAAATTGTCGTCTTAAGGTTTTCAAGAGCGAAAATGGTACAAAGCAATCTCAAGTATACTATGCTTCACAATTCATTATTATATGTAAATACGGTATAAATCTTGCTCTTTAGTGGAAAGGTAGGTCGGGATGGTGACTATTACATTTAACCAGCTTGAGAGAGAGGAAAGAAGCCCCCCTCCCCCCAAAAAATAAACATTACAGGAAGTTTACTATTTCTCTTATATTTAAAAGAACATAGAAAATAATTTTAAATGAACTAACCCCACCACTTTTTTTCAAGATCTTATTTTAAGGCAGGAGACGATAGAAAGCACCCCCCCCCCCCGCGGCCTTGAGGGGTTTTATTTTTTTTTCCTTTTTTTTTTTTTTTTTTGTTATTTTTGGGGTATGTCTGTCCCACCCCTTTCAAAAACGATGCTTCGCGTCTGTGCCATCACTGCAACGGTAAACATGTATTCTGCTCTTCACAGGTTTTTTAACCAATAACCTAAATTTAATAGGTATATTTCACACACTGCGACTTACTTCCTGCTTAAACAGGTAATAACATATTTTCCCTTTGAAAATACACTTTTCATCCCGCCTTCTACAGATATTAATATAAACATTTCCATCAATGAGACCTAATGATATATTTTTTTGCTTTAAAGATCTATTGAATTGAATTCAACTCGAGATATGTGCAGTAGCTTTTACTGTCTTGTTAATGTTTTATGGCACAGGACTGATAGAAATGTCATTCATAAAGGTAACAACTCTTTTACAAGATAATAACAGCAGCGCGTTGCCAGTAATGCCAATGAAACAACTTTCTTATATACATACACCTCTAATGCTAGATCTGTTTTAATTGCATGATTTTAAATATCCTTCCTTATGTACCATGCATTTTAGAGGTACAATAGAATGAAACCAATACAAATTATAGTATCATTTTATCATTTTAATCAATTACAAATAGATCCATCATAAAAAAACAGACTGTACAACAACTTCACAAGTAGTATACTGTATACTGCTGCGGCTGCTACCACTCTAGCACAAAGAGGGGTAACTCTAACATCCACAAGCAATAGAGAAAATCCTCATCTCCTTGCAAAATTCTAAGTATCTCTTTAGGAAAACACATTGACAATAAGATGATTCTTCACTTGTAAACCATGAAATTATGTCCATGATCATGAATACAGTCACACATTCACACACTATCAGTATCTTGCACTCGCTGGGACACCTGCTCACTTTTCTATCACACCTTCTGTGGAACACCTGTAAAACACCTGGTTTATCTCCTGCCTCGCCCCCGCCCTCTCCCTCCTCTGGTTCCTCGTCCTCTTCCCCTGCCACGACCCCCTCTCATACCTGGGAAATAAAAGATAATTTTAGATTGGTCACATATCAGCATAAAAAGTGTCATGTTGAAATATCGGGGATATTTAGGTTCCAGGTAAATATTGTGCGCAGACTGAAGTTGCCATGGTAACTTTAAAATAATTTTTTTTTTTTTTTTTAACTTTAAAGTGAATAGCTTGCTTATTTAATAGTCATAAACATGAACTTGTAATAATAAACTCCATAACATTTTTCCTTTTTGCTGGTTTATGAGGGTTTTTTTTCCTTGAAAATCTGACACTTTGGTCAAATAAAATTGTAGTACAACCTGACATGAAATATGTGATTCAATTTCAATTTCATTTTGATCACTCCAAGAGCTACCAACAAATTTCAAAACCCACTAGTTTTACAGCGAACTACGTAGAAGCGTTTAATAGGCGTTAACTCCAGAAAAGTTTCAACGTAACGTTTTGACTGACCCTTGTCCAATCAGGTCGTAGAGGGCGGAGTTGAGACAAAACCGCTCGTGACTTGAGAGAGAGAGGAGAGGAGAAAGAGAGAGAGTTTAATGGGTAAATTGACAAAGATGATCGAGCAAAATATCTATCAATAGTCATAAAGTGACAAACCAAGGTCTAGCATGTCCTATAAATTTATGTTTTGTGTTTTGAAATTCTTTCACCATGGAACAACGATGTCTATATATAGATAATGGGGTGAAGTAATGTAAAACATCAAAGATTGTATGAATATTTAATTAAGAAACTACTTTCATTACAAGTATTACCGGTAGTATTCTAATCAAAGTATGCCGAATCTTCCCCGAATTAAACATAGGTCGTAATTTTGCTGGAAGACACGTTGTAATAATACGTGAATTCGATCTATAAATATTTCTTCATGGTTACTCAGTGTGAAACATTCTTTACCTTTATCCGCCATTATTTTATTTTTCACTAAGCTTCCCCCTAGGTTGCCTTCCCGTTTCACCATATCTCAATTCATAAATGATCATTCGTTCGCATTTTCAAAATATTGATTGCCTGTATACAATTCTCGGACTGGTTTGTTACATCATCCCTATTTGTAGACACTGCGCACATGCTGTCGGCGGCCAAAGAAAATTTTACGATCTTAATTTAAAACGCTTTAAAGTTACACCAATATAGGATATACATGTAATATATAGACCTTAATTTATTTGCCATTTTATAACCTATGATGATTTCTTCATCTGCATCACTTCCATTAACTTTCTCTCTCTTCTCTCTCTCATTCAAGTCATTAGCGGCAATGTCTTAACTCCGCCCTACTATGATCTGATTGGACAAAGGTCAGTCAAAGCATTACGTTGAAACTTTTTTCGAGTTACCGCCTATTAAACGCTTCTATGTAGTTCGCTATAAAACCTGCTTTCATAACCAACATGTGCATTTGCACCTGTGACAAACTGCAACTCATTCATTTGGTGTTACACATGTAAAATCATATAGAATTACTTTTACTGATTTATTCGCCTCATAATATCAAGCAAGCATTAATAATTTATGTGTTTGATGTACTCCTACCCAAATTTTTCATGGTGGGTCGTTAGGTAGCCCTTTTTTTTTTTTTTCTTTTTTTTTATTTTCTTGCATATTGATAATCTGATAATCAAACTATTTTTTTTTTCTGTACTGAGAAAGCTAAACAAATTCAATATTTATGTGTTTTTAATGACATGGACAATCAATTTAAAAAAAAAAAGAATTCAAATTCCAATGCTGAAAAAAAATTATTGGGTAGGGGCAATTTTGATGGGTTGGTCGGAGTACATCAAACAAATCAATTTTTAATATAGGCCTCATTCACTGGGTTTCAGAACATTATGCAATTGTATTAAGAAACAATATTTCATAAATCTTGCATTGATTTGAATGCAGCTTTAAATGAGACAAAAATAACAGCAGAAAATTGAAATTTTCATCTTTAAGATATACTGTAAATCCTTTTGGTATAGACTGAAAATAAAAATTATTTTATTTCGGCTAATCAACCTTCACGAAACACTACAATAGTAAAGAACACTTACCGCCCTCTCTACCCTTCTTCTGTTTGGCTTTCGGTGTGTCATCGATCAATAAGGTGTCTAATGGTAAACTGTCTGGTAATATGTAGTATCTGATGTTGTTTCCTCGTATACTCAGAGTATCAACCTGTACTGGGTCTTTGTTTTTTATAGTCATTTTGACTGCTTTTAGATGGGTATTCATACATA
Organism: Magallana hongkongensis; assembly: GCA_016163765.1. Lineage (NCBI taxonomy): Eukaryota > Metazoa > Mollusca > Bivalvia > Ostreida > Ostreidae > Magallana > Magallana hongkongensis. Next base: position 19,344,230 of record WFKH01010931.1, on the reverse strand, counting down.
CATCCACACCTTTAACCAAAACAAACAAAAAATAAGAAACATTATTTACTGTGCATTTCAAATAAAACTTCTGATAAAATAAATTAAAGAGAAACAAAATTTTTTATTTGTGAATGTAAATATACATCTATTGTTATATATTTTCACTATATTAATCTATACACAGACTATAAGTCAATCAATGGTCACTCAATAATTTTTAAAAATATTAACCAACTAGGAATAAAATCAAGTGGATAAAGTATTACCATATTTTTGAAAAGTTGCACCTAATTCGTAGATTCATTGATGGTAACATAAATAAACACTCATGACTCCAAATCAAGGTGACATTATCAAGGTGACATTATATACCTATTTACTGGCTATGAGGATAATAGCAAGTTTATTGTCCCCCAAGACAGCAACTATTTCACGAAGCGAATTCGAAGGAAATAGTTGCTGTCAAGGGGGACAATAAACTTGCTATCGTCCGAATAGTCAGTAAATAGGTATTTTATTATACCGAAGAAAACTTTGTTTGTCATGATCACTGCTCCAGATTTTCTTGATGGAAAATAAATTAAGAGTTATCGGACTGTGACCACTTTGAATTTAACATAGCAAGTTGGATTACACCAGAGGTGTTCCGAGATTAAAACGAGGGAAATCGAATGAATAAAGTCCTAGAATATTATCAATCCATTACAGAGCATATAGCCTAGCTGGTAATCAAAATAATAAAGACAATTAATGAAAACGAATGGAATACTGTGATATATTGCAATAGAAATATAAATATCATAATAAGTATTTTCAGTTGCAATACCCAGCACTAAAATTTACTGCCTTCTGCTATGCATCAGACAATATAATCTATCCCTCTTGGGCTCACATAATCAGTCTTTCACTCACTTTCAGTTGAAACTTGTATATTGATTACCTGTTACAGTTCCATGCACCTGTGTCCCATTCTTCAGCTCAATGGTCACCGTTTCATGGCTAAGTTTCATCAAAAATCTGCAAAATGAAATAAAACAATTCATGAAGTTAAGAAGTATTGGTGATGATTTATGTATTGCTTATTAAATTTAAGTGTCAACTTTAAATACACACTTCAGAGGTCAATCAATCAGAGACAGAGAGTACATGTAAACAAGTCCATATTACTACAAAAAGCCATGGATAGGTAAACAAGTGCTGATTCTTCTATAGAGAGGGATACAGACACAGTACCATGACAAATCAGACTTCAGGATCGTAAAACTGTGATTGCTAAAATATCAAATTGATGAAAATAAATTAAAATCTGAAACGTATCAACAGATATTCCCCTACAGATGCTTGACGGACGGTTGTTGTACGTGTTCCTCCATGCATAATGGATCGCTGCACTAAAACAGCAGATTGACACTAATAGCTATACAATTTAACTTCTTTGTCAAGATTAACTGAAGTGTCATTGCTCTCAATATACCACACACTGTCAAATTCTTTGAACATCACTCATCTTTGTTTACAATTTTGCCGGCAAATATATTTCCTCCACATCGGGCACAAACGTAAAGTATGAAAAGAATATGCAATGCTAAGCATAGATCATAGTTTCTAGATTCTATATTTTTAGTTCTTAGCAAAATCATACCTTATAAGTTTCATGATTACTGCGGATTGAACAATCCACGAGACAAAAATTCAGAGATGGCGGTTTTCGTTCCAAGAACGCTACGTCAGTGTTAACTGGACGCTTGAAATTTTGGCACACACTAAATGAAGAAACCGCTGACGTATGCCGTCTGACATTCACGAAATACTTTCATTTTAAATAATAAAAAAAGAAGATGAATAGATAGAATCAGTTCTTAGTTCACGAAGAAATGAATTTCATTTGGCATTCCCTTAACTCTTAAAAACTGCTTTTGCATGCATTGCATCAGAGACATAAATACATGTAACATAAATGTTATTCATTGTTTCGATAATATATCAACTTTAATAATCTTGTTCATATTTTTTCTTGACTTCAGTGAACGATAAAAAAACATTATTTATTGTTATAGTACAAGAATATAAAGTAGTTTCGCTTTTAATGTTGGGGGGTTTTTTTTTGGGGGGGGGGGGGAATTTTTTTTTTTGTTCAAACCTAAACGCCTAAGTTAACTTTGCTCGGGGGGCCTAGGGGGGGGGGGGGGGCCCCCCCCCCCCCCCCCCCCGCCCCCCGAAAAATTCAAACTCATTAAAATTGACATAGTAAAATTTCCAAAAATAGGCCTCAGGCCCACCCACCCCGGCAAACACAATTATCCCTCGGAATCCCCCCCCCCCTTTATTTTATCTGTTTATGGATGATATTGGTTCAGAGATGGATGAAAAATTACATGTAATATAAACAGTTATTATTGCTTCTTTCGGCGTTTTATACAGAATATATTGAAGGTAGTGATCATGTTGCTGATATTGCGGGTTAGGTATTTTTTTCTGCATTGTCCGCTATCTTTATACAGCAGAAACGCCAAGAAAGTATTTTATTGTTTGAATAAACTTTGTTTGCTTTTCAGTAGATTTATATAAGGAACGATATTTGCAAATGATAATAATTATACTATAATATCTACCTTTTTCAGTGTCTTTGTCTGTGATAACACTACGAATCGATTTTATAATATACAGTCCAATAAATTCAAATGACGTATTGTCGCGGCGCAAGCGGGGTTTGCATAATTAAAATAAATGAAAATCACATAAATATGTCAATATTCTAATATTTAATCGTACAATTGCTGAAAATTGTATACATGTAAGTAATAAGGAATCATTCTTTGAATATTATGAGGTGATAATTTCGGTCGGGGCGTAATGAAATCTATCATAAAGCCAAAATTATCACCTCATAAAACTCAAAGAATGATTCCTTATTCCTTAAGTGGAACCCAGGCTATAAAAAAATAACAGCCCAAATGTACATAATACATTTATATGCCACATTGAACTCAATGGATGAAAAAAGAGAAAAAAGCACACCGTTTAGATCATATTTAATGTTATTTTCACACTATTGTGCTAAAATTCACGTTCAAATAACTACTTTAGTAGGTTAATGACCCACTTTCCATGCCAATATCGGATTGGTTATTTCGTATAAAATTTTCTCTCTAAATACTTTTTCTTAATAATCTACCCATTTTTGATGCATCAATAATAAAGTATGAAAAAATGATTAATTTTTTTTTTCAAATAATCATTATAAGACTCAAAATATTTATATTGACTTAATTGAAATTATCTGAGGTCATTAACCAAATTTTTTAGATTAATTTGTGTATTTTTTTTTTCAGATTTTTTCTTCAGCATGTCACCTAGTTTCTGATATACTACATGAAATTATTGAATTTTCAAAATAATATCTTTAAAAAAAGTAACGTCTGAAATAATATTGCTAAATGATCCAGAAATTTAACAGCGATAAATGTAAAGGAAAATTTTACTTTGATTTCGCCGTTTTCTTTTGAATCTTCCGTAACAGTTGACATTGCGTATAATGTGCATAAACAATAATTGTCACTAAAGCACATCCTGAAATATGCCGTTGTCTAAACAGACATTTGTTTAAGGTTTACAGACTGCATATAGATATAGACTGTGCAATTTTGGTGAGAATAAAATTTTATTAAAAATTTTATTTACTGCCTTTTGTTTTCTACTCTGTATGAAAGGTAACTCTTATTCAATATTGCTTAAAAAGGAAGAAAGAAATCCTCGAGTTATCGCCGATGAGTAGATTAATTTTATTTTTAATAACAAAAAAAATAGCAATGCAAATATTAACAAATAAATAAATATTTACTGTTCATGTACATTTAATAACAGCGAGTGGTATCGTCTGCCGATACCATTTGTTTTTGCGTTTGTTGTCTTGACAATTTCGAGTTCGCATCCAGCACTCTTGGTCCTAGAATTCCAGGTACTATCTTGGAAGGAAGAAAGGCAGGTAGCAAACTTTTTGCGCTTTTCCCCATCAAAATCGGAAGACTTTGTCTTTAGTTTAGAAGTGGATTGCGCTGGATTGGAATGTGGATATGTTACGGTCAGGGGTGACCGACGATTGGATTCTATTTATAGAAAAGTGAGTCGTCACGTGACAAAAAGATATAGAATAAAAATTCCCAAGGTTTGGAGGTAGCTTGCAATATTATTTCCAGAAGATGAAAAATCCTTATTTTCTAATCGTTTTGTGTGGTAAGCTGCAAATAAAAGAAAGGCCAATAAACAAACAATTTTAGATATAAGAGCAATTTTAAAAAAACCTAGATCAGTTGTGTGACTGTCGTATTTAGTCACTGGCAAATAGAAACGAACAACATTTGCTCAACTCTAAGCCATGTCTACATAATCAGTCAATATTTCACTTGTAGCCTCCATCAATTTATGTCGACCCGACCGCATCATTGGTCTTAGTAAAATATTATAGCTGTACATATGTATTCAGACTTTTTATAAAAAATGTATGTGTTATTTATCGAATTAATTACTTTGTCCTACAAAATAAAATTCAGTAATCATCATTGGTAAAAATAACCTGCTTTACTTACCGCACCACTTTTCATCGGAGTCATCAAAACAATCGCTGACTCTATCGCACACACGTGACATAGGCAGGCAATCATATTTGTTCCCGCCACATTTGAAATTTCCAGCACATGGGTCTTTGGTCGAGGAATCTATAATTATTAGGGATTAGTAAATATCACTTAATAAAAAAAAACTTACAAATCTGATGAGCTTGAGACTTATTTCTATGAATAATATATTAATTAAATATAAAAAAAATTATCTAATTACCAGAAAGCTTCCATTTTATTCCCAGTCTCCATATTTCTGAAGAGGAAGAAAAATTAAAAATGTTTGATATAAATGCAACATACAAATATTAGCATTATAATCAGTCAAAACACATAATTATACATGTAGTTTATGTCCATCATACATGAGATGCCGTTTTGCCATGAAGAATTGTAAGGCATACATTCAAGAACGAATCAAAACAAAAGTGTCTAGTCTAGAACTTTGGTAGTTTCAACATGCAAATATCCAAAAATCTATACATACGATCAAATTGACACGAGCTATCAGGGCTCTCGTCCGAATTATCTCCACAGTGGTCTACATTGTCACATCTCAAGGATCTGTCGATACACCACAGGTTTTTACACAGGTAATCGCCTTTCCTCGGACATCCATCTACGATGAAATATATTTAACAAATTAGATAAAATGTAAATCGACACTCTCTGACTGATCATCAAAGATAATTTCATGTTCGAGTAGTGTTCGATAAAGTAAAAGGAATTTTTTTTTTTTCAAGTTGAATATCTTATATAGCTCACCTTCTGTGACATTATCAACAGCTGTGAATATGAAGTTAAGTCTGTCCTCGCGTGAGATCGCTCCCCTCAGCCTGATGTATAATCCGGGCCCTGAACTCAACCACTGACCAATCGTCATGTTGGTCGCGGAGTACCTCCCCAGCAGCTCGCCTCTGGAGGTCGTGCCGCTTATAACCTCCAAACTGTTGTCTGGATACTCGGCCCATCCTAAATAAAGCAAAACATTTTTGAATTCTTAAAGTTTACACGATTATGCTAATGGTATGTGGTAAAAGTTCAGCAGTCCACGGCTTCAATTATCAAGAATAGCCGCTTAAATTTTCATAATTGTCATCAAACTCATCATAAAATATTGGATTTATTTTTTAAAAAGCTTTTTCAAATGATCCACCCCTTCACTTCAAAATTATCAAAAGCCCCCTAAGCTTTACATGTTAAAATTGGTATCTTTATTACAAAATGCAAAGTGGAGTTCAGAAGTAAAATTAATCCATTCCTTCAATTCAAAATTATCGAAAACCCCTTACATATTAAGTTTGTTATCCTGATTACAAAATACAAAGTGGAGTTCAGAGGTAGTACCTTGGCCAAACACAATTTCTGTCAATCTCAACAGGATGCCGTCTGGATTTTTCTTAGCCGGTTTTCTGATGATCCAGATACAGTCAAACATAGCGGGTAATCCTGGTGTTAAGTAATCCAGATTAAGAACCCCTCCAGATGAGTGTTCTATTATTTTGCTACAGTCTGGAAATCACAAAGGGAAAATGTCGAGAAATGAATTAGCCTGTAGAAATGAATTACACAGCATAGAATAAAGTTATATTTAAAAAAAAAATAATATCTTTATATAAGCGTACTAACTAGTGCTGGGCATTGTATTCCATTGTCCACTAGAGACAAATTGGTAGCTAGCTTTCCACCCAACGGGGTGGCAGCACCGATGTTTGGAACTTCCGGTATTGAAAACGAGGATGATTGTGCTCGATTTGGAAACCAGCACCGGGCGCTCTTGCCGCATGTATACTTTGGATGGCGAAGTTGTTCGTGGCCCGTCATAAACCTTCAAAAATATCCAAGTAATAAAAATTTAAGTTATTTTTTCATGAAAATTCTAAACACTTTATCAATATGTAAGAATGTCATCGATTCGCATGCATATTGCTTCATTTGCATATAATGTGTAACGTTTTGCAATTCTAACGAATTTCGCCGTCAATTAACAGCCCATTCTGTAAGAATATTACCATTAAGGAACACAACGACTATAGATTAAAAAGAAGAATATAATTTGAGAACAGTGTGTTTGGAGGGTATACGATTATTACCAATTATCAAGATTTGGTATTCCGTTATGCAATTTCTCAAAGACAAAAAGATATAAAAATCACACAGGCTGTCTTTTATTGGTAAAAAAACACAATTTTTAACAGGGCTAGTTATGACAAGGAAGATTACGCTAATCCTTTATCACCAATCAGCGAATCAAGCACTCCTGTAGAAGCTAACACCTGCCGGCACGTGCATTAAGTGCCTACCTGTCGTCTCTATTGAATTATCAAAACCAATGTTATTAACTAAAATCTGCAGAACAAGAGCTAGGAGTGGGTTTGCTTTGATGGCGTCTCTGCCTTCAGCGGAATAGACACCACTGCATGCAATCTTCATCGACATAAATAGCTATATCCGCCATACAAATGTCATTTCTAGGACAACCATTAAAAAATTGTTCATTAAATAAATGTTTATACCTGCAGAGTGCTGACAGAAGCCAAATCCCAGTCGTCAAATATAATCCGGATTTTACCGTACGGATCTAGGTTGGTTATTATGTACGTGAACGTTTCGTCGTTCAGAGCGTAGCGGTCTGGGAAATTCGGTGAAGATATTTCCCCTCTGTCTCCTCCAAACATAGAGGAGGACACGGTTCCTCGGATTTGCTGCACTTTTTCTATTAAGAAAAATAAAATATACATATTATAGTCATTTGCACTGGGTTGTTTGAAAAAGAGTGAAGACGTGTAATACGAAAAGAAATTATAGCCACAACTACATGTATATAGCAAATTTTATTTTCCCATAGCTAAAACGCAATAAAGACGCATTACAATTTATGGCAACACTGCTCCAAATGAATATATTCTTAAAATTTGATATCGCAATGTAAACGTTTCTTTTCTGGTATCATTTTATAGTGAGAAAAAACGTACGTACCAACTACCTCATACTTGACTCGGAAGCGCTTGCCAGTAGTTCCGGTTCCGTTGGAGATACAGTGACGTATTTTGACATTAGAAGAAATGGAAATGTATTCTTCCTCGCTGCCAGCGTGAAAATTCCTGAGATTTTTGGAGTGATAAGGCTGGTCAACCTCGTGGATTTGGAGGTGATCACAACTGAAAGGAACAAAAATATACTTATCACTGGCAAGGTAATTGGCAATGATGCCCTGAGATAATTTTTCAATGTAATTGTATAATAAGTTTATTTTAAAAGAACTATCGATAGTTCGTTCAGACTGGTATATGCATGTATCATTATATAAGTCATACGTTATGCTCAGATAACTTCCATAAAAAAGAAAAAATGAGATATCAATAGCAATACTGGGCTCACCCCGGAATGCATAGATTTCTGTGCTTAGACTTTTGGACAGCAGGACAATTCGGGAAGTCTACGTCCATTAGTGTGATCTTTACTTTACAGGTACTACAGCCTCTTATTTCTACATTGCAGGAATGCCCGAGGTAAAAGTCCGAGGTGTAGTTGTCGGGATAATCGTATGACGTCACATACCCGAAGTCGCCTTTCTCAACAGAGAACTTGACTGTTTCATGATTTTGGAAACAAGATATAGTTCCTACAAAAAAGAAAATAAAGATAGATTATAATCGTAGAAAATTGTACGCTTGATCAGGGACGTGTACGTGATGTAAAGATGTGTAGCATGTATAATAATTCACAATATTCAAAAATCACATCTTCACGACTGAATTAAAATTTATCTTTATAGAAGGGTGTTCAACTTACCCCTATCCATTCCGACCTGAAGGCAAGCCGTTGATGTTATTAGAAATGAAGTTAACAGCCAACCTGGAGTAAATAAAGTAGATAAAACAGATTGTTAGTGAATATTCTACGAAAGTTTTTTTAAGCGAGATAGTGACAACCGGCTATATGTCTTCCAGTTAATTAGGAGTCTGAATCGCGATGTCTTGGGAACTTTACAAAGTTCAGCTCATTTATAACGGAGTTCGGAAACATTTACATTACAAGATAACTTATGTAAGATAGTTTTTTTCTTTTGACGTTTATTTCAATTCAAAATCTTGATACGATAAATAAACAACATGGAACATAAATCAGAACCTTGATTGGAAATTTTTAAAATTGTTGGTGTGTTCGTGTTTTTAAAAATATTTTGTTGATTATGTTTAGAAATTAAGATCTTGGGTTTTACTTATTACTTTGTTTAAACAATCTAAAGGAGTTGAACTAAAATATACGCGCAGTATTAATATAAAGCAACATGCGCTTGAGAACTCACAAATCTTGCAGAGATATCAAACTAAAACAATATTTATCTTTTTAAAAACATTCCTGGAAAAAAGCTAATAAAAACATGTCAGATTTCAAACATGCGGCGTGACGCGCAAAGTACACTTCAACATTATATATAGTGAAATAAAACGACCGTAAAAACACGGCGTTAATCGAAGTCGTCATTCTTCCGTAAGATAATCACTTCCAATTCCTTCTCTTTCAGAGATACATGGAGGATTTTTAGCTGTTATAACAACAGTGAAATCTTTGATAAAGAAAAGTAGAAATCAAGCTTGATGATTCTGAAATCCATTTTACACAAATATCATCTGCGTTTCAAAGAAATTCCAAGAAAACAATTCCTCTAGAATTTCTGAGTTTCTACCACGGGGCAGCAGCATTAATCACCCAACTGACACAGATTTTCCCCATTGTTTTTTGTTTCGCTAAATTGAATATATCAGATAAAAAGTTGATTATATTTTATTTCAAAACAAATATAAATGAACTTTTTAAATAGTTCTCTTGTTGTTCGAATTTCAAGTTAAAAGAAAAGAAAAAGAAAATGCTATTTCATCCATTACACCCGTCATAAAATTGTTGCGAACTAAATATAGTACAATTTTTTTTTAAAGATAATTACATCGTTTGGAAACTCTTGATTGCTTAAATCGATTTAGACAGATTTATTTGGTATCATGTCATCATACATAATATAAACGTACATATTGTACACAGTACGTTTCAATATTAGATAATTATAATTTCATAGACATGATGTTTGAAAGACATATAAAATAAGATACCAGGATAACCCATGAAAGCTCGAAAGCTGATTTCCATTGGGGTCCTTTTAATAATATATGAAACATTACTTCTTTTTTTTTTAGTTTTTACAGCAATTCTAGGTGTGGTTGTAACAAAGATGTTGGCACTGTGTTAATTATACCATACACAGCGCTATAAACAATTACTGAGTATACATTGATAGCATTGATAATATGATTTAATACGATTGTTATATGATTGTGTGCATATTCAATTACCAAAAAAAAATTGTCAATGATTGAAAAACAAATCTCTAAAATAGTAAAGTCTGAAGATGATCCTTACCTGTTAAAAGAAAGCGATCGTTCTTCAATACGAATTCCATCTTGAATGGCATATAGAGTCTCCTACGGGTGAATTCACTTGGTCAGCTAATTAAGATGTTTTGAATACATGTCACCGAGGAATAAACTGTGAAAAATAAAAAAAGCCTCAACCTCAGATAATTCAATTCTTAAATAAGATTTCTATACGAGTACAGCAATGAAGCTTTTCAGAAAAGAACACATTTGGAATCGGGTATGAAAAGCAACTGAAAAAATTCAGTTGATTCACAGCGGGGGAAAATAACCCATCATTCACCGGGCCAAACCACGTGATTGGTCAATGAGATACTTTCTTTGCTAATCGCCATTGACATTTGGTAAGATTACATCTACAGAATATAACAAAGCATCTTTCCGTGATTTGTACTTTTAATCTATGAAAACAACAGCTGTTCTAAAGAGAAGACTTAAACGCCGACGAAACGGCATGAGACAAAAGACTCGAAAAAACATTCCTAGCGGAAACACGTACGTTCAGAAAGAAATTAAGAAAATAAAAATATCAATCCTCTCCTTCGCTTATTAACCTAACAACGCTAAAATAGATCAATTTTACGCCTGCTTCCCACTGCATAGTGAGCATAGCATTCAATCTATTGCAAGGGCGAACAGACAAAGTTATATATCAGCTTGCTTCATTTCTTGGTCGGTAAATGTATGGCAGTGTTTGACTATCCATGTCAAGTTTATTTCGTAGGTTTTTTGCGCCTACTTCAGTAGCCCTTAGATTCTTGATAGCTTCTCCAGAAGGAATACTTGGCTAATTACATGCATCATCAAAGATGTATTACACTGGAAAGCCCTGTCTATTATAATGAGTTTATAGTATGCCATAAAATCTTTAATAGTTCAAAACAAAAGCGTCAATATCCTTTTATTTTCTCGATCGACGCATCTTATGTAACTTGGTATCAACTTTGCAAACATTAGCAGTAGGGGACAAATAATGTCAACGCGCTGTAAAAGGGAAATTCAAATATTTAAATATTTAGCAAAAATAGGCCATGAATCTGACAAAAGAGGTACTGTTATATAATTCGATGCATGTGATAAAAATCAATGATAATTGTTTACAATTTGGTTAAAATTATTGAATTTGTTAGAAATTAATAGAAGTCACCAAATAGACCAAGTTCAATATGATTGTATATAATTTTAAGTTTGGGTGTAAACATAGATATTATTTGCCGCCGGTCTAGTGGTGGGGCCGCGGCTAATTATGCGCAAAATTCCGTGTAGAACGGGATTAAAAAGCCGATAATGATCTGTGAAATGACCAAGCATGTAGGCCGGGCGTCCGATCGGGGGACACTTCGAGCTGTGCTAATCCTTTTACCCTTTTGTCCACCCCATCGGCATTTTGTCGCCCCATAAGACGATCTGGCACAAATTGCCACTCGCGTCTTTTCACATCTGCTAGTAAAGGTGTATTCCGCCAAAATGAGCGAACAAAAGGTCCACCATTTGTTACAATGTTCCTGAATAAGGGAGGGGTAGGGTAAAAAGTAAAGGCTTAAGGTTAATTTTTCACTACTAGACTCCGCTATCTTAAGCATTGTCGAAACAATTTATCACCTAATCCAATTCTGGAAAGACGCGAGTTTACCCAAAGTGTATATAAAACAACTACTCCCCCTAATGATAGCGAGCGCGTTTGTATAAACAAGAGTCTTCTTTAAAAATGACAGCGAAGTTTTCAGGAGTAGGGTTATCTGATTAGAAATAATCTAAGATTAAAAAGATCTATTTTTTTCTTTAGATGGCTCAAACATCTATCTGATCAGTGCGTAGTGCTCTTTTTGCTCTTTTAAAAGGTAAGTTATCTGAGGGATGTCAAACAATAGAAAGTTCTTGTATATTGTTTATGTTACACGAGATACTCGATGATAATTTTTACTTTTCAAAGCTGTACAAGAAACGTAAAATATTGTTGAACAAAATCGAATTCTACAATATCAAAGGAAACCCACACATCACATCGGATAAGATATTACAGAATGATGAGTTATTTTAGATTTATATTTGAATTCACTACCGTAACGCCAGTACAAAATATAGTGATTAATTTCTATGAAAATTTTCAGTGAAACAGATTTAAAGGAGCTAGGGTTTAGATTTCGGTGCAACAAAGGAGGAGTAAAAAGTGAAATATTTAGAGATGACTAATAGTTTTTAATCCAATGAACATGCCAAATGAGTAAATATTTCTTAGATTAACAAAACAGCATTTTATTTGTCTTATCAGAGACCTAGAAGTGGCACTTGTAGATGAAAAGTCTGCGACACGATCCAACATTCGATTAGCTGATGAAAAAGATAGAGTCGACAAGTTTGGTTTTTTTTTAAATTTGAGGACGGCCAAAATATCCCTTAACAACTAAAACACGTTAAAAAGAACCCTACTCACGTGCCATTTGCAATATTTGTTTCCTTCTTTCGAAAAAAAATGAGAGACAGCTTAATCATATCATAATGAAGGAGAATGGGTGGAAGGGGGTGAAATATTTCAAAGAATAACGGTACATGATTGTGTATGTTATATATTCGTCATCAAAAGCGAAAAGGTCTCGATTAATTGGTGTGAGAGGTATCGATTTAAGCAATGCTTTACTTATTTTTAATTGCAATTATGGTCAGTACGATAAATCAATTCATAAAGATCGAGATTCAAACAAAATAATTTTTCTTTTGAAGAAAGTTTTGAGTTAGAAAAATAAGAAATCAAACAAATTCTTTCAATTCGCTTCAAAATATCAGTGAAAAAAGAATAACACGAACTTCCATGCCGTAGTTAATAAAAATCTTTATCTTACCTTAAAGACCGATGGACGTCCAGTTTAATCTATATAATGATCCAGAGAAGAGAAGCACTTATCCCGACCACACCACGGCAAGATTGACGGAATATCGAACATATGTATATTTATATACCAGAGGCCAAACACCACCGCTCAGACACAGTACATTAGTACAAAAATGAAGGCGGTACTATTGGACTCGATTAATCTGACCACGAAAAGCTGCCAGACCGCCTTAAGTACTCGTGAGTAGTAAACACTTTTATACAGTCGGATCAGAGCTGCTGAGAGGATAATTGACAAATTCCTAGCTTAAAAAGCCGCTATCTTGTTAATTTTACACCGAGACAATTAAGTTGGGATGTCGACTGTTTTGCTGCCACAGATGTCAAGGCATACCCTCCCTAAGATAGGAGTCTCTATCAGAAACGCACTTTTTTACATCAACTTCTCGATCTAATTTTTTTTAAATGTGTGATTAAGTTGGCTGCAGTTGATTATAGAGAAGAAGAAAAAGGGAGGAAAAATTCACCCCTCTTGATATAATATATAACGCTAGGTACTTGAATAAATCACACGAAGAAACAATTCTAAAGGAACAGAGTTCTCGAGTTTTCATTTTTGTCAGCACTGTGAAATAAATTTAAAAGCGTTTGCCGAGATAATTTAAGATGATCATGACGTCGTTTCTGCTCTTGTTTTCATTTCCGTTTGATTTAGAACGATTGGAAACCGAATTGAGCAAAATTGTGACAGAGGGTTTTATTTTTATCTCAGAAATCATGCTTTTCAAGATTTAAACATTTAAGAACGTTGAATTATATTCAATTAGTGTGCACGATTTATTTTTTTTTTTTAAGAAAAAAAACCAGTTTAATTTTATACCACAATTGATAGCTGTATACATGTATATTTGTATATTGGGGTTATGTCCAGATAATATCTGCCATATACTATTAAATTAATTAATTATGATGAATTTGTAACAAGAAGACATTAATTTTCATCAGATTGAATGGCATATGACAAGCTTATCGGTGCGCGTTTCGTAACTCCAGGACATAGACGTGTTTTCGCGCTATTAGTGTGACCATCAGGTACTTTTGACACTTCGATGACGCTTTACAGGTATCCTTAAACGTGGTATAACGATATCAGTTGAGAAAACAAAACACCTTTTAAAATAACAATTACAAAATCTGATTTGTAGAAGCATGCGCGAATCTAGGGGGGGGGGGGTCCTGCAAAATTCAAATTTCTTTAAATTACATTATAAAATTACAAAAAATATGCCTCGAACCCCCTGGCAAACTCAAATAACCGTCGGACCCGCGCATGAGAAGGACGCCTTTGAATCATGCAAATGCATTTATATACAAGATTGTTGTTCAGATGAAAAAAAAGTACATATTACGAAATCTTGAGATTTTTATTAATCAAAACGCTGGAATTGCGATAAAATTTGATTAACAAAGCGACATGACAGAAATCGAAAGTATAAATTTCATTCAATCTCAGACTAGTGTTTCAACCGTTGTCTGGAATGGAGGAAAGCATGGCTCGGTTTTAGATTTGAAAAATAGCAGCGTATGTCTGAAATTTATCAGTCATTGGCGGACATCATAATTGAAGGGTTATGTTACTCGCGCTACAGCTGTGTTGATCTTTGAAAGTGGGTCTTCAATAAACCAAAATACGGCAAGAGACAACACTAGCATCGTATCCTCTCTTTTGTTATACACCTGCTTTCGTTTTCCACTTGAGTATTGAAGAGTTCCTGCACCACGAATCCCCTGGATTTCTGGTAAGATCTTTTGATCTTCTTCACTCTCGACGGATTTTCTGTGTGACAACTAAGAGTGATGTAAAACTGATATGAATAATTTTTTTATTATAATTTTTTTTTTTCTTTTTTTTTTTTTTTTTTTTTTTTTTAAATCATGAAAACCTTAATTTTCCTTTAGACGAGAATATGTCGTTTTAAGCAAAAAGTCTATCTCCTTTGAACTTTGCTAATTTTCATTTAGTTTAAGCTTTTAAATTAGGTTTGCGGTAAGGAATGATATATTGAGTAAACTAGTAAATACTTTAAGCTCACTGAAAATGCTAAAACAAGCAATGCTTTGGTTGCTTTCTTTCGTACCGGGTTTAGTTTTGTTAATACCAGGTATGTTGATGGGTTTCAACAATAAACAAAGGCGCACGTACAGGGAAATATTTATTTTGATGTGAAAAAAGACGATGATTGAAAATAAACACGAAATAAGGAACAGTTTGTTACCGACAGGAAGAAACTCATAAGCGCTAGGAATGAAATCCGAACGGAAGCAAAGTGAATTCCGGACCGATGATATTAACCAGATTTCAATGCATCCCGGATTTACCTTAAACACATGCAATTATTTGCTTAAATTTTCAAGTCAAGACACAAGGTCGGTTTTTCCAATTAACTACCAACTCCGTTTCAATTTTGAGGGAAAATGACAAAACCGATGTTCAGTCTATTTGCAGTAATTGACCCTGTCAGATCTAGAGACAACCTGCTGTAGGTAGCGCTGCTTCAAGCATCAACGTTTCACTGCTTTTTTATTCCATATCATGTGTTAAATCTATCAGTTAAACGTTCTTAAGACGTTCATATTTTCTGCCTGACATGAGAAAAGAGATTTTTTAAACTACTTGAATCATTAGCATGTTCTTAGCCATTGATAACTACGGTTATAAACGGCTGCCGACTGGTTCGCATTTATAGTAAACTGGCGATTGTCTGGTTGAAAGATAAAACAACTCCGCTTGTATATACCGATGTTATCGCGATGTCACAGAGCTATCCTAAAAGAAACTGATGCAGAGAATACGAAAATTTATGTGAAATAAATGAGAAACGGATTCCGGTTTCCTTTTTAATGCTGGAAATAGAATAATACCTAATAGATGTCGCCGGCGGATGAAAATTGTACGCACAGTACATATATACTTATTCGTTGGGGGAAAAGAGTAAATATTATTTACATTGTGTGCTTTTGTTTTTACAAATGCTTTATTGAAAGTAATAAACTGTTTTTTGTAATGAAACCAACCTCTCTCTCTCTCTCTCTCTCTCTCTCTCTCTCTCTCTCTCTCTCTCTCTCTCAAAGCTCATGTAATTGAATGAGTGTTTTCCATTCTAATTAAGGAGGCTGGGTGGTCAACATTCTACCCATCAGATCTGCCTTCAAATTTTAAATATGATATTTTTGTCAAAAAACTTTTTATTTGTAAAGAAGAAATCCATAAAATTTAGATTTAAAATTTGAATATTTTTATATATCTTTCTACAGAGCTCTTCATCTAAATGAAAATTTATAAAGTCTAAAAATGGCTACGACCATCGAGCCCTCTTAATTAAGCAGAGTTTTGTTTCTTACAGTGTATGTACATTAATACATACATGTACAAATGTATATTGAAATATATGTACATGATGACGTCATGTACAAAGTATGCTTTCCTGAACCAAAATTTCTCAACTGAATTTGTAGCTTTCTGTGTGTATCATTGTAATTTATTTTGCATTGGATAAAGGATTCATTCACTTTTTAGGGTGGACGATTTACTGTTGAACACTATTTACATAACTTGTAAACACTTGTAAATTGCATTTATTTCAATCTGCTCTTTTACCTTAAACCAATTTAGTATTAATATTTAATTAGTATCAATATTTAAACAATTCAGTAATATATAAAGAAATTTTTATCACAATCGACTGTAAAATATGTTCATACCAACAGGTTTAACTTATGCAAGTTTTACCAAAATATACCCGTCCGGTATTCGCTAAATTGTTGATTAGCAATTGACTTCTGCGAGTGTCTTTTGAGAAAGTATTTAGAGAATCATTTGATATGAAAATAATATTTTCAAGAAACAACGAAGATGAATGGGGGAATGGTTTGGCGCTTCTCGGTACGTGTACTTTATTAGTGCCTTGATTTAACAAAACCACAAAAATATTCTAACACCGCCCTTGTGGTTTGTAGGTATAAGTGAACGAAAGACGATCGGGTCGGCCGTTTTGTTGTGGGTTTTTTTTTTTTTTTATAAAATTGACAAAAAGAAATTGCAATAACTAGTAAATACACAGATATATACATGCATCAGACGTCGGTTTGTAAAGGCCATTAAATCTCGTGGTGATTTCGTATGGCATGCGTAAAATAATTCTTACTAAGAGAGATAACTTTAGTTTGAGAGTGTGGATATATATGATGTACTCTCATTTAACATCTTCGTATATAGTATTGTATACGATAATACACCTTTAAAAGGAGAAGGTTTTTGTCAGTCTTTCTTTAAGACTTTTAAAGGAATTATCTATAAATTAACTATAGGAACAATTTCTAAGATAGCAATAGCAGTTAGCAATAGCATACGACAAGTGTGTTGAAACAGATATTTCATGGCTTTTCAAAATTAAAAAATCCAAACAAACAGTCACACATGCATCAAAATCCAGAGAAGATTTTAAGTGTCTAAGTTGACAATCTATACTTATAAATGAAGACATTTTGCCAATAGAATACGAAATGCCTGCACCGGAGTTACTGCTAACACCTTTGATATTTTAACACGTGTGAGATGATGTCCGTAAACTATAATTGAATTTCACCTGATCAATAATTATTGTGACATTAATTAAAAACCTACCAATGACAATGACAATGACAATGAACTTTATTCTCATAACTGAATAAACAGTGAAGAGAAAATACA
>WFKH01010931.1:19300855-19313845 GCA_016163765.1 Magallana hongkongensis | reverse complement strand
GTTTTATTTATAATTCTAACAACATGTTAAAGTTATAATGAAGGGATTGTATATCTATTCTTGTTTACAAATACATTAAAGCTGAATGCATGTGAATTGCAAGTGGGTACTTCAAATCCTCTCTTCGGCTAGCTAATTTTGAGATTAATTACTAAAAAGATATCATAATATTTGAGTATCCTCTTATAAATATTGTGTTTAATTATACATGTACAATGCAAAAGTTCAGTTTTATATTTAAGGTGGCTCGACACACCGATATATGTTTACATATTAGATTTTAAAAAATATCACCATTAACGGTTTTGATTTTAATAAATATTTTTTATCTAAAAAATTAAGAAATTACCTGACCCTTATTGGCATATATTAGTTATTTTTACCATGCATGAATTCTAAGCTCAGAAGTATCTGGTTTGCAGTAAAAAAAATTATATTAAAGCCATATTTTGGTGTCAATTACATTATGCTGTTAAGATTAAGAAGGACGCATCCGTGTGGTCGTACAGATTATAGAATCTCTATAACTTTATAAAAATACGTGACTGCTGTTTCACAACGCACTTTAAATGTTATTTTTCAAAGTGCGACAATTTTTTAACCTTGTCAATTAAGCATTGAATGCTTATTTTTGTATATATTTTTGGCTAACGCGCGGTATTCAATTTGTCTGCACGGTCTGGTGTGTTATAGGACCGACGATGTCCAAAAATAAGCATTTAATGCTTATATTTATATTTTTTGAAACTTCTTGCCTTGTCTGCAAATGTGATTTATACCTTAAAATTACAGTATTATCCTAAGGGTAAGTTCAAATTAACGGAAGAGCACTGTAACAGCCACAAGCGTGAACTTTTGTTTTCGCTTGTGACGTTGTACAGCGTTTAACGTTTGTGACGTCATAATAAAATTAACCTTTCGGTATATTGTGTGTGTTACAGTGTTGTAACTGCAGTAGCTTTCCATACACTTTACATGCACAAAATATGTGGAATATAAATATCCTACTTTTTAAATTTCAATTTAATTTAATTTAATTTAATTTAAAATTGTTTACTAAGTACTTTGTTTAAATCAACCATATTTTTCAAGGCGTGTTGATATGGTTGATTTAAACAAAGTAAACAATTGTGCAGGGTTGGTCAAAATTAATTTTATTGAGACTTTCAAATAGAATAAATAATAATTTTAGAATAGTTTAGCTCAATGTGATGATAAAGAGAAAAACCCTTGGGATTTTTAGCTAACCTGCATGATTAGCAGTTTCTCGATAAAAAGGGTATTGGCTAAAACTCGCGTAGTTCAACAATTTACATATGGAGACCAACAGTCGAGGGGTCGGACCTTCTTCATGTTAACAATTTGAATGATGTACTGGTAATTGGAATATCTTATTCTTTGCACCGCCCATTCCTAATGACGGCTGCAGAACTGTAGCTCTACTGGAAATTCGGGTTGACGGACAGTGGACCGTCAACCCCAATTTCCCTTAGAGCTACAGTTCTGCAGCTACGGTAGATCATATTCATCAATGTTTACAACAAAGTATTAACACTTAATCAGGTGTTTTATTATCAAAAACTAACTCCAGAGAGAGTTTTATACATATGTTTTCAAAGTGCTTTAAGTATAAGTGTCTCCATGATAAAAATGTTTATATACGTGAACACGGTTCGGTTTTTTTCTTCAAAGTGCATTCAATTGGTCCCGTACGCACTTTAAAAAAAATAAAGTGTGTCACTCACACTGCTGCACCTGCTCGTCTGACAGTTCAGGGGAAAAAGTACATCAATATGCACAAAACGTGTATTATTTATTCGTTGGGTGAACCTGTGAGAACACGGCTCATATATACATGCATTCCATTTCGTGCAAAATGTTTTCCTAACAACATGTAACATACAAACTTGCCTGGAATTCACTTTCAAGTTGTATGAGATCATATACCACAGTACATGTATGTGAATAAAACACCCATCGCAGTCGAAGTCGTTTGTGAGAAGGAGTGGTAATGAAAGCTCTTTTTTTGGGGGGGGGGGGGAGGGGGGTAGGGATTATAATAAAAGCTTTGCATGTTGCAAAATCCTACAGTGAGCTTATCAATAAAATCTACTTTAATTAGAAATAAGAGTTTTTTCACTATTGTGAAACAAATCTATGGCCGATATCTGCGCATTCCATCCTTACTTTCTTGCAAATCTGTTCAAAGTTAAATCAACACCACAAATAATTTGTGTTTTCCATGAAACCAAAAATCGTATTGCTGCAAAAAATTAAGAAAACGTTTTAAAAAGTGATGCTTCTAAAGAACCCTGTTTCAAATGTTTACATATTGTGGTTATGTCAGCACGATCTGCTTATCTATTCGATAATAAACACTCATATGAAATGCATCTAAATAATAAATAACTTAACAGATAAAAACGGGGTTCGTTTTTGCATATATATATATGTATATCCACAAGAGTTACCCCGCTTCATCGAATTGAGTGAGGTGTCTTATTTTTTTTAGACGACAACATGGCGTTTTCGCTCTCTTTAGGCTTTATACAATGGATTTTACTTTATAACCAATATGAGTCTGTTCAACATATTTTTTTTGATCGACGCATGAAATGGAATTAAATTGCCTGAAAACATCAACATTGCGCTTTGTTTTGTTTATTATTTGATTGCATATTACAACGTGGTATGAAAAGTATTCAGGGGGACTTATCTTGTTGTGGCTCCAAAAGGTTTGAACAAAAGTTCTAAAAAATCACGAGGTTCTGGCCTTACGATATGTCAGATTGATAGCAAATGTCCTTTCTGATACAATACAAAAACTAAAGAGACATATAGAACAGAATGTTAGAAATTTGTCAGGTAAATCTTTTTGAAGATATTATAAACTTAAAATGTTTAACAGTAGCAAAACTTTTGCTGTTCATGTCGTATGATAGATTATTTTTCTAAGGTAAAACGATAGCTCATCTAAGCGGAACAGTGAATGTTTTGGTATTTGGAGTTTTCCTAACAAATAGAAAATATATCTTGAAATTCTTCAAATAGTCAAGAATTATAATTTAATATTGTGTGCATCAAACATTTTTCAAAAAGTTTGGAACCTTTTCATTACATGTACTTTCAGTATTAGATGAGATAGGTTTTGAGTGGCTAGTTGTTTTCTTTTTTTTTCTTTCGACCAATGAACATGTAAATTTAAAAATTGTTAGCTAAAATCGTGACCACTCCCTTTAAAGAAGACGCTGGGATTTTTTTTAACGTAATAAATGAAAAAAAATGAGTTTATGATAGTATCTATTATTTAAAATATAAAGACATATGTAGAAATTATAAAATGTATAACAGATATTGAAATCTGTTATGGCAAATGCATTAATTGCCCTTAAAAATCATTCAAGATTTTTGTTGTATATTTTTCTATTGTTTACATCATCATTTAAATAAAATTATCGATACAAATAAATTTTCTATATTTTTATTCGTCACAGAAAACACATTGAAGCAAAAGCAAGAACGTCAACTTTTTTTTAGACATACATGTATTCATATTAAGTTAAATTATTTGGCATGTGTCAAAAATCGTTCGCGTGACTGACGGAGTTGCATTACATTAGAACCATTTTAACAAGAGCTTGGACTTTGGGTAGTTGTGTCAAACACTTACAGCAATGTGACGTAGGCCTGTCTATTTCATTGCTGGCCACTCAGCCACGGCTCTTTGAAATCAACAAGATTTGTCTGGCTTTTGATCTAAGACTGAGCAATCAATGCATATTTCACTCGAAACCAGCGTCATATTTAGCTTGTTTTGATGCAAGAAATCGATAGTTGGGTCAGTCCTACCGAAAGTTCAAGGTCTTGTTAAAATGGTTCGGTCTATTTTGAGAAATGGGTGTCCTCTTTTTTGGTCTTCTGAGATAGTTAATAAATAACATTTTCTTGACTACTTTGTCAAGAAAAAAAATAAACTGACTATTTTTTAAAGAATTTCAGTGCGAGGCCTAACTGGAAGGTTGTTTTTGAATTAGGCGTTATCTCCCTTGCCATGTACTCTCTACGAAAGAAGTCAGTAAACAGAAGGGTTAAATAATCGACACGATGTTTCGTAAGGGAAACGTGGAAAGTTCACCAGCATGGCACATATCATTTTAGAATAAGGTAATTCATCTTTTATCAATTAACTCCTAGTTTTAAACAATCAGATTCTTGTATGCACTGTAATAAATCAGTCACATGGCCATGATTAAAGGCAATTCGAACTACATGTAACTCTAATGAATCCATCAGCTGTTAAATGTTACATGTAACACACAACACCGCCATAAGTGCTTTGATCAAACTAAACTTAAGATTATGAATGCTTTATCTGCACTTTAATTTATGACGCATTGTAGCAGTAAAATGGAAAGAAAAGTCACAGACGTACATGTCATATGTCCCTTTCACTGTTCAAAGGAGTCGGCAATTTTATCAATTTGTTGTAAATAAATGAGAAACGGGCAAAATCCTAACAGTGAGCTTCGTGAGCATAGCGAGCATTTTTCTAACCTTATAAAGAATTGCACATGACACAGCCTATATATTTACAAAATATACACCCCCAAGGCACAAGGTCAAGCATTGAAAGTGTATATGTAATGCAGGTAAAGGGATGTTTCGCACCTAAACATGTTTCGCCCTGAGATAGTTCGCTCCTATTCCGATACGCCCTGAGATGGTTCACGCTATATTCATGATAAAAAGGACATTTCAAAATAAAATGATCCTCGTCTTCGGTAAATCTCAAGTGAAAGGCCAGCTATAATTGTTATCACAACACAATTCACACCTCTTGTTCTGACAGAACCTAATAAAACGGCATGGTTGCAAGGGGTTCATAAAAATTGTTAAATAAACATTCTAAACAACGAAGCACGCTATCCTGAGAGTGCATGTATAAATGCAAACACTGTTTCAATGGCTTTTTATAACATATTTCAGTTCTTGTATAGGTTATAATTAATTTCAGAGGAATGATAATTCGAGAAAAATATCTAAATACAGTGAGATGTTTCCCTCCGAGGCCGGTGCGAAACATCCAGGTGCGAACCATCTCGGGGCGAAACAGATTAGGTGCGAACCATCCCAGATTCATAATGTAGGGAATTACAGTCAACTCGTAACCAAACTGACTCCTACCCAAACAGACTCGTAATCAAATAGTCCAGTCGTACCCAAAACTCTGTGGTCCACTCGTACCCAAACATTTGATTACGACTTCACTAGTCAACTCGTACCTATGGAAATTTTATAACATTACATATAATTACATTACGAATTTTGTTTGTAAATTTACAGTATTACTTTTACAGGTATCACTGTGTGTAATGTTATTTTTTTAAAAATTGACTTCGATTATTTATTATGCCTGCCTTCAAAGAGTGAGAAGAATTTATAAATTTTGCAATATAATTAATCAGTCTTGCATGTCAACAGAAATTGTCTATCAAATGTTCATATAGGAAACTCTTTGGCGACCTTAAAGCAGACGACATTAAACTTTGTTTGAAGAAATCCAAATTTCTGCATTCAATTATCTCATAATTTCTAAATTATTTGTACCCGGTAATTATATCAAAACTTAAGCTAATCAGCTCATCTTTTATCAAAATAACATTGTTTACAATCATATTTTCATCACATTTTTAAAAATACAATTATTTAAGTAGTTTTGATTTCTGACAAGTATGTAAGTATTTAAAATAAATTTTATAATAATGTCGATATATTGTTCATGGGTACGAGTCGACTACTGAAGTCGTAATCAAATGTTTGGGTACGAGTGGACCACAGAGTTTTGGGTACGACCCGACCATTTGATTACGAGTCTGTTTGGGTACAAGTCGGTTTGGGTACGAATTCACTTGATTCCTAATGCATGCATGTATATGACAATAATGTTCAGTTTTATTCAGAAATGCTGACAAAGTAATTTCAAATGGGGTTATATGTGTATATTGCATTAAGGAAAAGTTCAATTATGAATTACAGTTACAATTAACCTTTTTGCTTGTTAAATCTGTTGAGATATACGTGTTTTTCTTCTGCAGCAAAATCCAAACCCGCCAGAAAGCATTACATGTATTAACTTACCAGTAGATGTACTATGCCTATCAGGAAACTTATTTGTTCCTACAGGGCACTAGTGTTCAGAAGCCAGGTCTTTTTCGAAGACAAATACTTAGTATGGACAACGACGGCAGTGTCTGTTGCACTATACGGACTCGGAGATCTGCTAGCACAGTATGTACAGTTGAAAAAGAAAAAGATGGCACGCATGGACACTCTACGCTCAGGAAAAGTCGCTGCAGCCGGTTTTGTGATCGGTCCGTTCATACACTACTGGTATAAACATCTGGACCGGATATTTCCTGGACGTGGTATGAGAACCGTGACAAAGAAAGTTGTGATTGATCAGGTCATCTGCTCTCCCATTGTCATAGCATTGTATTTATACACCACATCATTATTTGAGAAGAAAACTATCCATGAAATTAACAAGGAAATCATGCCTAAGAGCATTGCCTTGTTTGTGGCTGAGCTTCCTATCTGGCCCCCAGCACAGTATTTCAGTTTCTTTTACCTCCCCACGAAATACAGGGGTGTGTATGATAATGTGGTATCATTTGGATATGATTGCTTATTTTCATATGTAAAGTTTGATTCAGAATTAGGTACAGAATGTGCAAAGAAAGAAATTGAGAACTTGGCAAACAGTGTTCATATCAAAGACAAATTAAAATCAGGCCAGCATTAATAATTTATATGTTTGATGTACTCTGACCCAAAATTTTCATGGTGGGTAGGTAGGTAGCTTTTTTTTTTTTTTAAATTTTCTTGCATATTGATAATCTGATAATCAAACTTTTTTTTCTATACTGAGAAAGCTAAACAAATTCAATATTTAATGACACAAAAGCATAATCTAAATGTGCTTTTAATATGACATGGACAATCAATTAAAAAAAAAAATCAAATTCAAAATGCTGAAAAAAATCATTGGGTAGGGGCAACTTTGATGGGTCAATCAGAGTACATCAAACAATTCAATTTTTAATTTTGGCCTCACATAGTTACTGCAAATACACGTATATGTAGTCTACCTTCAGAAATGGTTTATTGGTATTTACACTGAAATCTTCTTGTAATTTTGTTTGTATGTTTTTAAATTAAAGTATATAATTATTTTTTTTTACCAACTCAGGTATATAATTATGTTCATGTTGTAAGGAGGTCAAAATATGTGCCAAAGATTTTATTGGAAAAAATAAAAAGAGTAAAATTATTTATTTGAGTTTTTGTTTTGGAACATTTTAATGTTTTTGAATGATTTTGAGTCATTCATCTATGTGTCATTATAGTTATTAAATTGTCAGATAAAATTTTTCATTTTAATGCAAGCTTCTTCAGTAATGTCTAGTAAAGCAGCAAGCTTGATAAGTGTAATAGTATACATGAAATACCTGATAAAATTGCAATTGCCTAAAAAGTTACGAGAGTTATCGAACTTGCATTGCTGAATTTTAGTACTATCTCAAGGGTTCACACTATCCTGAACATGACGTGACCCGTGGATTTACTAATAAAGATCAATATTAATTTCATAAATTAAGCATTTTTATCAAAGCACGCTAAATATTTGTACTTTTAATAATAGTTCAAATTTTTTTCTGTACAAATGGTTATGAAATTTTTTTGTTGTCATCGGGCCACTTCATGATATTCAGAAATTGTAACAATGAAGAATTAGTGTAAAATCAATCAATGTTGAAGAAAGCAAGTTCCACGAGTGCAGGATAAAACTACTTAGTTCTTGAACCCTTGGGAGGGGAGTGTGATCAACTGTAAGATTATTTTCGGCTTTCTTTTGATAACCATTTGGCCCTATCATTACGCGGTACATGCCATCTTGCAGTTCCCTGCTTATATATACGTATGTACTGACTTCTGGATGTCATGTTTTTGTACCCAATGAAAAAAGCATTAGAACTTGGAGAAGGGAGTAATTAATGATAAACAAAGTGAAAAGAAAAACAACTTATTTTGGAGCTTGAATGTCGGCAAGTTTCTGGAGGGTAATTAGGGGTGGGGGGGGGGGGGGGGTACAGGTAGTCCTTCTCCAAAAAATTTTTGGAATTTAATTCAATAAAATAATATAATCTTTTTATTTTTTTCCTCCTTAGCTAGTGCACCATTTGGTGTGTAGATAGTATTGACAAGTGTAGATTAACAAATTATTGCTCAAAGTCATCGCTAATTACGGGTATCTACGGTTTGACAGGAAATACCGGTATAATTATATGAATACTTATATCTACCGAATATTTTCTCGTGATTTACATACTTTTACTTGTTTTATATGGATACTTGAAGAAAGACATGAATATAAACAGTAAAATGCTATTATATATATATAGTTAGTGGTTCATACATTCTTTAATTTGAAAGTGGTGATCGTTGCAGGAAAAAAAATGCATAACCCACATATACATATAGGTTTTGTATTTTTTCTGAAGTGGCCAGTTTGTCATTCTCCCACATTTGGCCTCTTAAAACAGGTGCGACTGTTTAATATAAATTTAGATGAACATGAAAAAAAATCACTATTGGTCATGTTAAATCCGAAATAATGGAACTTCTCGACAAAAATCGCATAGCAGACCCTAATAACTTTTCTTAAATCTTATGTAGTACACGCAAATGATTAATAAAGAACATTCCAGTCTTTTGACTTTTCTGTTTTCCAAATTATTAATAATTTTGAGGAACAAGGCACAAAGTATGCAATTCATGTGTGTATTTTGTGGCTGGAAAAGTCTTTGTTTGAATTGGTACTAGACTAGACATAGGAATTCGAAGAGAACAAACATTCCTTATTTTTCATACCGCGATTGAGATTGTGGGGATTTTTTTTAATTAAGCACCGTTGCTAATAACGTTGTGATTCCAAGGTCCGTAACTATGTGTGAAGATTTAACATTCCTCGAATTGTTTCAATTATACTCGATTTTATTCATATTATGAAGATTTTTGTGTAGATGAATTAGAATGCGCGGAAGGCAATGTGTTTGTATTTTGTATGTGTGTGTGTGGGGGGGGGGGGGGGGTTAAAGTACGTGCCATTGAAACGCTACTGTCCGCCTTAAGTTTATTATTTTCCAACTTGATAAGAAACTAAATATGGCAAAAGAGGTACACAAGCAAAAAAAAAAAAAAAAAAATCCAATGAAACACTGGAAACGAGGTTAATTTTGAAATTCACCATCTTTTACAGACGTGGGAATTAAATTGAATCATTTGTGGCAGCTGCAAGTTCAAATCGGCATTGTTTTAATCATGTTACTTGCGACAAACTTGAGGGATAGTTTTAATGTTAAAGTATATTGTACTCGGTCAGTATTGATATATTTCAAACCCAAAAAAAAAATCAATCTTGCGTTTGTCCAGTAAGCAATTACTGCTACGACTTGTATACTAGTATGTCATATAACGCAATTTTTCAAGGATACTTAGTCTACAAACAGTTTATAGAATATAATTTCTTATTAGATACATGTAGCTATATCTGACAAAAACTATTTGAAATGTCTTGTTGTCTAGTAGTTCAAAGACATTGGCATTGAAGGTCACATGACATCAAAACACGGAGACGGCCAGAAATTAACGAAATTTGTTACGTAAAAAAATATAAACATCGAAAGACTAAATTAGACTTCAATTATTTTCTTTTAACTTCAGCCTTCTTTAAAAGACAAATAAATCTTTGTGTTTTATCATTTAATTCTTGTTTTCGCGGATTGGGACGCCAGTAAAGAAAGCCCACAGAGCTCTCAAACTTAAGAATTTAATTTTAAACAGATTTAGTATCCAGCTACTAACTTCTCCCTTTGCCAAACACTCCCATACTCTACTGGTGTAAAACACATTAAATATAATTACAAATAAATGGAAAATGTACATCGATTATTATAATTATAACCATAACATTATCCCGTACCCAGCTTGAAGTCTCGTGTTGAACTGAGAGGGGTTTTCAAAATGGCGTTTTTGCGCGTGCGCTCAACTAGTGACGCTGCGGTACATAGCGTACGTTATTGGTTTTTACTTACTCGAAGAGACGCTCGAGCGCACATGCGCGACCCGGGATTCTCTGTGTTGGTGAAAAAAGTGAATTGGTTTTAATTCTAGACTTTCTTTCATGCGACTCTTAATGTTTTTACTTGTAAAAACACCGGGAAAGAAACGACGCCCTGGCAAGAACAAAATTAGACAACGGCCATGCATGTTTGTTGATTGTAAGAATTCCTTGAATAAATCAGCGCCATTTTTCATTGCCTTCAGTTATTTATAGTCGTGTTACCCAAACTATTTGTAATATAAAAAAAGAGACAAGGCACTTTTAAAGAAAATTCAGTCAAAATTAATTTCTTCTTTTCAGTTCCACATAAGCCAGAAATCATATATTTCTTGTGCTGCACATAGTGTGTACTGTCCATAAATGAAATAGAATTTGAAAAAAAAGTTTGATAATGAAATGCGGATAAGTATGGATGGATGGATTCTGCTTCATAAATTTTCATCTTTAATTAAAGGAGTTAAGCGACTACATACCCCAACTAATCATTTAAATGCACTTTACAATTAAAAAGTTTAAAGGAAGATTTTCGTTTGTTTTATGATGTAGAGAATACAGATCATTAGGTATTGTAATTTGTACCTCGTTCCATTCAGTTGCTTCTCTGTTCAAAACTTATTGCAAATCTGTTCAAGCTGCTGGTCACGGTTAAGTATTAGAATTCGGATGCAAGTAGAGTGTCATTTCTTTTTTTAATATCCAGTGAGATGCTCGATGAAAAAGACTCCATGCAGTAACAAAGCACTTGTATAAATTGGTTCTCGTTCATGTGCAGGTCTGTCTGAAATTATTTTTAATAAAGATGGAAAATTGCTGATGAAGCATACATAGCTGGTGTTGTACTAACAATGACAACCCAACGGTAACATGGTCGGCTTGAGAAAAGGACGCCAAACTTAGCAGAACGTCACATGACGTACTATGATACATATCTGATACAAATCTTTATTATGCTTCAGTTATAGCCATTCTTGCGGACAGATTTAAGTTCTGTTTCGTATTACAACACGCAAACCTATTAAATAATAATAATTGAAAAAATTCTGCAGCTGGTACTTATATTGTAACTGTATCATTGTAATGGATTTCGTATACCTTGACAGCAAAGATTTGAAAGAGAGAGAGAGAGAGAGAGAGAGAGAGAGAGAGAGAGAGAGAGAGAGAGTCCGAATCCCACATGGTTTATGAAAAATAAGTGAAATAATTTTTTGGTATGGCCCACCCCGACTCCCACGGGAAAATACAGCGTCTAGAGTATTATAAAAAGGACGGAAGGGGTGCAGAATACTTTCTTAAACGTGAAAGCACATTTGAGGAACTACCCTCCAATCTGTGTTAAATCGAGTGCAGCATTCTAAAATTAACGACTCTTTCGAATTGCCATCAACAGTCGTGTCAGGAAGGGTAGGGACATATTGACGGATCTATTTCCATCATCGGATTAACTAATCCGTGCATTGTCAAAACAGATGCGATAATCCTTCCGCCAAACATTTGGCACAAGCGCTGCTGCTGTAAGGCTCCCTGAAATAAGCATTTCCGTGTTATGTAATTTTCTGATAATGACACGTGCTTCATTTCTTCGGAGATAACAATTAAAACCAGATACATCTGAAAAGCCGATTTTGTGTATCTTCACTAAAAATTGTTTATTTTTCAACAGCCTCCAATCAGTGTCAAAAGAAACAAACCGCGGATTTTTTATCCAAAGAAATCCTTTAATATTACGAGCAATCTCTCTTTTTATATCCAAGAAAAACATACATTTTCTCAAAAAAGAAAGTTTACAATAATTACACTACGCTAAGGTTTTTACTAAGCAATGTCTTTATTACGATAATTATTGCATTTATTTTATTCGCGTATTTCTCCTTCAATTTCAGAAGAGTATCAGATTTTGAAGCATATTAATAAAGAAATCTTGCAAAGAGTTATATACTCCTATGATTTTTTTTTCTTTTGAAAGAATATCACTTTTCTAAACATAAGAAAACTACCCACAGAGAGTCAAAGTAGCATTTCCTTGTTATCTCGCCATTATAAAGTGTTGGTCGTGACGTTTTTATGTATTTCATTATTTTTTCTTTTGTTCAGATAAAAAAGAATGAATTATAGAAAAAAAATGAATAAGTTTCCCTACTATCAAACTGTATAATCAAGTTGAAGCTTTTTGCACCATGTCTCGTGGGGTATTTAAATCATTGCGCAGTTCAATGCAGATGTTCTAACTTATGTTACTGAGAATGTTTTTGTCTCAAACTTCTTGCCAAAATTAGATTCTAAGAGAGGGAGGGGGAAAGTATATATTACATTTCAGATTACAAGAACTTACTGATTGCTTGAAAATAGCTTGTGACATTCTACGTCAGCTGGAAAAACACGATGAGATTTCGAAGTTAAAAAATATTTAAGTTAATATTTCTTTGTGTCTGCTGTTCCCGATGTACAAAATGAGTGAGTTTTGGACCAAAAACGTGTAAAAGAATCTCTGAACACGTGTGCATGGATTCTTCAGATTTGTCTAAACTAGCCACATGTTTCAAAAAGTGATTTCTTACGTAGTTCCTTTGTTAAAATTATTTTTTCCAGAAAGCTAATTGTTTGAATGCAAATCAGAGAAATGAGCTTTGGTCCGCTTTTGTTTGCTAGATAAGCTCTTTACTTAGGTTAAATATATATGATGTCATTTACTGATACCTAAACAATTGGTATTGTGTCTCATGTTGTAATAGCTATTGAGTCTCATGTTGTAATAGCTATTGAGTCTCATGTTGCAGTAGCTATTGTGTCTCATGTTGCAGTAGCTATTG
>WFKH01010931.1:19271838-19300630 GCA_016163765.1 Magallana hongkongensis | reverse complement strand
ACAGTAGCTATTGAGTCTCATATATTACAGTAGCTATTGAGTCTCATGATGCAGTAGCTATTGAGTATCGTTTGTTGCAGTAATTATTGAGTCTCATTTTGCAGTAGTTATTGAGTCTCATGTTGCAGTAGCTATTGAGTCACATGTTTCAGTAGCTACTGAGTCTCACATGTTTCAGTTACTGCAGTTACTGTTGTTATTTAGTCCCATCACGATCATGGATACGGTAGATACTAAGTTTCATGTTGCAGTTGTTTTTAAGTGTATGAAGTTAGTATTGAGTCTCATGTTGCAGTTTTCTCATAATGCATTAGTTACTAGTATTGGGTATCCTGATGCAGTATGTATTGCTTACACGTTAGATAAGTATTTTTTTATCCACTCCTCCTCTCCTGAACCTTTTTGATAATCAAATGTTTAAGTAGTAACTGTTATTGCGTCTCATGATCAAATACATTCGGATCACACTCGCCCTTTTCCGTAACTGATAAAATGAGTTATTTGTGGTTACGGAAATGGCCGAGTAGTACAATTGGTTCAAGCAGTTATTGAGTCTCACGTTCAAGTAGTTTTTGGGCTCATGTTTCAGTATAAGTATTGAATTTCGTATGGGTACTGAGTCGAATTAGACACCTGCTAAAACATACTAAGACCATATATAGACCATATAGACTAAATACCTACGGATATATGAGACTAATTCCTAAAAGCACCATGAGACATGAGACTATCATTTTTTTGCAACATGAAACCCAACCATTTTATGAAAACATCCACTTCTAAATTTTATTTTATAATGCCGAATGTATAGAGAAGGGAAAGTTTCGAATCTACATGTAGCAACCTTTCATGATTCGAGCTTGGTTTGTGATGGACTGAACTTGAACTTCAGAAATCCCACACACGAAGCAAGCAATGCCACAGAACAAAAAGAAGTTCATACCGACATAGAAAAAACCCAACCAGTTGTGTCATGCGTTTATAGGATTAAGAATTACAGAAATTGAGATTTTTGTGATAATTTAGGGGAAATTAGATGTCTGGACAAATATACTGAAGACTTATTATAAAGATAGCCAGATGTTGAATAAGTGAAATTGACAATTTTGAATTACCATGCACTTATGATTTCATTAAATTATGTTTTATTTCTTTCAGCACTGAAAGTAAGAACCGTTTTCATGTGGTGACCTGATTCTGTCATGTTGAGTAAGACACAAATTTTCGCATGTCGACCAGGATGCTTTTTTAACTTTATGTATAAACTCTTTATTTCTAAACTACAAACTTTTAATGCGTATACATTGACTTAAATGAGATTTGATATTGCATAGCCAGGTGAAAAAAATGCTCTATTTAACTTAAGGAGGCTGGGTGGTCAACAGATTTACCTTAAAATTTCAGATATGATTTTTCCCCTATAAACTATAAAGTAAAGAAAAATTCCTCATAATTTTGCTCTGAAATTTGAATATTTCCTCGCATCTTTATGCAAGCTCTCCATCTAAAGGAGTTTAATACAGTCTAAAAAATGGCCACGGCCATCCAGCCCTCTTAATTACGAGATATTGAAGATAGGAGTATATTTCGACCTGTTTACTTATTAACATATAGCGTTTATATCCTTATACATTGGTGTTTTGAACATGTTTAGAAAAGTATCCCCTACTGAAGATAATATCGAGATGTATGTAAAAAAAAAAAGTTAAAAAAATATTCCAACATTGTTTTGACAAAGAACAAAAATAAGTCGAAGAAATAAATGACTTAATTGCTTATTATGCTTGGATTTAAATGTTTGGAGAGACTTTTAAAAGGAAAATAATTAACATTTTTTGGAATATGAAAAAAGACTGTAACAAAACATTGGTAAAGAAAATGTTAGTATTGTAACCTAGCCAATCTTGATCTATGCCATGTTACACCAAAAATATGAAAGATAAACCTTAATATCTTTTACATTTGAATTATCTGACATTTTGGGCTAATAAAAGCATCATTATTGCTTTATTCATTTGAATTCTCCGACATTTTGGGCTAACGCATTATTTTGATTTATTATCACCCCAAATCAAAACACACATAGATCTATTTTGTCTTTGTTTAGAACAGTTTGTAAACCTCACCCCTGCCCCATTAAGAGATACCGTTCTGCTGAAGAGGTTTCGTTTTGTCTGTCTGAATGTCCGTCTTAGCGTCCGTACCACGTTACATTTTTGTATTATGGCAATATTTTGGTTACCATAAGATCATAATTATCTAAGCTCATTCTCGGTAACCTTATAGAACGTCACTTGTCGCCGTAAAACACTGGTATTTTAAACGTCCCCACATCGTCAGAAACCCACGGGTGATCACGTCTTTAACTCATCACCCGTGGGTGATGACTAAAAGACATTCACCCGTAGGTACCCGACGATAGTGTGCCCACAGTGTTACTTGAATTTCAGTCAATTGAATTTAGGTATGCATGGCCCACAATTTCTTTATCGAAAAACGATGAAAGTCTGAGAAACAGAAGAGGGTGTATTTTTAGGAACAATACTCGAGGTTATCAGATTGGTTGACTATATAACGGGTTTATATCTTTTGGTTAAATTCTGGTTGTAATATTTTTTTCGATTGGCTAATCAAATTTATTTATTTCGTATAACATAACTTGCATACGACACAATACTAATTGAATCCACTTGATGTTAAATTTGAATTTTGTACGTCAAATAAACTTCATTTTTTACGGAATAATGCTACGTATTTTCCGAACTTAATAGTAGAAAATAAAATTACGGGGAAATAATGTAATTTTTACCTTTAATAAACAAGTTAAATGTTAAAACGTTGTTTTCAACGTTTTGTTAATGAGAACTTCACATACTGAAAATACGGTAAATTCAAAAATGTCCTTTAAACCTAAAACTTAAATCAAAACGGATACCGGTATTTCCCTTCACCTTTGTTGTAATCAAATGGTATAAATACGACAATTTCATTAATGTTTCTTTAATATAATTTCACTTCCAATGAATCATTTAATAGGTTTAAACAACACTTAAAATTATTTCAAAAGTGTATTTGAGTTCCAAACATCAGTACAAAACTACTTACTCACAAAACACAAAGCCAATGACAATGAAAGAAAAAGAAAACAAAATATATTACAAGATAAAAGTATTTACAAATGAATACAGACAAATTCATTTACCCTACACGTGCACAATGAATGAAAGAATGTATTGAAATATCAGTGATACGTAATATCATCATTACGTCACTTCCAGGTCACGTGTTATATCAGGATCCTGAATTTTCAGTTTAAATTGTTTATGAGTTTGGTCATCATGTAATGAGCTGTCTTTTTCAACAGGTGTACCGTATTTAGTTTTGTAGTCTTTGTTTACTGGCATTTTTTGCTCTTGGTACATTTCATACTTTGGGTCCATGTACATTTTATTCTCCGGATTATACTTGAACACTTTCTGTTGGTGATGCGGTTGCTCGTGTTGGGGCATATTGTAACGCGCCAGTTTGGCCAGATTTTCGGTGAGTGTTGAAGCCGGTTGCTTCCACCCATACCCCGTCCATCCGTAACTGCCGTCTATCTCAGTCTGCGGGGGCATATCGTGGCGCTCTATGATAGTCGTTAGACACGTCGTTTGATTGTAGAGCGAGGGCGGAGGACTTGTCTCATCCTCCATGTAAGGATCAAGAATGGTAAACTTTTTATAGGTACCTGGATCTGAGGACTGGTCGGGGTATTCCCCTTCAGAAGGCGACTGGGAATTTGTCAAGCTGTTTCGGTGGTCCTTGTAATTTTTGCCTCCATGAGAACGAGGCAAAGAAAAATACCCCACGGGAGGGACTCCCTTTTTGTTACTCCCTATTGTAGTGGTTGTACTGTTGCTCGACATTTCTATGGTGCTCTCTTTCAATTTTTCTTGGTGTTTAGCAAGTTCCTTTTCTCTGCGTTTCCGGTTTCTCTTGCAATAACAAGAGGCACAGACTGCAATGATGATAGCAGTGATAACGACGCCCCCTAGCGCACCGGCTCCGATGATGTAGAGAGGCATCTCAGATTCTGTAATACAAAAGTTAATCTCACATCAAACAGATTGCAATTATCTTTATACATGTTATCATTGTCATTTCATTTTCATGTCAGGAAACATAAAAAGACTGATCGACACCCTGATCTGATAAAAATTACTTTTAATCCAAAATGTTTATCAGCCGTATTGTAATTCAAAGTAAACATAATCCCTTTGAATACCAATCCTAACAGAAATTCACGACCTCTTAAGATTATTTAACATCGCCAAACGCATCTTTTCTTCTGGCAATTGCATTTTCACACACATACCAACATGGCGTAAATGTTTTACAAACAATTCCACCATTTAAACAAAGACTAAAACCATATGATATACATAACACCTAAAACAAAATTAAAAGAAAATTGTGTAAAATTGCAATTGGTCTGCGGGGCCCGAGAACATTATATTCCGTTTCCGCTAGCCGCCATATGCCGGCGGTCTGGCTTGTGTATGCGATCAGAGAGTTTATGATGTGTCAGATCCAATCAACGGCACGAATGTCCGGAATAGATCGCTCGTGTAAGTAGGTAAATATTTATCAATCTGAATTATTCTTACATTCAAGACAATGGAATAGATTAATTTTGAAAATATAATTGAAACTCTGCCCACGGTTTCCGATCGCGATGGATATACTGGTGAGGCATGCAATTTAAAAATTAAAGTAACAATACTATATTAAAAAAGAAATTTGAATAAACATTCTTATGTTTAAAAAATAGGGTCTTTTTTAAAATCTGAATCCAGACAAAAGCGAAACATTTCAACGAGTGTATTTTCAGTTGGTAGATCTGGTTTTGAACTTTTTGCACCAACAGGTGACCCCCTTTCAATGATTTTTTTTCAACCAAAAAAAAAATTTGTCAGATTACTGAGAATAGAAATAAAATTGGAAGAAGTTGTTCCCGTGCCAGACACAACTGATAGGTTAATGCTAGAAAGAAATGTCAAGAAAACTTGTCTCTGAACACACGTACCCTCTTCTTTTTCCCCACAATGCAGCTCGTCTTGTCCAGAGGGACAGTTCTTGATGCCGTCACACCGCAGTGACTTGCTGAGACACGCTTGGTCACACATGAATTCGGACGAAGAGCAAACCAGGTCATTTTTCTTGCTGGAGTCTAGTTAAATTGAAATAGAAAAGTTCAAAAAACAAGTATCCTTTGTCAAATATAATATATGTAAGATAAGGGGAATTGTTATTATCTGTAGCTAATAAAGAACCAACCAATCCGACCCGTCCCATAAATAGAATGAAACTCATATAATTCTATGCATATCAAAATATTGAAGCATACCATAGGTAGATGTCACAAACGTTGGTCTGTTAGCCTCTCTTAAAACTGTGTAGGAGAATGTGAGTTCTGGTTTAATAGACAGAGCTGGCGAAAAGACACGGATAAACGCAACACTGCTGTCAATGACTAGGTCCGGAATCGACCCAAAACAGAAGGAGCCTTTCAGGGCACTCTCGGTGGTAGAAGTCTCGTAGATCTCAATTCTCGTTGAGTCACATGGGGATGAGAGTTGCACGCGCCAAGCGACTTTGAAATTGGACAGGAAAATCTGAAATGTGCCAGTTGGAATGTGAGAGACAAATAGCTGACAAGAAACTGTGATCAAACGATTATCTGCGAGATTCAGCAGATACAATTTTGTACCTTGCTTCTTGGCGGAGCCTGTATTTCCCATGTGCAATCGACATTGCCATTCAGAAGAGTTGACATGTCGGCAGACGATAGAAAACCGTGCATATGGTGGACTGGAATGCGACAGACGCTCAGCGCTTCCAATTCTGCGTTGTATTCTGCAACGTCAAACAACATGACATTACAAATTATATCAAAGAAATCAAGATTTCCTTACATGTAGCTTTCAAGGTCCTACTGACATGGCCACTTACTGTCTTTCTTGATGAAACTGAAAACCCCTTTGAAGCCTCCATAGTTCGCAGCTTTGTCGCTAACAAATCTCAACCAAAGGAACCTGCCTTTGGAGATGAGCAGAGGAGGGAATCGTTTGCCGCAATATCGTCCAAACAGCTGGGAGTATCCGAACGGCCCGTCCCTGACCTCCAGGTAGTCATAGCGACAGTCCTTGTCTTTTCCCGATTCCATGTCGAATTTCTCCCGGAAGTCGAGCTGGATTTCAAATCCAGGTTGTGCTGTAGAATATAAAGAAATCTTCTCTTTATACACGTGGCAATTTTTTATATGTATTTCATAGACTCTCATTGGTCAAAAAATGCAAAATTGGCGCTCAAGTTACAGGACATGTATAGACATAAAAAATGGAACGTAATAAAATTTGTGTAATACGTTATCAAAGGATGTGTTCAAATGATTACAACAGTGTTGACAACATATAAGTTTGTATGTTCGACACTGCAAGACATAATGACAGTCAAACAAAAAAGTTCTATCGCCCAAACATTTCGGTAATAATCAAATAACACTGTATATACAACCATGAAAATTACAGGATCATGCTTTATTTGCGAATACTTTACCAAACTGAAGCATACAACAAGTAACTTGCATACTTTTTGAAGTAAAACGAAATTGATTTCAACTGGAATCTTTTCCCCTTACCGGAATTATCTTTAAAAAGTTATTTATATATGATTATCGGGATCTACGTTCATTACAAATAAAACGGGACAACGACTCGAGCAACGTATATATTTAACGCTGACATTTTATGACATGATGTCTTGTGTACCCGGACAGCTAAATAAGCACTGCATATTAAAGTTGCAACAGGTGCAAAGCATCGGTCTCTAAGTAGTCTGCAGATTTCACAAGACATGATGAATGGTTAGCTAATCTTGCAAGCTAAATCGGAGAGAGCTTTAAAACCTATTTAGCGGCAGGTGGACGTCTGTTTGAACTGTAAAATGGGAGACGGTGTCAGAAAGTGTAATTAGGAAGAAGTATTTATCTACGAGATAAGAAACTGATGCGGACGTTTGAAATTACATATGGTTTTGTTATGTTTGAAAATTAATACGAGCTCTTGCAATGTCGGGAGAGGGTTTGATTCGGTTTGATTTTACGTTTGGTTCAAAAGTATGTGTTTTTGCGAAAGCCTAGTTTCACGAAAAATAGGGCTGGAATAGAAATCAGGCTAAAGTTTATATTGATCTTATCTTTGGGAGGGTATGATATAAAAATGTCTATAATAGAAAATAGACAGAACTGTACGAAGATGAACTTTCACTTTTTATAAACACGCCAGAAATACTCTTTCTGTAAATATTGTATGCATACTATACTCCATAATTACATAGATACAATGTATATTGATCTGCGTGCTACCCTTTTCTCAATTTAAAAAAAATGATAGTGGGGTGTTTGAAATTCAAAGGGTGGATGCGATGTAAAATGTAATGAATTCATTAGATTTGGTTGTCTTCTTCATTGAATACCGTATTAAATGCGCATCGTATCAAATAAAATATGGTTTTACTCTAGTTAACGTTTTGTTGGGTTTTTTTTGCTAGATACAATGCACGTTAAAATCTGCAACTAATGATAGGAAATGCATTTTGCCGAACATGCCCTCCTTCATTTTTAACAATTACCAAAATATGTTCAAGAACATTGCATAATGATATTAATTGAATGATTATTGCCAGAATTTGTTTTGGAATATTCAGCAAATGCAAATGTTAAAAACCGTTTTTCCAGTTAGGTCGGATTGTAGAAGGCGGGCTCTTCGTGCAGTACAGCTAGGAAGTAATTATTTTTTCTAATAGAACCCCAAATGAACAGATACATTTTATACATTTCTCCAACAGGGAATAGATCGAACTGGAGGCATTTTTATAGAACACCGCCAAGCGAGACACATTTTCGTATTCCTCCTTGCTATTTTAATTTGACACAGGCAGCCCCGATTGAGCCAATTAAGCCCCCAAAATATCAGAAAAATTGGGAGATGAATTAAGCAGGATCTAATGACTTTATAAGCCTTTTAATGGGATTTTAGGTACAAAGTTCGAAAACTATAAGAGACAAGCTTCAAAACTTCAAGTGTTTTGGTGTTTCTGATTCCTAATTCACGGTATGATTTCTAAATTGTATCAAAGATGTTTTTGTTTTGAAACTCTCTTTTTCATCTATCGTTAAAGAATCATGTGTTGAAGTTTTTTCTTTATTCAAAATGTCATAAGCAAACAAAGATTTCTTTTGCGTCACAACATGCATTCTACTTGAAAGAATCAGACTACTGTATAACATTAAAGGAAGAACAATGAATGTTCACTTAAAAATGTTTAATTTAAGCGTAAGTAATTTGAAATATCAAAACGCCATACGATTTTTTCAAATCGAAGTTTTAAGGTAAAATCTTGTTTGTTCATAACCTCTTGCAACCTTCTAATTCACATCTGGTAGAACGATTTCTGCTGAAACATCACAGACGAAGAAATGCTTAGAACAGCAATTGACACCTTTGTGGATCAAAGTTTACTTAAGAAGTGAATCGCATCGATAATGACATTTTACTCTGCAATTAAATCAACATTGCCTGGTGTTTATTGATGGAAGATGGCAAAGCGAGGCAATACCTGGGGCTTCCTGCAGAATCTGCAGACCAGGGGAACTATAATCGTTAATTCTTTTTGATGGGATTACCAGCTATCTCTTTGTGATTCGTGTTGATGTACAAAACACATTCTTTGCCAGACTTTGGATGTTCCTGCATCAGAATGGCTGATATAAAGGGTTTTCTGGGTAGTCCCTATCACGAAGGTGGTGAAGAGATGAATGGAGAATCTTTTTCTACTTTTGAAGAAGCATTTGTAAAAGTGCAATAAAGTGAAATGCTGTATCTTTTACGGAGTTTTTTCTTCTTTATAAAACATTGAGATTCATGATTTTCCTATCTGGAAACATGGCCACTTACAAATGAAAGACAGGAATTCATTTCACCTTTCCACATTATTTGTAACCATAAAAACAATTATTGAGAAAAAATACACATGACGTGACTTCGATTAAAAAAAAGAGATGAATCAAAATTCGGTTTCTGGGTTTTTACTCTGTTACAATATGCACACAGATTTGACTTTATTAAGAAAAGAATAATTGTCTTCAACATTATATTGAATGGCTCTTAAAACAGCGTGAACTGAATTCGCTATCGTTTTCTGTGTTTTTTCAGCCTTGCATACATCATTTGATCTAACAACTTTCCTCTTCTTCCCATAACTCAACAAATTAGTGTTAATCGTCGGGGACTGACAGATAAGTGTGTAGAGGCATATACCATCACTTGTCCAAATAATCGTTTTCGAACAGGTGAACTCTCCTTACACGAGAGGTACAAAATTGGAACAAGATGACGGACGCAAGATGAAACACTAGAAATCAAGCGATGCCATTAGTACGTCTCAAAAAGATGATCTAAACGTTTGCAGAATTTGCTCTGGGGAAATAACTAGCATATTAAATAGCACATTTTGTTTAGCTTTTTCTTCTCTAACGATGAATTATTTGTAAACCACACGACTAAACAATGCGTTCGGTATTCGTAATGGTGGACTTAAATTACTGTGTGCAGTTCGCTTCTATGAAGGCTGCTAAAGAAGTAAAGACAGATTTGTCAAGAACCCTACCTGACTTTTTAAATTGCTTAGCCAAAACAAAAGAAATAATCATACTCATTGTTGAACATCTGTTAGGTATTGGCTTTTGATTTGAATGTACAGTAACACTCACCTTCAATGGCCCGAACGCACTCGATGCTATTCGGGTATTTTTCGGGATAGTTTGGACTGTAGAACTCCATGGAACCAAAAGTAAAGTTGGTACAAGCGTGGTCAATCTTGTTCCCCAACAAATGTTGACGGCTGTATGTTAAGGAGGTTGGCGCATCTAAATAAAAAATAATCGTCATTGATGTTATTGTTTGCCATTGCTATGAACTAGTAACTTACATGTCAAATTACGACGAAGAGAAAACCCTTTTAGTTTTTTGCACGCATAAAAACTGAATCTCCATTCGTACATATTCCATTTGGTCTTGTTTCAAAACAGAAAGGAACAGGGATCATCTTTCAAACAAGATCATTGTGATATAAAACATCTGATTTGATCTTCATTGGAGATCAGTATACCCTTTGTGTGCGATAACTGTGACCTCATCACGTAAACAAAAACAAACAATTGTCAAAAAAACAAATGCTGTGGATGAATGAATGTAAACCTACATCAATACATTTCTTACATGGGAAGGAGTCGGGGAATTTATTTTCCTTAGGATACCGAATATCTCAGGGTGTCTGCGGGTTGATCAATGTCGACGTTTGAACGATAAAAGACGCGGAGAGATGAACGTCCCGGCCGATTTTTTATCTTTCCTCTAATGCTCCAGATTGAACTAACTACTATGCTCCTTATTTTTATAAATCTTGGAAATCTTTGATGGATGATTACTGAAAATTTCATTTATCCACAAAATAAAAATTTATCATTCATACAGTGTTATGATGCCTGGTATATGACTGCATGTGCTTCCGGAATGCATGAGTAATCTCGAATCAAATCTCGAAATAAGCAAATATAACATTATTTGTGTATATTTTACTTACTCGAGGAACCGTTTATTTAAACATTTGCCTTCATATTCTAAAAAGCAACATAAATAAACAGATATCATAAGATCTAGGATCCATTCATTTTGTACTTTTCCTGAGAGAAAAACATCATTATTCAGTTTTTCTGTTTTCCTTTCAAAATTCAAATAAAAACGAAAAAATATTAAGGATGTAAATAAATCGGGACGGTTTTTGCTTATGGATGGTTATTCTTCCAGATATCATAGATTCAGAGGGAAGGTGTGTTTGAATCAAAGGTTATCAGCCGTTCAATCACTCTACCTGTGGGAGATTTTATAAATTGTCTTTATCAGTGCCTGTCATTTTTGTTGGCTTCCTGATGAGTAACGTTTCAGAGCAACAGATGTTTGAGCACTTATACAAGAATGGAAAGGGGAGCTAGGGCTTGCTGTTCAAAAACGAGGCAAGCTTTCGCTTTCCCATGTCCAAATGTCATATTGTTTCGATACCAATGATCATGTTTGTACGTACCTTGTTTTAGCTCACAAATCGTATACCCTACTGTTCTTGAAGAAGGTAAAATGAAAATAGATAAAAGAACCATTCATACTATTCCGTATGACATACGAACACGTTCATTCGAGTAGGTTACTATGTCGTGTGGTGACATGGCAACAACATGGAAGAAGATAAAGATCGCTTTGAAGATTGGACATACAGGGAGCACGCGTCGATGGCTGGCTTTGTAACCCGCAGCTATCGCCCAGTTTGGACACGTACATTCGGAATTCACCGGGGTTAGCTTTGAAGTGACAGAATATGCCGTCTTATCTTAATCTTCATCC
Organism: Magallana hongkongensis; assembly: GCA_016163765.1. Lineage (NCBI taxonomy): Eukaryota > Metazoa > Mollusca > Bivalvia > Ostreida > Ostreidae > Magallana > Magallana hongkongensis. The sequence continues at coordinate 19,289,132 of WFKH01010931.1, read as the reverse complement.
AATGAAACACCTCCTCGTTGATATACACAATTCAGTAGAGCATATAAATAGTATAAAACGGAGCACAGTTCATCATCGTGTTCTAAAGTTCGACCGGTAATTTCAAATAAAGAATTTTAGACGGAACTCGATCTATGATTAGTGATTGTGTTTTTGAAATATGCAGGTGTCTTTTCGGCATTGCCCAAACTTTTTGATAAAATGGAAAGACAAAACACAAAACAGACATTCATCTGACATTTTAAATGCGGCATTCTCATTTTTCTATAGCAAGTTTTATGACAATATGTTAGTTGTTTTGTTGTTCAGATGTTTAGATTTTTTGTTTCGTTTTTGTTATCTTACCTGTTTTGTTTGCATAAGATCTTTCCTGAATCCAAATCGAACACACCAACCAAAACATGGCGGATGGATAACCTGTTGAAGAAACCATATGATACGATGTACTTATATTATGCAAGTAGTACATTAAGATATATAACTGTTTGATCAATCGCCATGCAATTCTCTCTTATTTGTGTGTAAAAGCGAGTATACTCTTTACCTACATACGCCAATATAACGAACAATTTGGTTTCCTTTGAACGAAGCCCTGTTTTTATTGTATAACGCTTCCTGGAAGCAATTAATCCTCTAGGTCTGCTTTTAATCTATTTGATATGTTTTCATTTAAAAAAGTGATAGAAGAACGTGGCGAGAAAAGTTCGTTATGCGTAATATCATTCAACAATGTAGGACTTGTGCATATTTGCATGGTACGATGGTATTTCAAATAGCCCTTCCGGATTAACAAAGGGAGGTTACATGAGATTGCACTGTCAAGATTTTTGGCATGAATGGCACAAGATATCTGTTTTACACATGCAGAACTTGATTACTCTTGGTGTTTTAGGTAAAAGAATGGAATGTAGGGGTTCGTCTCACTAAAAGTCAGGCGTGAGCCGAGGAAAAGCTGTCACTAACGGTCCTAGCGTAAAACAGATAGTGACGCAACGCGGAATGAATGTACATTGCGACTTTGGAGGTCGACTGAAGCCTTAGATGCTAAGCTATGAACATGTCGCTGTAAATTACTGGTTCATCACCAATGTCTGAACATAAAAGCATCTCCTAACATACCGGTACACGATAGCGAAAGTATGCCGGCTTGTTACTCCTGAGCTATCCTTAGCAGCTAAATTGCAAGACCTTTTTTCAATGTTTTCCTATTCTGTCTGGGTTTTTTTTTTGGTTTATGAGTTCATTTTATTTATCAATTTGGTTTAACTGGCGTCTTAAAGAAAACTTGACAATTTGGCCTGATTGGAAAAAATAATAATATTTACATGAAAACTGTTTGAAATGGCATTCAGGTGTTTTCGTCTTTACAGGTATGGCGTCGTTGCTATTCTTTACGTACGCATCAAACACCCATAACACGTTCAAGTAATTATCTGCTCCTCTGTTTTCAAGCTTACAGAAAGGATTTGTTTGTTTAAGGTTGAACGGGAGTAAATGGACCTTAGAGATCGTAATACAATAATGTTTTTAAAGATGTCCATACGCGTGCAAGGCAGTAAACCACTTATATAAACATACAAGTTCGAAGCCAGTTTTTTTGTACGATTTCATTTTGGGACTGTTTTGAACAATTGTTTTTGGGAAACGTGTAATTCGTTTTTAAAGGTTTCTTTTAGAGGGGCCTTGTTGGTCTTTTCGGCAAGAAAGTGTGATCAACAAGAGGTCAAAATTTAGTATTCCATTACATAAATGTTTGATGTATACATGTCGGTATTTTGAACATATGTTTATTACGTCTGTGTTAGTAAAAAATGATTACACCTGATGCTAAGCAAAATAGAATCTCGATCTTTTTAATAAAAAAATGCCGCAACAGTTGCTTTCTGTTTAATATTATGCATTTTTGTATCTATGGTTCACGATTGGTGAAGAATTTGTAGGTTTGTGGGTGAAAACATAGTCATTTACTAAGTCTTTTAGTTTTTTCATTTAAAACGTATGCAAATTCATAAAAAATGTGCGGCACACATAAATGAGATTTGAAAATCATATCAATCTTAAGCATTCTTCTTCGCTCAAATTAGTGAAGTCAAAAATTCTAAGATATTCAGTTGGTGCTCAAATCCGAGCGCAAACATTTTTGATTATTTTTAAGAGCACAACTGGTTTTTATTTTGTGAAAGAAGCCGTCACGCTAACAAAGCAACCGATATCAAGAAAACCGTTAGGAGATAATTTTCTCAAAATTTGCCTCCGATGGCGACCTTTGAAAAGCAAAGTGTAACATGCACAACTGAGATCTTGTAATGCAAAACACTCGAGATAAAATTCATTGCCAATAAAGATTTCTAAATGATAAGTAAGAACAAAACTCGTCAAGTCTGCTGTTTTCAGCTTGTAATCAGCATAACCCCAACTTCGAAATGAAAGCGAGAGCGCCATTAAAAGATGAGAAAGTTAATTGGATCCATGTAGAACAGAAGAAAAATATTGCATGTAGGATGGTCCAATGCGTTACAGGGGCTTTTTAACTCTAGAACTCATCCTTTTCCCTCTATGAAATTCATACCCATTTTCGTGATTCAAGAGTAAGTGAACCGCAGGTGGATTTTTCATATACATATTCTGTGGTATATCATAAAATAGTTCTCTATGATGACATGTTTTGTCATCTTCGAGTTACAAAGGTTTAAAACATAAATGTGGGTACGCTGTACTATCATTGTATAGCTTCTTGGAGTGAGTTGTTTTCGAGGAAAGGTAAATATAAAGATTCAAGCAGAAACAATTACCGACCTCTTAGAGATCAAAGGTTAACCTATTGCTAATGATACGATGAATTTTCACCGGTTATCCTTTAACCCAACATAATCTGCCAACTCGTGTTCTGACTCGGGAACTTGATTGAGAGCAGACACAGCATGAAAACTATGTCAATCTCATCTAATGCGAGCAGGTTTGTCATCAATGGTAGTGGTTGTATGAACCGCTAATAAAATTCATTTCTTTTTCAAGGTTGAGCCCATTTCATTGAGTATTCAAACCAAATGTTTGAAGTATGGTCTGTAATCTATGTAAGTAACTATACGAACCCGATCAGAAAACGAAAGTCAATTGCTTACCCATCTCGCTTTGCAATCTGACCCCAATGTTTGCCCTATGGTTTGTCAATGTCAGTTGTACATGAACCAAAAAATCGAAAGTCCATTGCTTACCAATCTCACTGTGTATTCAAACCAAACGTTTTTGCATTAAGTGTAACTTTAAGAATAGAAAGGTTTTTTGTGACAGAGACAGTCTTTGCAATCATGCTACTGGCTATTTTGAAATCGAAAGTTCATTGCTTTTTCAAAGTTAAGCCCATCTCAATGAATGTGTATCCAAATCCAATGTTGGTGCACTGAGTGTTACTTTAAGATGAACGGGGAATTTTTTTTATTGTCAGTGTGGCAAGAGACAGTTTTCGCACTTTATGTCAGACTCGTGCCAGACTCCTTGGCAGATCATGCATGTATTAACATTTTTATTCAAGATGAGAGTACTTGAAATGCTGGTAAACTCATGAATCACGGGATTACAAGATATAGTTTCATGGCTCGGGATTCTTCAGTGTTGCCACGGTTTATAAAGGAAAGACAGTTACAACCCGAAAGATATATTTGCAAAGAAACGTAATTGAAAGGTGTTTATACATTCGTGATTATATCGTAGATGTGTATACTCTATACCTTGTATGTATATTGCCATTACATATTATAAAGGAACCCCATATATAGGTATTCAATGATATGAGAAAGTATTGTAGAAATCATCAATGTCCTCATTAGCACATTAAAAATCCTGTCACTGTGATATAAATAATGCATTAGGTACTAGAAGCATAAAATGGATAGTAACATTATCATTGAAAAATTCTAACTTTCTTTACATTATATTTTTTCTTTTTCTTAATCATATAACACCTTGGTATCTCTTAGAAACCTTTAAGCCGCTTCAAGGTGGTACCGGGGTATATGGGAAAATCCGTGTCAAAGTTTGGAGGGAAGAATTATGACTCTTAGATTCAAAAGTAACTCTAAGTCTCCAGAATACGGAAGTAAGAATAAGTGAAAGAAAACATTACTATAGTTTTAACAGACGCTGTAAACTTCGTTTCTCATTAAATGTTACGCCAAATGTGGGAGGGTGGTGTTGTTTTTTGTGGGATTTATGTAGATTACGATCGGAGACGAAGATTTCCACACGGGGCTAATTCATCGTGAAATTATCCAGCAGTGTAGACTTTTGAAATATAGGGAAAAGTGCAATAAAATAGCCGGATGACACGCACAGAGAGAGAGAGAGAGAGAGAGAGAGAGAGAGAGAGAGAGAGGGTGTAAAGCTTGAATATCATGAAGCACATGGTATGAAGATGGGTGGCAAAGATACTGATTGTCATGAATCTGATAACTGTTAATCTCGCAACATCTATCTGCTTTGCATTAGCAGAAGACACTCGGCTCTTTTGTGCAGACGAAGGGACGAAGCCAACAGGGTTAGGAGCTGATGACAAGGGTATTAACAACTCGTATTGTTATCAGAATTACAGACACGCTGTTGAGAAATGATTACTTATTTTTTTCTTTTGTGCCAAGCTATCTTGATAAATGTCCAAAATAATGATTAATTCTTTTTCTTAGCTATAAATCTATTAACTGGAATTGTTTCTGAATCTATTCTCCTCAGATTCATTTCTATTCATGAATGCCAAATTCTTTTTTGATTCAAGATAAAAAGAACATCAAAACATTTTTTTACAAAATGAAAAGTTATATCAGAATTATGTTCATATTTAAATTTTTTATATAATAATTCCAGGCATCCTGGCTAGGATCCACATATGTTACAACCTAAATAATGTAATATTTTCTTACCTTTGTATAGAATTTTCATCCTGATGGTGAGTAAGTTTTAAATTTTCAATAAATTATTTTCTATGTTCACCACGTCGAACTGTCAGAGATGTTTTCAAAATGAAATATTTTCTCCCAAGAATTTAATGTTTCACTCTGCTCTTCGCTTCATGTAATAAACAGGATGTTCCATCGTAAAAGATAGCTTCAAATTTGGCGTCCACCAAATACTTTTTTCCTGTTGTAATAATTTCTCAAATTGTTAATCCAATAGATAATCTGCAAGCAGAAATGAGAGGGGCGTTAAATGCATAGATCTATATGTAAGTACGTCTCCACAAGAAATGAAATATTTCCCACTTCTGCTACTCTGTATGCATTGACAGGAAGTGAAGCTGGAGGGAGCGTTGGATTCGGTCCCCGAATAACCGCCCAGCGAATCAAGCTCTCCTTACCAATGAGGCACTAGATTCACATGACGGCAAGATGAGAACGATACGGCTATAGTAAAACTAACCTGTCTTGTTAATTCGGAATCATTACAACTATACCCAATTCTTACATATGTTTTTTATTTTTCGCAATAGACATTAAAACTTGAAAAATCCATCTGGTTGAGAAAAAAATTCTATTAACTGAAGCATTAGGGGTTTTTTTCTGGCAGCGCGACTCTTCAAATGAGATGAAATTTTTCGGTATAAGATTGAATTTAACGAAAACTTTTGAAGTAGATTTGAGCGTTTGAAATTTCTCTTGACAGAACTAAGGGAGATTGTTTTGAAAATACACACGCTAAATGGGACTCATTGACAGACAATCTTTACATGTACAAAATTTTAAAGACTCGTTGAAAGTATTTAAATATTTTCTAATTTTAACTTAAACCACTGCTGTGCTATACACTGCCAGTATAAATCCCACCTGGTAATTTATCTCTGGATAAGACAAAAAATGAATAAAGCAAATTGATAGATGAGCTTTTTTATAGAGTGGAAAAAAATAATCTCAATTTATCAATGAAGATAAGGCTTAACATGCTTACATATATTCTTGAGATTTCCTTCTCACATTTTGTGTAAAAAAGTAAGCAATAAATTGTAATTTTCCGTCTACTTTTTAGTAATATTGAATATATTGCGTCATATGTTAACAACTGATTTGAAATCTGTATTTTACATCCACGACTTAAATCTTTAGATTTCTTTTTTGGATCCGTTCATTAATCGTGTCATACGACTTTATCGGTCTTTGCCCTTATTTTCATTAACCTTAAACATGTTAAAGACCAGGGGCTCGTAACATAAAGCATGCTAAGATTTTGACTTAAGTAGGGTCATAAGTAGGACTTAGGCGGAATCTTAGGACCTACATAAGTCATGCTTAAGTATGTCTTATACCGTAACATAAAGCAAACTTAGCAGTGTCTTAGCTAAGTCATGCTTATGTTAAAAAGTACAAATGAATTTTTCATTTCTTTTGTCGAATTTGAATGTATTGGTAATAGAACCATTATTTTATGTTAATATCTTGTTTATTTATAGATCTCTAGACGTGCTTGACATCTTTGATATTAGATGGGGGTAGATGTAAATGTACAGACACAAAATTCGAGGTGGATGAGTATATATGTACATATACCTAAAATTTTTTAAAGAGCTTAAAGCAATGGATCTTAGGCAATGTATTCAGTCTAATGTTGTTACTTCTGACGAATATTTACTATTTTAGTCGTCCTCGAAGACTGCCTGTGGCGTAATATCGAGATCCCGTTAGAACTTGATACAATTATATAGTGGATTTCTTTTTTATCTATTGTTCTACATCTTACCTCACCAGTAAGACTATTCACATACTCTGAGTATAATTTCTTCATTAAGTCGATATATTGAAATGAGGCAATCGTCGTCTTTAAAATAACTGATGGGTTTTTTGTCTTCAAACGCCGTTTTTTTTAATTTCTCAAGTTTTGCAAGTTTACATATACAGTTACTTCTTGTAAACTGACCATTACGTGTTTACAACCTATTCAGCAGCCCACTTGCATACTATTAGAAAATATTACAGCTCATTTCGGCCACTGTTAATATTCATATTAATCAAATCAAAATATTTATATTGGTGAATACATGTATTAAGATATTGATTTTGTGTAAATATAATGCTCTGTATTCAAATGCTGAACTGAAATAATTAACAATAAATCTTCTAAATGTGTGAAAACAATACTTAAGACATACTTAAGTCACCTCTACCGGCCGCCTAAGTTTTGGGTAAATTGTCCTAGCTAAGCACTCTTCTAGTTACGGACTTAAGTCTAAGAATGTACATAAGTCCTACTTAAGCACTGTCTTAGAGTTAAGTACCCTTTATGTTACGAGCCCCAGATGATTTTTCTAGGAGCTCTTGTAGAAAGAAATTCATTTTTTTTTTAAAACTTCGTTGAAAGTGTCGGAATTTGCTTTTATAAAAACAGTGATGTCCTCAATGTCTTCATATCTAGCTATTTTCAACTATTCAATGTACATGTACATATATTTGTGCAACGATACAAAAGAAATGCATGTTTAAAAAAAACCTACAGATATTAATATATATTTGGCCTTAAAATCCCTACAGTATTTTAAAATCTTTCTGGTAAAGGTTGCTCAAATTTACAAGTCATTCAGACAAAGCTATTTAGCAAGACATGGGATTTTTTTTCACACTATCAAACATAAAATACGGTTATCATTTTCGATATTTTTTGTATGTCAGTTTGAAGAGTTTCTTGTTCAAAAGTAATTACGCTATTCATTCCAAGCCCGAAATTTGTATTGCTACTTTAATAGAAATCTGTGAATTCTAGATACATGAATTTACTGGTTTACAACGAATATACTTAAATTCTCAAATAGCAAGACGCGTTTTCTCATCAAGATAGAAATTTGGAGGGTGGTTTCAAATGTACAATGAGGGCATGGATCACTGGTTTCATGAGAATTCCTACGCTTTGGCAAGTTTTGAAATTAGATAAAGCCAGAATCACCGCACGTGTGCGAGTATTTGCCAAAAATCAATTTTTGGTGAAATGCACTTTTCTTCAGTATAAAATTTTTTGACACATCCTGGGGGCTCTGCTGTGGCGGAAGCCCCTTGCATCACCTCTTCTTGGGCGGGAGTTTTATTTCTGTTTGTGAGAGTGACGCTTCATCAGATAGAATTAGAACTGATGTGTACTATAAGCTTGCAATTATCTATTGAAGAAGACAAATACATAATCGCTTTATTAGACGACGCCAGACTCGTGCCATTATCATATAAACCCAATGTACTTTTTCGTGTTAGAAGTAGTCACGTTAACATATACTTCCGATTAATCGGGCGAAAAATTTGTAATTTCAAGTTTCCTTTCAACGGAACTTTCTGATTTTTCTGATTATAAATTTCCATGGCATCAAAATATGATACAACTTACAAAACTCCATTAAAACACAAGATGCAATTGCCAAAGGTCAAGAAACCTCTCTTTTTCAGTTGTGAATTTTTCTGACGAATTTTGGCCCAGAAAAACTTTTAGATTGGCCATGAAATAGTTTCTTTGGCTAGCTTAAACGAACTAGGAGCTAGAATTGGGGGCAAGATGAAACATGGAATGTGATGTATTCCATTGGTCCGGTAGGAACACAGCGCTCCAATCAATCAACGGTTTAAATCGAGAGATGGAAGAACAGATTAAGGTCAATATGGTAACAGAATGACTGATAGGAATAAAAAGAACAAACAGCATGGTCATCGATATGTTTTCCTACATGTCGAGATAAGTGGTCAGGATGGAGATAAGAAAGCAATCAGGTGAATCAGATTTGGGTCTGTGTTACGATGTACAGAGTAGCCTATCATCCATTCCACCCTCCTCTGCTGTTCGAAGTTGAAAGAGATTTGAGAAGGAAAAGATTCCTGGAATGCGAGGCCCGATGCACCGGACATGGCGTTATGTCACGCCATTAGGGCTAGATTTCCGACTGTAAATGCGATAGGTTAATTCATCCCAGATAAGTTTATACTCCCTCCACTAATTATCTGGAGTCTGGCACGAAGAATTATATGTTGTTATGGCCTCATGCACGTGCATTGGTATTCCTATATACAAACTGCATCCTCTAGAGAGGGTGCCCAGAGCTGGGTGGCACTCTTTGTGTCTTTTATCAAAAACATACCGCAAGGAAAGGTGAACATATTCAATATGCTACAAACTACGTAACTACTACATGTATACCGGTATTACAGCATTCTGGGATATTAACAGATAAAATTAACATGAAATATGATTTCACACTTGTAAATACACATATAAATTATTCAGATTCAATGGTACACAAGTAGAGCACATCCCTGTAATGTAAGTTATTAATGGAAAACCTAAATAAACATGTCAAAAATCTTATTACGAGAATTTTGAAGTTTTTTTTTAGAATCGATAAATTTAAATATAAACGTACAGTTGGCAAAACATTTGATAACAAAACTTTAAAGAAAAAAATTGAATTTAATAGAAAACTTTTTTCTACACCTTATTAATGTAAAATCATGAACTGTATCACGTTTAAGCTATAAATATATTCTAAAACTACTTACATTCAATTCCGACCAACATGGTATATAATCCAAGAGTCAATGAAAACTCCCCTCAGTTTCAGACAAAGATTAATGGTCCAACAGCAGGGGTGATCCCGGGTTCCTCAGCTGACGAGGATCAGTTACGCCCCCTGGTGAGCGCACGCGGACAAAGTTTAATCCTTGGGATGCTCACGCTAAATCTCGCGCTCCGCGGGAAACATTCCTGGAGGAAGACAACTTATTATATATGAAAATAAACTGAGCTGAAGCAGGCTTTTGACTCATTAATTCAAGAGATGGGGGGATGGTCAGAAAACACGACAGCCTGTCTACACCGCACTTATTTACCTCTTAATTTTCAAGTGTCAGAGGGTCGGTTTTTGTTTCATTTTGTGTAGTTGTACAACTAAAACACGTTAAGATGTTGAAATGAACATGTTCTTTACTCTTATTGCGTAAAACTTTTTTTTTTAATTTTCGAGTTTATTGAATTTTTATGGAGATTGAGAAAATAAAGAATTTCTTACAAATGTGTCATGTATGTTGTATATCAATTGAACCATTTAGTTTTACGTCTTCTGATTCTTTATGTTTATGAGTTCCGTTCAATTTAAACCAGGGGTGAATTTAACATCTATTTTCGTCCTTTTGGTGATTTTTTTGCAAGTATGGTCATCTCGGAGAAACAAATTAGCGACTGTCTGTTAATTGGTCTTTGAACACTCTTGTTGTCCTTTCTGGTCTCCAAAGTTTCACAAACTACTGGTAACGGCATCGAGGATTAATTGGGTAATCAAATTGTCAATTTTCGCGGGCTATCTTCGGGCCCCCAGCGGAGCTCACTTAGGGCTTATCTGACTCCCGGGGCGTTATCACTGTTTATCGCCCCCACGCCAACGGCCTGCCGTTTGTCAATAACAGATTTCATACAACAAAGCGCGCATAAGTAATTAATATCGGCCCGTTGTCTACAAACTTCACTTGTTTTCTACACTTCTAAATGCTTTCATTCATCTTAAAACGGTTTTTTTTCCTCGTATTTGTAAAACACTTCCACTGCTTCTGCTTGCATGGTTCCCTTTATAACCTGTTTATTTTTAGAGAACTCACTCTGTCTTGCCTTTGCGTTGGTGCATTATGGGCGCATCGTAAGTGAAAAAGAAAATGGTATTTTGCTGGTGCACATCCAGAAGTTGTATATATTCAAAGTCAGTGAAAAATGCGTTGTTTGTGACTAAGGTTTACTCTTTGGAGGAGTCAAATTTAAGTACATGTACAACAACCCCGCCCTCCCTCTCTCTCTCTCTCTCTCTCTATCGATCTCGATCGATCGATCGAATTTTTCACGAATGTTTAGGTATAAAAATTGATGCTGTAATATGAGGGATGTGTCAAGAGATAATTGATCACTACCAATGTCTGATCTCCTTTGTTTTGTTGTTGATCTTAAAGTCAATGCACCTTATGATCTTTTATCAAGGTTTTTTTTCTCTCCACAAGTGGGTTGATTAATAAGCGAAAGGGGCAAAGCGTCCAAAAACTTTATAAAAAGGATATAATTCTGTTATTCTCATATGGTGTAGTCTGTTTTCTGATTTTTTGACACTTGATTTCAATGTTCAATGTTTTGCAACACACAAAACAATATAAAAACAGGACTCATTTTTGGATGTTATTTTCAGCATGCCAAGGACAAAATCTGGAGAAAGTTTTAAAAACTTTTCTGCCGTTTTGAGTTTTGCTTTTTCCTGGCCTTTCTAAATTGGAGGATTGGTCAATATAGAGATCGACAGAGATCGAAGTGTGTGGCGCTCACCATGAAATTAATTTCCTGTGAAATCGAGAAAATTTATCTCTGAAAATTTATACGGCGATAAATTTATTTCTCTTTGGCCAAGAATCAAAGGAAACGAAGAACTCAAGTTTATATTTCTTGATTAACCTAAAATATGGCTCCCAATTTTGCTATTTTTTTCTTATTTTGAATGTATCAACTTTTATAATGAATGATTATAGATTTTACAAACTTTTTAACTGGATCGGAGAAAATACGCTCATAATCGTGCAATCCATCACTCCGATGGTTAACTGATAAACTTTGACAGAACTAAGAGTCCGCTTTCAAATGATGAAGATTGTGCTACTGCTTCATGTGTGTGATATGTAAACATAACACGTGCATTTGGACGTGCACCTGAAAGAGAGAAAATGTAAATGATAAGTAATAAATTCACCAGTCATCGGCTGCCGTGATTCACCGTGAGTTAGATGAAATGACCTTGAGTCTTGGAAGTCGAGTGGGGGTGGGGGGGGGGGGGGTCACTCGTAACTTCATTTTGCTTGAGAAAAATTATTGTTTTTTCCGAGTAGATCCGATTAATGGAAGGTTATACCTTTAGTTATTTTATATACCACTTGACAACTAATAAAAAAAAGTTATGTAAAACTACAATATACATTGTACGTATACCACAGAACAATAACTATAAGCCGTAAGCAATATTTCAGTCATAATATTTATGTTCAGGACTTTAAATCAGCTATTTCAGTATGAATGCCCTGAACTACATTTCATTTATAATCATTCCTAGTTACAAAATACTGTTTTGAGTCTAGAAAATCTTTATTTAGAAAATAATAGATTTATTTGATGTGGGTCAATTTCGTTAAAACTCCTAACATTTTGAATTTAGCTGATTTTTAAACTAGCTACAGCTAGCATATATGGTATAACTTACATGTACAAAACAGAACATACGAGATTCGGCAGTGCTTGCCTTATGTAAAGGAAATTGCCTTCTATTTTTTTGTCATTTAATGATTTGGTCCTCAATTGATAACTGTGTGTCGTGATAATACAGGTTTTATTGGGGGGGGGGGGGGGGTGGGGGGGGGGGAGGGGGGGGGGGGTAAGGATAGAGGAGTTGAAAAAACTTTAAAACTCTAAAAAAAAAAAAAAAATTTAAATTATACTTGTAAAAAGAGATTTTCTAAGAAAGAATTATTTCCAGTTAAAATTATTCGTCTTGATGGTAATCATACGGCATCTCTAGCTCATTAGGTTTACGTACATCGTTAAAAGTTTTGAACTTTTACATCCCCTCCTTATCTTAAGACAATTGAATGAGTGAAGTTTCAGAAGAAAACGCAGACGAATAAGCGAATTAACGACATGCTGTATCTCCAGATACAGTTCTTTGAATCCTCTTTAGTTGACTCATTTTATCTTGTACATAAAGAGCAGAGATTTTCCACACCTGCGTTTGCGTGTACAATGGATGATTCTAATGTCGGATATCAATTGGTTTCGTTTCATTCATCGCTGAAGTTTATGAAGATGAATTTTTATTGAAAGCTGGGAATCAAAAGAAACGCAACTCCTTTTTCTGCTTTCAAAGTTTAAGCAATTAATCAGATGAAAGCACTTTCTATTCTGTTCTAAATTATCTTTTCTACAGTTTTGTAGTATGGAATTCCCTGGTCGTCCGTTTGTTTAACGACTTTAGGTTTGTCATATTGTGACGTCACTGGCTTGGCCTTTTTTGTCCTTTCTTTCTTCCTTCTATTGCAGTTACAGATTTCTAACTGTACCAAGGACAGGGAACCTTTAAATAGTATAGTTAAGAAAAAATAACTTTAAAAAATGTGTTTTAGCTGTTTTACAAAGGCCGAGGTCTTTTTTTTCAAATGAGATAAATCTACAGTCGAAAGCGTTTTCACGAACTGACAGTTTTTGCTAAAAAAACGGATATTCAGAAAGAGATTTAAATTAAATACATAAATATATCTTCTCTGCTAAGAGCTCACTACAACACAGAATATTTACATTGATATTTACATCTTAAAAAATATTTCTAAATCTGTGCATAATGGTCTTTTCTAATTTCACTGAAGTATCGTGCATGTTGGCCAGTAATACGTTCTAAAAATACAATATACGTACATATACTTATATTACGCATGTAAACATTGGTAGATGGATGATTTCAATAGAAGTGACCGTTACAATGACAATGGACTTATTTGGGGTCATTGTTGGTTCTGTTCGTGTTAATTAAGAGGGCTGAATGGTCATGGCCATATATAGACAATATTTATCTTCTTAAGAAGAAGAGCTCTGTATAAAGGTACATAGGAAAATATTAAAATTTTAAAGCTAAACTATATGAATTTTTTTATTTACTAAAACACTTTTATAGCTTAAAAAATCATATACAAAAATTTAAGGTAGCTCTGATGGTTAATGTGTTGGACACCCAGCCTTTCTATCCATCGATGAAGAGGGAGAAACGATCCTGAGAATATACATAAATGTTTTCTTAAGGTATGTAATGATAGAAGATCCAACAATTGAGTTGCGTGAAGCACAGTGCGAGATTGGGAGATTATCTCAATCACATGTTTTAACTCCGTTTTTTGTTTTGATATATAAATCCCTAATTTATAAGCTTTAAGACGTAAAAGATACCTCCATCATTTTTAGGGTTCTGGTCACGTTATCGACGCTGTATTTTATCAAAAATGTATTGTACATTATACAATTATTGCTGTTTTTGAGGTCAATACGATGATTTAGCCACCCGAGATGTACAATATTCACCGAACCGAGCAGTAGTTGTTTTATTATATGATTCAGCGACGAATTTATAAAGACATATCAAATTGAGTGTTACCAAGCAAAGATTTTAGTTTGAAGCCATAGCCGAACAAATAGAGAAACGCGATATTTCATTGGACGATCTATTTTTAGTCCAATTTAGAGAAAATTAAATGTTATATTGGCCTTCTAGGTCACGTGCAGGTGAATATAACGTTTTATTTTTTTCTAGATTGTTGGATATCAGCCAGAGAGCTAGGAATTAATTAATCATATAATAAAGAGTTGCTGAATCATATAATAAAACAATTATTGCTGTTTTTTCGATCGAAGGCGAGGTTAATATTGAACTTTCAGGGTAGCTAAATCATCGTATTGACCTCAAAACAGCAATAATTGTATAAAATTTACCTAAAATCGATGCATAGATGTTAGAAATAACGTTCTGTCAAACGATCATGTTGTTTTAGAGCAATTGAAATTTAGACTTCGACAAAACTATTTTCTACACAACTGTATAGCATAAAGAGCAAGACCAGAAAATGCAGTGTATATTTTTTAATTTTCAATTTTTTTAATTTGCCGCGCTGTAAATCCATAGGTTTTGAATTTCTCATGAAAACGGCTGAAAGCTGAAAAGACGGAACGGAGCATTTTCATCATGGATTCCTCAAAATCGAAAAATGAAAAGTCTAACAAAATTGGTTTTTGAAATAATTATTTGATAAAATATGCAACATAAAGCTTTTAATGTTTAATATATGCATGTATGACGTACACGTACGAACCACGTTTAATCGGCTCCATACACATGCACATTACATTATCAAAAATAATGAGAAAAAACAATCAAATCAATACGTATAACGACGAGTTAATTAGAAATCTCTCTCTCTCTCTCTCTCTCTCTCTCTCTCTCTCTCTCTCATTTAAATCATATATTTATGACGTTAAAGCATTAAGTAGTAATTCATTTACATCATACTTAAGTAAACAACCATTTCTCCACAGCTGCAAGCTGCGACTATACAATTTTCGTATAAAATTTTGAATCTTGTAAATCAAACGTTTCCAATTTCGTATAACAAAAATGCCTTCTCAATCAATTATGCAAAAAAATTATCCATGCAATATTAAAATTAAATTAATATGGTAATTGCCAGTTTCATAAGATTTGCATAAAAGATGTTTGTATATAGGAATTTTTGGCATGGGTTGTAATAAGAAATTAAATGCAAGTAATTCAAATTTCTTTCAATCCAAGGATCTTTACTTGTTATATGGTGTACATGTATTAACATATGCACATTTCTAACAATCGGATTTTCATATTGCTAAATTTTCGTGCATCCAAATTCCCAAAGGTATGCTTCTTTCATAACGATTAGTTACACTACATATGAAGATGTCTTATGTCACTAAAACAACTTTTTAAAAAAGTGCTTAGTTTGATTTAACTGTGACCATCCTGAAATTCTGAACTATATAAATAGCAATCATCAATGTACTGAAACGCACAAGAGGAAAAATATGGAATAAACAGAGGGGAAGAAGAAAACAATAATGTTTTCAAAATATCCAAAAGGCACATGAATTGCAAACCAATAGTGAGAGTTCATAAGTACATAAAAGAAAATCTTTCGAAAGATTAACATAAATACACACCGTTTGATCCGTAATCTCAATCTTAATCAGACCGCACTAATCCGAAAATCACGCATTGTACAGTGTGCAACGAAATTTATGTTCCGCCAAAACGGTTGATTTGATTAAAATCAATATATATCACAAACAAATATTCAGACTGTTTATATATCTATGCATCCAACTTTCAAGATGGCTTTTTAAGATTCGACGGTTTACTGGAGTCCGTTGGAGGTGATTCACAAACT
This sequence comes from Magallana hongkongensis, assembly GCA_016163765.1. Classification (NCBI taxonomy): domain Eukaryota; kingdom Metazoa; phylum Mollusca; class Bivalvia; order Ostreida; family Ostreidae; genus Magallana; species Magallana hongkongensis. The sequence goes on along the minus strand of WFKH01010931.1, from coordinate 19,273,155 downwards.
ACTTTCACGGAATCAAGATGTTCCAATTCGTCTTCGGTTTTCACTTCTACATTTTCATTAAAAGTCACACTTTTATTTGAAGTTCTCTTGTGATCAGAACTTGTACCAGTAAAGAGGGAAAGCCCTGATTCGGAGTTGAAAGATGTACGAGTTGAGTTGACAGACATGGACACCGACCTAGCAGAAGATCTAGATGTCGAACGCGCCGAGTTCGAAGATGGAGGGGTCCCTGATTTAGAAGAATTTGATGCATGGCTGTCTGAATCTAACTTTTCTTGTTTATGCACGAGGGGTTTATTCTGCGTCAAACTTGGTATACCATTTGCCACCTTGTTTTGCTTTAGAAACCCATGCCCTGCGGAGTTACTTTTCTTATCCATATCCGCTTCGTCCACGGTAATCACAGTTTGTTTCTCCTTTTTGGTAACCTCGTTTTGAAGATTCTTGGACATAATTGTCTTCGATGACCATTTTTTGAAAATATTAAGCGCTGGGGCCGTTTTGGCCATTTCTTTTCGTTTCATTTGAATAATGATCAGTCTCGCCCGTAAAATCTTCTTTGTTTGGTCATCCAACGATTCCAGGTTCTCATTTCTCTCCAGCGTCTTCTGGCAACAACAATCGACGAGTTTAGCGACTGTAAAAGCGATGATGATTGCCCCAACGGAGACGATGAGTGGGGTCAATATATTCGGAATCTCTCCATTGGAACCATTAGTGTCGTTGTCAGCTCCTGGAAATAAGATGTTTGTACATGAAAAAAAAATAATAATGATGAAACACCAGATCCAAGTTCACCTTTCATTGGTAAATGCACAGAAAATGGGAAAAGACAGACAAGGTTTAAAACATGTATATATTGAATAGAGGAAAAAACTAGTGGGAAAAAAATGCAGAATGTATCACATGCTCATCTGTATTCATTAACAAGAGTATCAACTCTTATATTCTTGGATTGCATAAAATCTTATTTTAATAGAGAGGATTAACAAATAATTTTTTTTAGAAAACATTTCCCTTCTACGTAGTTTAAACAAACTATAATTCATCTCCTTCAATTGGTTTAGAAAACAATACATGTATATATTCTATATGATCTAGTCTATATAAACGTTCCAATAAATTATCCGTGGTGAACCTATAGAGCAAAGCCTTTACCTCAGCGTTTCGTGGTACCCTAAATATGGCTTTGAAAATACATAAGTTGTTTTTATTCGTAATACCTTACGTAACGTATCATCGTGAACGAGTGGGGGTCTCTTCATATCTCTCTCTCTCTCTCTCTCTCTCTCTCTCTCTCTCTCTCTCTCTCTCTCT
>WFKH01010931.1:19254916-19271828 GCA_016163765.1 Magallana hongkongensis | reverse complement strand
TCTCTCTCTCTCTCTCTCTCTCTCTCTCTCTCTCTCTCTCTCTCTCTACGAAAGAGCGCTTGAGTACAGTTCGTTAGTGAACAAAAGGATATTGACACAAAATCTTATCTTTGGAGAAAATCTATGCATACACTAAAAGATCCCTGAAATCTTAAAATAATATATGCTTAAACCGTCAGCAGGGGATATTAAACATGGTCAGTCGGCGATCGTCAACATAAATGTACACGTAATTTAACGTGAGTCGGGGGTTGGGGGTAATGTGTCTGCTGAAGCCTTAAGAAATGAATTTGTAAAAAAAAAAAATAATAATAATAACAGCCATAAATATGGTCGGTATTTCTGATTGCAAGTAATAAAAAACATTTAATATTACAAAAGTATAAATTCTATATCACAACCACCTGACGTTTTTGGTTTGTTTTTTTTTGGGGGGGGGGGGTTTTTCTTTTTTTTTTTTTTTTTTTGCTTAACACTGTATTATTAGGTAAGACGAATATTTATATAGAAAATTCACTGAGGCCCAGGTCGAATAAAACTACATAGGGGTTTTTTTTTATTATTACTTATGTTGTCTTCTTAATCTAGAAAACGATGCCTTGCAGTATTAGGGAAAAGTTTAACATCGTTCGTCTTTAGATAGCGACACAGATTAAATTGTGGGGAAACTTCCGATAATGCATACATTCTTCACCAAATAAAAAAACAACGTAAAACAATGGGGTGTTTTGGCATACTAATTAATGAACTTTAATGCCGATTAAAACGCCATTTAATATCAATTAACAAAACAATACACACAAAATCACGACAAAACGTGACATTATGAATGTATACCCAAACACTGCGCATTCTTTTTAATGCATGCATGTTTTAATGTTTTTAATTACATAGATCTGTATTTATTATTTATTTGGTATAATTTGATCCTACACTGTTCTTCTGTACATATCGTATCAAAGATAAAACTCAAGATTTCCGTTTGCTGTTCCTCTGTAGATTGTATATATACGTTAGATGATAATATACAACAGCTAGTACTTAACGTCAAAGACGATAAATAGATCAGCATTTTATTGCATTTTTGAAATTTATGACTTTAATCAAATACCACCGACCAGAAAATACATATATACATGTAGTTCGGCGAAGCATTCTGTCAATTATATGAAAAAAAAATTAGAAAAAGAATACGGTGATCGCATTCTGCTCCAGGTTTGGGCGTTGGACTTAGCAGATTATTGCTAAATGTATTTTTCGTGCCGTTATTGGCGCAAACTCGCCACCATTATTTTGACTTTTGAATTGTCCAGTACGGAGTAAGAAGATTACCAGATAGACTTCAACAGTTTGCGCTTAATCAAAACGACACGACATAACTACTGTCCTTTACAAAAATTTAGATTATCGGGAATCAAAATTTGAAATTTTGATTCCCGATAATCTAAATTTTTGTAAAGGACACTACTGATATTTTGAAAATGTACATTTGTTACCGGTATATATTTAAGTTTTGTAGTTCAAAGAATTCAAAACTTTCTATAACAATATTGTTTTTGAATTAACGGTATAAAACTTGAACGTAGCACATTTGTGCTGCCGTAAAGCAAGGCATTTCAATGTGTTCCGTTGCTAATCTTAGCGGTTAATGTTAATTCGATTATTTTGCAATTGTAACTTTAGTCCCCTAACCTTTATGTAATTACCAAAATTTCTCCCATTTGAAATTGCTATATCCAATACGCGTTTTTAATCGTCATAATTTAAAATTTTTGAAAGATACACTTGGATGTATTTTGGTGTTGTAATTTCATTGGTTGATATCGACTGTTCAAAGACCGATGGTTTCCGGTTTACCAATAACGTAAACTTTCCAAGTCATGTGGTTCTCAGTTCGAACACAACTAATGAAATAAAATAAGACGTTTCGCAGTTTACATTTTTAATAAAATGTCTAGATACTGGAAATATATACCTTGAGGTTTGACCTCATCTCTAAATCATTACGTAACCATTCTTAAGATTTGTAAAACTTCATTATCAGAAAACTCTGCCATTTTCAACTTTGGTGTGATTTGATCCTATTTTGTAATGTGTTTATTTATAGTAAACAGAAATCTGACAGCACTGAATGGTTATATGATTGGATTAATTTGTCCCGATTGTCAGAATTCAAGGTTATTTTCTATTAAAGTACAGCAATATTATGCGTTAATTGATCCAGTCCATATATCACACACAAGACAGAAATCTCTAATGACAGCGGGGTGGCCCCTGAGTCAGAAAGGTATTAACTGTTTGTTTTTCATGGCACGCAAAGGGTGCTGTTACGTTGAAACCATCCTTCCGAAATAAGTACTCTATTCAAGCTTCAAATTGGTTTGAATTGGCTTAAAACTGTATACAAAAGTTAAAGTGGTGCATGATTTGAAAAGGGTCGATATTCACGCGATATTATTTATCTATCGGAAAAATCAAACTAACAAAACCACAATTCCAGGCACGAAATTTGGGTATTTTTTAATCTCTCTACTTTCGTTTAAATCAGTTTCAAACTATATTCATTTGTTACAGATGAATTTTCTACGGCGTGATTTTCGCGACCAAAAAAAATTGGGGGAAATTTTTGGAATACAATGTTTACTGTTACTGTTTTTTTGGGGGGGGGGGGGGTTGTGTAAACTAACCCTCTTTTTTAAAAAAAAATAAACAAAAACAACACTGATATTATCGCTTTAATGGCTGTTTAGGTAACTGTTATCTTTGTTGGTTGTATCGATTCAGTCTAGACAATCAATTAATTATTATTTCAATACAGGAAGGATATGAATTAGCAGATTAAACCTCCGTAATCTATTGAGTATAAGACCTTATTACGTAGCCTCTAATTACGTTGTAATTGGTGTCTTTTTTCTTGTCACAGAGCTTTAACTTACGCAATTTAGTTGATAAATAAACGTCTGAAAACGCCCTTTTATAGGCTTTTACAAAAGTTGAGGAAAATGAGAGTACAGTGACCAAAAATCGAGTTAACAGACAACCAACCTCTCTCTCTCTCTCTCTCGTCTATTTTAAAAAGTGTTTGAAAATTGAAAAGTATATTGATATAAAAGTGGAAATAATCCGCTTACAATCTTTTCCAACTGCAAGGTTCAATAAACCTATGTGTGGTAAAACAATTGTATCGAAATCTGCAAGGTTCTAGCCTCAAGCGAAACAAAACTTATTTAAGGAGGCTGGATATCATAAAATCTATATAGGCCTAGCTTTGAATTTTTTATACGATTAAGGCCAAAACCTATTATTCATTTTAAAAAAATTAAAAAAATTAAGATTCAAAGTTTGAATATTCTCCTGTATCTTTATACGGGGCTCTTCTTAACAAAGATATTAAAATATTCTAAAAATGGCCACACCCATCCAGCCCTCTTAAAACAACTACCTGAGAGAGGCAAAGAAAAAGAAAGAAAGAAAGAATAAATATTCATAAAAAGTTTGAACTGGTTTTGTGTGTTGTAAGATTGAATGCATAGATATTCACAGTTGAATGCTCGCTTTCTGTGGGACTAAATTACGTGATTTAAAGGACACAGAACATATTTTACATATTTAAATTTCTCGACTTATCTCTATTTAATTTTGAAAGGATGAAGACAATATCTGAAAAAGAAAAATGTTATGCCATGAAATTCGCAAACAACATACCGTAAACTATCGCTGGAAAAAGGGATGTACATAATATGTATCCATTTCCTTTCAAACCCATATTTGTCCACTAACAGACATTTCCTTTCGCTTTTTTCGTTGCATCCATCCATTCACGTCGAAACGAGCTTAGAATATATCTCCATATTTCAAGTTCTGTTGATATTAAAAAAAATCATACATTTATATAAAACTCACAATAAATCACTGCATTCAAATGGCAATGCGACCTATGAAGTCTACACTTGACTAAATTACGAAATAATTCCCTTTCACATCACAGAGGTAATGTTAGGCACGTAATCCTATGGAAGTTACAAAAGTGAATGCTCGTTTTCTCCCCGATGATTGTCCGTTGTCCGTACACCCCAAAAATGGTCAACAAGGGAACCAGCCACAATGTACGCGACACCAAGGGCGAGTTTAAAATTCGCGTTCAAACAACCCGTCCTTTCTATTAGCAATACCTACCTATTTAAATTTTTCTATGGGGCTAGTGCCATGTAAACTTCCAAAAACTTGAGAGCAATGGGACATTTAATTCCATATTTACTGTTATTAAAATGGCTATGCAGAAATGTACACATAATACCAATAATCTGTTCATAAGAACGCTGCCTCTTTGGGGGGATTTTGAAAGGCGCTTAGCAGAAAACTTCGTTGTCAATATGGATTAAGAGGATTATTTGTAATTTTGGTAATGTGATTTTTCTCGCGGATGGTAATCTAAGGAAACAGTTTTAGGATGTGGTTTATTCTTACTTTCTCCATTCCCCAGTTAAATTTGATCCAAACATATTACAACAATGTGTAATTTGCATGAAAGTTTTGGGAATATGATAAAATCACAATGCAGATGTTATAAAATCGTTTAAAAAGCAAGGACTCATTCACACATACACCATGTCCCGACTTTACACGGAAAACGATTTAATATGTGAACAATGAGCAGGAATATCGCTAGTAATAATATTCTAAGCTGTACATTCAGCAAATAAATCATTGCTTAAATTGAAATAGGTAATGTATCGACCACTGGGCCAATATCAATAAATACCACATGATCTATTTATAAGTGTTATGACTAGTGGGCATTAAATAAAATGCAAGGCGCATGTGCATACAAAACCCAGTGGCCGAGACTCGTGGTGGCAACAATGCAATATTATATTCAATGATTTCATTTTGTACATCCTGCTCTCCCTGTGTTTTCCTTTTCCCCATCTTTTGTTATTTGCGTTTTGCAATATTTGCAAATATATTCAAACTATGAAAATAAAACTCTCTCAAAAAACAAACATATTTACTTAAGTACTTTATATGAACAATTAACATTAAAAAAATACATTTGACTATATTTAGATTCTCCCAACATAGCAACAGAAGAGTATACACAAAGATCTAAGCACAACACAAAAGACGGAAAGGGTAAATTGTCCATGTCGTTTAATTGTCGATATTACGGAACATTTATATATAACCTTGCGTTAATTTTGTACACAACCATCCCCTTATGGGATTAAGCTTGGGAGATCAATATCTTACAACAGTGACCAATTACATATGGGCCAGTGGGTTAAGAACTTTTTTATACACAGTACCTGAGTGTTTGTAGTCAGTATAGGGTATGGACTCTTCAATATGGGTCTATTTAACATTTTCGTTTCGGCATGGTACAATGTTTTCGTTTCATAAACTGTTTAAAGCATTATCGTTTGCTAAAAAAAAAAACAAACAAAAAACAAAAAACACACACACAAAAGAAAAAAAAACAAAAAAACACCCCACAAAAAACCCCCCACCAAACAAACCGGTTTCATGCACAAATGTATAACACTTACAGCATAGCACATTTATCATAGGTATGCATATCTATTACAGTTTATATGTTCCTTATAATTCATGTGGACTTTGGCAACTATACAATACGTAATTATATGTACTTGTTGAAACACCTTACTAAACGAAAAATCCGTTTCTTCTCAAAACCGAAGTATCCCTTTCTCAATTTAGACTCTTAGTATTCTATTTACGTTGGTAAAAAAAAATTATATTTGCATTCGTTAAATAATGGAAAATCTTCCTCTGCTAAAATATGATCAACATTTTCACTTTGAATATTAATTAATATATTTTTATGACTGAGTTATACAGGAAAGTGTATACACAATTTATATACAGAAATTTAAAAAAAATTAAGAATATGAAGTTCTGGCATTTCGCAGCTCGTTTTTGCCTGTAAAACTAAGACAACCAAAATATGTGAATATTTCATTTATTATCAAATAAACAAATGACGTAATTAATATCAAAACGTATATACATTTAATTGGCTGGGATGAAATAGAATGCCTGTATACATAATCGTCATTAAAATGTCGGAGTGAAACACTTTGACTAGACTTTCAACAATTGATCCCAGTTAAAAACTAACCTAAACACTTACACCTGGAAAAAGTATAAAAGACATGATTAATAGCAAAAAGGTGTAGCCATATGCAATGAAGCATGTATAAATGCATTCAAGTTGCTGTGCCACCCTTATTTTGAGGATTCGTAAATTCGTTGACAGCAGTCATATTAACATTTTTTTTTATTATCAGATACCATTTTATTTTTTGCATCGACTCAACGATGAACTCCACGAAAAATCGTGTTCAACGAACTTTGAATTGTCTCAAATTCTAATTGATACATTGCTCAGTATAGCTACATATCCAGTCTGATGGCTCGAAGGTCATGAGCTAGAATCTAATTAGGATTTAACATTGAAGCCAAGTATCTTATTCATATAAAGATTTTATTTACACTTGTACTAACAAAATTTCAGTAATCTGAAGTTTTACATGATTTGCGTAAATTTCTCGTGCGTGTTGTATTGAGCTAATTTTAAAGACTCCTGTCCAATATTGTACAACCAAAGGATCTTATGCTAAACTTGTTATATTTATCGAGATTTTATTAAAAAATCCATATAATCAATAAATAAATAAACTAGTATTCTCGAAATACGCAGTTAAAGCTTTGACAATGAATAAGGATGCATTGGCATAAACATAAATTGCACTTTTTTATGATACTTCATGATAATTATTTTTCCAACGCGTCCAAAACATCCTTAATTTGTGAAGCAATAAGAAAGATAACTCTAGGTATAGCGCTGTCGACTTTCGGTTAGGATGTGCGATGGCATTATAAATATTTGATAAGATGGAGAACTATTGTTGTGTAAATCTCGTGGTTTTAAAATATATTATTGTGTAACGAAATGTAATGTTAGGTTTGGGTAGCAGACCGTAGAAAAAAAAAATAGGGGGGGGGGGGGGTTCTAAAATGTACAATTTAGAACGTTTGTCATTTACTAACCAATAATTTTCAATTGTTAATTAGTTAATATTAATGACTAAATAACTAGCCATACACTCATTGACATTAAAAATCATATTGCACCATTGGATATTGAGAAACGACAATCACAATCCTAATCCGGGGGAGGTAGGGAGGAAGGGTGGGGGTAGGGTAAAAAGAGTTATGTTTAAATTTAAGTTTTTATTCATTATTGGCACCCCAACACCCAGACATTTATTATAGGGGGTTCGATGATAGCTTAATTTGTATGCCAGGAGAAGGGGGGGGGGATCCGAGGCCTATTTTCGGTAATTTTCTAAGTGAATTTAATATGTTTGAATTTTCCGAAGGGGGGGGGGGGGGCCGGGGTGGGGGGCCGGATCCCACGATTCCCCTCTTGATCCGCGCATGGTTGATATACATGTATTACCCTTTTGGGTCCCCACATGAGTTGACCGCATGTTCTTTGTCGACATTTGCCAGTTGGTCAAGATGTGTCGTAATATAAAGATACGCTTGTTAACTGGGGCATACAAATAGGTCATTCACCCTTCGGCTATACGCGTATATATTAGTGAAAATACATGTATCAGCAATTCCGTTACTCGTGTCCGTTTAACAATATTTGTGCCCGTGTACATATTTGCTTTTTCCATATGCAAGCTTTAATCGTGTCTTTTGTATTCCTAGTTTTTTGGGGGTTTTTTGTTTGTTTGTTTGTTTGGGTTTTTTTGGGGTTTTTTTTTTGTTTTGTTGTTGTTTTTTTTTTTGGGGGGGGGGGCATTTATTTTTAATAAGAAATAAAAACATAACGAGTATTTCTTTAGTCCACACAGTTACATTTATTTAAATACATATAGTATTAGCATTTAAGTTCTTTGTGATGAAGTCTATGTATTCATAGAGTGTATTCTCTCTTTGTTTGTAAACAAGGTGATTCTATCTGAAAGGGGGTTATAACGGGCATATTAGTACAGTCTAGTACAATCACTGACCAACCATAAAGAAATTCCCCCTATCGGACACTGAGAGTGGTTTGCTCCAAGCGTCACTCCTGAGATCAGCAATTAACTTACACGAAGCTAGAGTACATTGTGGAAACGTCGAATTTCGAATATACCTCATTTTGGACTAATTAAGAAAAAAGACGATGCTTGATATGCTTCAGAGTATGGAAGTTGTTTTAGGCATTGCAGCACTTGTGTTGTTTATGCTTTACTATTTGACGAAGTCAAGGGCGAATCTTCCCCCTGGCCCCCCAACATGGCCGATTTTTGGATCCGCCTTATCTTTGCGAAAAATGGGCCTGAATATGATAGAAAGCATCAGGGAGATGAGAGCAAAATACGGCGATGTGTTTAGGATTACGAGATTTGGACGTCACTTTATTTACGTTAACGGCATGGAAAATCTGAGGGAGTTCTTCGTCAAAAGAGCGGACGCATTCTCTGATCGCCCAATGAACTACCACACGGAGTATATCTTGAAAGGACATGGTATTCATTGTTTAAGACTCCTTCATTTCTTTTTCAAAAAATTAAAAAAAAAATTAATAAACATACCATTTTGTTAAATCAGTTTCAAAGTAACGATATCACGTGTAATTATTCGATTTTTAAAACGTGCATTGACAGTCGTAATAGCTATAAAAATAGTTTATTGGTCCCAAATAAATAATTTGTTTAGAATTTTTGGAACAATTTCTATAAAGTTTCTTGTAGGTTGCATTTTTAACCGAATCGTCCCCTTTCTTTGGCTTTTTTGTAGCATAGACGAACAATTGTGTGATTTTTATACGTATACTAAAGGACACATTTTATTGATAACAATCTCTTGTACATAATACAAATAATTCTCTTGTTTCTGTTACTAGGAATATTAGCCAGCTCTGGAGCAATCTGGAAGGAACACCGGACGTTCGCCTTGACAACCCTCCGCAGTTTTGGCTTTGGAAGGCGATGTCTTGAATCTCAAATCATGGAAGAAGTAACTTGTCTTTCGGATAAAATAGCTGCACTAGATGGGAAACCTTTCGACCCCAACGAGTATATCCATGTGAGCGTGTCAAACGTCATGTGCTCCATTGCTTTTGGAAAACGTTACGAACACTCGGATGCCGACTTTCAACATATGCTCACCCTAGTCACTAAACTGCTCATTCTGCCACGACGTCCGGTTTTGGGCATGTTCCCGTTTCTTGGCCAGCTGCCAGGGGATTTTTTTGGCGCCAAGGAGTTGCATACTATTGAAGATGAAGTCAAAAATTTCGTTGGTCGCATTATATCTGAGCACAAGGAGAGGTTTGATGGAGAAAACATACAGGATTATATTGATGCTTTCCTACTGGAACAAACTAAACACCAAAATAATGAGGAATCTACTTTTTCTGGTAACGCATCTGAATTACGCGGTCATTGAGCCAAAGTTTGAAATAATTTAAGGAGGAAAGATAGATGCATATATGGTTGTGACCGTTTAATGTAATTTTTTTTTTTTTACTTCTAGTAATGAAAAAGTTTGATAAGATAGTATCTACCGATTGTATACCATATAACGCCTCCTTAATATTAGTTATTGAAAGAGAACTTTTTTTCTACGCATTTAAGATCTTTATAATAATTTTTGTATTGACCCAATTTTATGATTTTTATTCCTATCTTTTTTTTTTTACTTATATTTGCAGAGGAGCAGTTGGCATGTACACTGCGGGATTTTTTTCTCGCTGGCTCTGAGACAACTACTACTACTTTGAAGTGGTCTTTGGCGTTTTTAGTCAATCATCCGGATATCCAAACAAAGATGAGAGCCGAGATTGATGACGTCATCGGTTCTCGGCCGGTTAGCCTTGCCGACCGAGATAAAATGCCCTTCAGTGACGCGGTTCTCACCGAAACGTTGAGAGCAGGAAATATCTCCCCCTTTGCCCTTCCCCACACCGCATCTTATGACGTCACTTGGAACGGTTACCTCATTCCGAAGGGTGCCACCATTTGGCCGTGTTTGGACTCTGTCATGAACGATGATGACATGTTTGCAGACCCGGAACATTTCAAACCAGAACGATTCCTAGATTCGGAGGGAAAGCGACTCGGAAATGAAAAATCCGTTATCTCTTTCTCATTAGGTAAACCACCACACTCTGCATCCAAGAGTCTTGCAAAAAATATATATATTTCATTATCCAAGAATTTTTAGAAGAAAAAAAAACTATTCCACTTTATCCAAGAGTTTTTGAAAACGTAATAATCACATTTTTATTACTTGTTTTTTTTCCCACTTTTTCAGGGCGCCGTGTTTGCCTGGGAGAGTCCTTGGCGAGAATGGAAATGTTCCTGTTCTTGGTGACCATCATACAGAGGTTTGAACTGAAGTCCTCGCCCACCCACCGCACCCCTTCGCTCCACGGTGTCGTCGGCACGGCACACGCGCCCCGCCCCTACCACATCTGTGCCGTCGAGCGAACCTGAGAGAACCCGGAATCGTGGGATCCAACGTTATGTTGGTCATTGTTGAATCTCCCCAAAGCTGATTTTTTGTCCGTACATGTCATGTGCAGTACACATGTATATCACGTGAAGAATTATATACATGTATTTTGCCGTTTTGCGTCCATGCATGTATAGTATATCACGTACATTGTAAATGATAAGGAATTTGTTTTATATTTATAAATTGTAGAGTATATCACGAATAGAATTAAATAGCATTAACATTTTATTTTATGTTTATGCATGTTGTATGTATCACGTATAGGATTAGCTTGCTGGTTTTTTCTAGTTTATATACATGTGTGTACAATCATACAAGTAGTGTGTTTCACGTATGTGTTTACTAATTTTAGAAAGTCAAAAATACTTTTACTTGTAACCATAGTTAACATAATCCAGTTTTTGAAAGAAATTATTGCATCACTGAATAAGAAACAGCGTATTTTTACATTATCCTAATTTAATTTTTATCTCGGATATTTACTGTATTTTAATATTTATATAGAATCTCTTCAAACGAATGTGCTCTTTACTTTTGTTTGTTGTTAGAATCTTATTATTATTTTTTTTTTGTTTGCATTTCTAGCATCATGTATATTTGTTACAATTGTCAAACAAATTAAATACCTTGCCTTTTTTTAATGATACCGGTACTTTAATTGACGAATGAATCGTTGATGAGATGTTGATGAGTTGTATAAAGGAATATGTTTTGTTCTTTTTAGATGGACTTTTTATATGTAGATGAATATATAGTTTTGGTTTAAATATTTTTACATTTTAGCTCACCTGAGCATTTTCAAGCTCATGAGAGCTTAGCACAGAAAATAAATAAACTAGTAATAAAATATACGTTTCCTGTTCAATGTACAACAATTAAGAGCTAATTGATTTATACATCTGTATACTTTTTTGAAATTTTTTCGAGCTGTTTTAAAAGTTCGGATGAGTCACTTATGTGGCGTTTGTATCGTTATCATTTTTTCTTTAGCTGTAGAATTATTGGCCCAATTTTAACGAAACTTGGCACAAATTACAATTGGACAACGAACTCTAAAGTAATGGACAATGTCCCTTTCAAGAAGGAAAAGGGGAAATATGAAAATAAAGTAAGGTGTTGTAAAAATCTTCTTTTCCAAAATCAAATCAAAAAGTTTAAGTCTTTTGTCTTTAACTAGATGTAATATTTAAACAATATCTGACAATAAATTGGTCCTTTATCTGCTATATCCCCCGATAAAAAAAATGGGCTATGGTCGACTACTATCATAATGCTAAAAGTATTTGAAAGGATTTAACGAAGCAAAAAAAAAAAAAATAATAATTAAAATATACTATACGTATACTGCCAATGAGAGAGAATTTTTAAAGAGGTATAGCGCCTTTTCTCATCATTTCGCCTACACCCGTATTTGAACGGAAAGTAAATGTACCTGTTACTAAAAATAGATACAGGAAACTGTGTAATACCTAGGTACTGATTTTATAATGGTGTCTGTAACCACTGATTTGTCATAAATTCAGGAAACCCCCTTCGAGAAATAAATATATATAGAACTGCCTGTATAAAGACAGATGATATTCTGAACCTTGATAACTTCCAGCAAAATAGAATGAATATAAGTATAAATAGAGTATAGTGAAGAACGTAATTTTAATCGGATTTCTTTGGTTTGAAGTGGTTCAAATAGTCAAATATCCAATTTTTTATTGCATACTAAATATTTTCCTATGCATTCCTAACAAAACCTGAAGATTTTAATCAAGTCGTGTTAGATAACTAAGACTCTTTTAACATAACAATTGTATGATTTGCGTTTCTTTGAATACATTTTAACTAAATATTGTATGATATTGAAAATGTCTGATGTTTGCAAAAGCGCTGTAATGTAGGCAAAATAATGGGAAAAGGCACTATACCTCTTTTTTAAAAAATGCCACTTGCAAAGATATTTTAAGAATTGTTTTCTTTGTACGATATTGAGAGTGAAATGTGAGACATTTTACAAAATATACGGCGCATATGGAACGCCAAATTAACATATATTCAAATATTTGTACCTATCTTCAAATAATTGTACCTATCTTCAATTCAATTGTACCTATCTTCAATTCAATTGTACCTATCTTCAATTCAATTGTACCTATCTTCAAATTGAATTAGAGATAGGTACAATTCAATTATACCTATCTTTAATTCAATTTGAAGATAGGTACAATTGAATTGAAGATAGGTACAAATGCAATGAATTGAAGATAGGTACAATTGAATTAAAGATAGGTACAATTGAATTGAACCTATCTTCAATTACTAAAATATTGGCAATAATGAGGGAGCGTTCATTATTTTCAACAATGCACAAAACGAATTGAACCTAGGTATAATTGAATTGTACCTATCTTCAAATCCTTTGTAGATATGTATGAATTGAACCTATCTTCAAATCAATTGTACCTATCTTTAAATGAATTTTACCTATCTTCAAATGAATTAGAGATAGGTATAATTCAATTGAACCTATCTTTAATTGAATTGAAGATAGGTATAATTCATTTGTACCTAGGTATAATTCATTTGTACCTAGGTATAATTATTTAGAGATAGGTATAATTATTTACACCTATCTTCAATTCAATTGTACCTATCTTCAAATAATTGTACCTATCTTTAATTCAATTGTACCTTTCTTCAAATGATTTGAAGATAGGTACAATTAATTGAAGATAGGTACAATTATTTGAAGATAGGTACAAATATTTGAATATATGTTAATTTGGCGTTCCATAGGCGCAGTACGTGGCAATGAGTCAACATTAAAGATATATTGTAATTGACTTGACATGAAAAACTAAGTATTGCTAAAAATATTCAACTGATTATCTGCATGTAATCAAAAGAAAGTAAAATGTATAATATAAATATACCGTTGAAGAATAATAAGTTGATTTGTTACAAGACATACGATTGGTTTACATTATCTGAAATACTTGCTTAGTGCGTCTCATTACTTTGATTTCATATCATTATGGGTTAACTGTGTTTGGTTGTGGTTATGTGAGAGGAAAACCTGTGTTGTAAACATTGAAAAAACTAAAACATTAAAATAAAGCTAAACCAATAAAATACATTTAATCATCGGGCTCGGTGACCATTTAATTTTGACCCCAAGTAACTATCTCAAACAAAAATGGATTCCAAAGACGACGAGATCGTCAGTGCGCCTTTAGAAGAGAACGATCAAAGACCGCCGGAGGTATTTTACCCAGTGACTGTACTTCACGCTACCACATTATTGTGTACAACGTTTTTCAATGTAACGAATGTTTATTTTATATTTACACAGGGTGAAATACAAACTGCAGATGTTCCTCAAGCACCAGCTCCTATCAACATACCAGCAGTTCCTAAACCGAAGCCCAAGAAAGGTTTGAACAAACACAAGAAAGACTCATTGAGTCTTAAATGACCTTGTCCCATAGAACAAGCATTTTGTAGCGTGATGGTACGGACCAGACCGGGATTCGAACCCGGACCCCCTGAATATCTAGTTAGGTGCTCTACCAACCGATCTATCTGGCGCAGGTATTTGAACCGGTCTGACCGTCACATTCCTCCCCCTTAAATGATCTTCGCCCTCAAAGATCACTCAGGCTCTTCCCCTGGCAGGAGTTAACCTGTTCATGGGGTTGGCACGGCACCAAATGTAAAGGGATGGGAGAAATAATGACGGACCAGACCGGGATTCGAACCCAGGCCCCTGAATTTCTCTAGTCAGGTTCTCTACCAACTGAGCTATCTGGCACCGGTATTCGAACCAGTCTGATCAACACAATTTCAATGAAACACGCCATAATAATTAATCTCTAGGATTTTAATTACCCTCATTGACAGGTGCTTGTGTCATTTCTCATGAGTATACGTGCGATTCCTTCATATGTGTTATGAAATTACTCTCATTAGATATATATTAGTATCTTGCATCTTCTTGAGGAGTGATTCAAGCACATTTGTACTCTAACTGTAAATTGTAGCAGTACAGTGAAGTCCAACCTTAATCATAGATATGTGAATAGTTACCTATTTTGTGCAAGGACTGGTGATGTTTTAGATAAAATGAATCATATTGGAAAACTTGCAAAAGTTATTCATGGTCTTTTTTATTTTTTTTAAGAAAAATCTTTCTATAAAAATTTGAAATGATATCTTGATTTATTTTTTGAATGTGGATTGTTCATCAGCATGACATGAAATGAAAACCCCCCAAAAGAATCTTGAAATGAAATACATGTAATGCCAAACCTAAAATATAATGGTTTTGTACCCAGTAAACACTCCATGTTCTTATCTATGTGAAAAATTGATTTATTTACAAAAAAAAAATTATTGTAAGTGTATTGTTATTTTATAGCACCAGAACTACCAATATTTGAGAGAAGAAACTGGTTAATTCATCTCCACTATGTAAGGAAGGAATTTGATGTTTGTAAATCTATCATAAAAGATCAGCTAGCAGAGAGTGGAGGCATGTGTGAATATGCTGTTTACACTCAAGGTACTTAGATCATTGGAAAAGATATATGCATGCATTATTCTCATCTATTCCTGAATAGAAAATGCTTACGGATCAGATGAGAGAGACAAAGAGAGATTTTTTTAATGGTTTTTTTTTAACAGCCCTAGTTTTAAGACAAGAAGGAAGAATCCAGGAGTCTTTGGAGCTTTTCCAGACTTGTACTTTGTTGAATCCCCAGAGCGCTGACAACCTCAAACAGGTGGCCCGGTCACTGTAAGTAGCATGAGCACAAATACACACCTTTCTTTTTTTAGACAATTCCCTCTGTTTTAAAAGTAAAGAGAAACATCTTCTTCCTCTAAAGAAACTTATGGCTTTCAGGCCATGGGCAAATTTAACTCATGCAACTTTTATGGTTTCAAGAATAGTTTATATTTAATCCATCAATGAGAAAGCCTTTAGTCTATTTAGGTTTTTTGAGGTATGAAAACAAAGATCATGTTATGATAACATGGTATCATTTTATGAGCATTTTATGAGATTTCTTTACAAAAGTGAGAAAAAGCCAATCAGATTAAAGCATGAATTATTCCTGAATTATTCCTGAAACCAACAGAAGAATTTTCTAGAATGATGACCACAACTTTATGACAAGAAATGCAATAAAATATCTTAATTTTCACTTAAAATATGTCTTATTGTGGGAGTTTTTGACAACTCTGAGGAATGTAACACATTTTCAGTATATTTTTTTCCCTACAATGTCCAAAGAAAGGGATGCAATGACAAAATAGTGTAAATTCAAACAAAGGACTTTATTTCATTTTACCATGTGGAGATCTCTTTTTCATCTGATTAGAAATGTTTTTTGTTTGAAATTAGCTTTTTTTCATTTACCAGGTAAATAAAAGAAGAAATAGGAAAGGGCAAGCAAATATTTTCTTAAAAGACTAGACTGGGTAAAGACTTGCGTAGAATGTCTAAAATTATAAACCCCATCAGTTTTCTGTTTTTGTTTTTTGTTTTTTTACAGATTTCTTCTTGCTAGACACAAAGCTGCCATTGAGTTATATAATGAAGCCACCAAGCTTAGTGAGAGAGACTGGGTATTAAAATTAAATTCATCTGTACATTAAATCAGAATCTAATGTAATGATGCAGGAAAATCTGTTGAAAATCATAGAAATACATGTAGATGCTCAAACGTTTTAAATTTTGGGTTTGAAGTTTGATCTATTTATAATCAAGAACTGATATCAATGTATTTCTTTGCAGGAAATAGCACATAACCAAGGAGTATGCTACATGTACCTCAGAGAATACAAGATGGTGAGACTTTTTTATTCTTAATTATCTAAGAATACACATCTGTATATGAAATATTTGAAAAGAAGCACAAGCCTGCATTTCATTATAGCGCTATCTTTGTTCTGAAAATTTATTAACATACCATACTTGATGTGAATAATATCCTACATCTACTTGTCGCAATGTTAATAAAAGTACCATTTATTAAAAATAAACTTGCTGGTGTATATTAAACGTTTGTGGCCAAAAGAGTTGTGCATAAATTCTGCTTACCTTTATACAATGTATTTTGAATATGATAATGATGAAATTTCCAAAATTAAAGATATTTTCTTCTTTCAAATTTTAAAATCTTGTCTTTATAGGCAAAAGATTGCCTGAGCCAGGCTCTGTCTTTCAAGCGACATGAGATCTCCTATGTGATGCTTGGCAAGATTCACTTAATGGAGGGCAACATAGAGGCAGCCATTGAAATCTATAAACAAGCTGTGGAGTAAGTTTATCAATTTATGGCTTCATTTTTTATTGGGGGGGGGGGGGGGGGGGGGG
>WFKH01010931.1:19190216-19245703 GCA_016163765.1 Magallana hongkongensis | reverse complement strand
CCCCCCCCCCCCCCTCCCCCGGCAAACTTAAAAATCCCTCGGACCCCATCCACCCACCCCCCGGAAAAAAAATGGATCCGCGCATGCTGCATTATCAGGTAGGGTGACATATATTTTTCATTACGAGAAAAATTATACATGCATGTAACGTCTTTTGCCTGTGGCATACTGTGGTTTCATTAGTATTCGTGTGCATCAATTTTCGTGGATTGAATGAAATCACAGTTTCAGAGATATATAAAATCGTGGCCAATAATCCAATTAATACAGTATGGTATTAGAAATTGCACTTCAATGGAATTTAATTTCGTGGATCAATTCAACACCGAAATCCATGAAAATTGGTAGTCAACGAATAATGATAAAACCACAGTTTTGTACAGACAGTCAAGTTAGCGGACGGGTACCGAAGTACTAAGTCACTCCATTTTTATATCATCACCGCATAAAAATATTGTAGAAAACTTCCTCGATCGCAGGGTTTTACTAAATGCACATGTACAACGACTGAATAAGTTTTCTATGTACATTTGATTATTAAAAAAAAAGAAGCTGAGTGTACAATTACATACATTATACATGCTAAAAAAAAGATGCCAAAGTTTTGTAAGAGGTTATGAATTAGAGCGTACCAATCATTGATTCTGAAGAAATGAATTTGCTTAATGAAGAGACCTTGACAATATTTTGGTTTTGACACTATTATGTTTGAGAAATCGCGTGTATCTCGGGGTATAGGCGGGATAATTAAAAAATAATTGTTACATTGAGTGTATACATAACCTATCGAGATAAGTTTTATGTTAATCAGTTTAAAATAGGCAGAACAATGTCAATTTTAAAATTTTGACACCCACGCCCCGCAAATAAAAAAAGGTGACATCCGCCACGCATCAACAGGTTAGATAACTCTATATTTTTTGAAATGGAGTTCATGATGTGGGACAAAAAGTGGAAGAGCCCAAAGTGTGTATAAAAGGGGGCTGTGGTGACACGCTTACAGAGGTGTCCAACGTCGGTGAGCGGCAAAACAGCGCCCCTACAAAAACAGAAATCTGGGAAGGTATGTTACTGTCAATGTTTCTGTTAAAACATGTGATTGTTCATACACGGTGATGCTGCTTTTACCATCAAGAGCATGGTTACGTTATGTAAGATTCGACGCTGAATTGAAGGCAAAATTAATGGATATGTGAATTTTTTATCGAATCTATTCACTTTATCTATTCATTTTATAGATGGATTTTTTTTTAACTGTTTATTTTATTACTTAGTTGTGTCTATAAACATGATAAAGTATCCGTTATAATTCCTAATGAGAAGGTAACTCTTAAAAAAAACTATTTCATCATCATTTTGTCATAAATTATAGTTTTTGGAAAGTATTGTAATGAGCATGATCAGTGCACCACGAATGACTTAACGTTGTAAAAACACAAAAAAACTCCAACAAATGACAGCGTATTGTAACTGACAACATGCCAGTTCACCAGTGTGTTCACATTAAAACTCATGAGGTATTACATGATACCATGTACACATGGATATAATATTATGGGAATTGTTACCCATATCCATTCCATCTCTTTAACAAAGCATGAAGAAAAAAATACAATATGCTAATTTAAATTATGATGTAAGCCTGCAGTATATGGTTTTAAAATTTATTGCATGATTATTTCCATAATGTACACTGCATCATGCAGTTCTGAATCATCATTAATTATACGGTGTACATGTATTTACAACAAGTTTTAAATAATACGATACACTTTTTGAAAGTTGGCGAAATTATCTTATCCACATCATGTTTGTTATACATAGTATAGACTATGATAGTGACCTAGTTATTTGATGCAAGGATGTTAATCTCTTTGATGCAGCTAAGGAAGGAAATTGAAGCACATCAACAAGTTTTAGATCTTCATAAATTGAGCCAATAACATTGAAGTAAGATTGAGTTTGAAAATCTCTCTCTTGACTCTCTCTCGCTCTCTCTCTCTCTCAATATGAATAGATTTTCAGTTGAACTAAAAATTTAAAATCCAATTTTATGACTGACATATGATGAGTACATAAAATCATCAAAATTTTAAAATATTGTCCAGGAGTAAATTGATGATAACAATGCTTTTGAGGGATTGGGTGGGTATATAGAGGGTTTCAGAAATCCAGTTATTTTGTAGAAGGACCTCTAGCTTGTTTAGTTATTGCCAAGCTGAATGTCCTTATAAAGACCCCCAGAAGGTGTTGCCACTATTGTAATAGAGTTACTCCCGTCACTTGTGGTCCCTTCTGTTTGCTCATGCAGTGCATAATCCCTTGATTTTACTTAAATATGCAGGTAGCATCAAAAGCTAGCATACCAAAAATAGTTTTAAAGAATGAATAGAGAGTTTAAATATGAGGTTCAAAACTCTTTCATTGTTCAAGTCATCCATAAGACCATTGGCGTTGAGTTCTATCTTCTGACGTCTAGCTGAAAAACTTAATATCATCATGAATTGGCGTTTTTACATCTCCTCTTTCCGGATGACTGCAAGTTTCTGCTTTGGTATATATTTAGCAAATTTTTACACCAACTTTCTTTTTAGGTAAAAAACAGATACAGAGTTTTTGACTGGTTGCTTAATCAATTGTTAAGAAAGAAAATGATGGCACATTAACATTTTAAATAGAGAGAGAGAGTTTCAGAAAATAGATATTTGTATGTTGTTAGTTTTTTGTGTAGCGATTAAATGAAGTAGAAACTTTTTTTGCATTTTATGCAAAATCACAGCATTAAATAATGTATATATATTAAAATGTTTCAATCATAAAAAACCCATAAATATTGAATATGGTGGGTGTAAATCTAACAAAATAAAGGCATGAATATGCCCGCTAGTCTTCCTCAGTGAAGTATCTATGAGTAAAATATTTTATGCCAAATCAATTATCTTGTGATTATATATACTTGTCAACAACTTTACATCTCGTATCCTTGTTTATGATTAAACTACTTCACAAGTATACACTCTTGACTATTATACATTCATCAAAATGATAAATATTGCAAAATGTGAAAGGGATTGGGGGGAAAAATATTTACAGCTTTTATATTAAAAGTGCAAATTTTAACTTGATGATCATTAATTTTCAAATATTTCTGTTATTGATCTTTGAAAAAAAACCAAGGTGAAACAAATTAAAGGTAGAAGTCTCTCAGTCATGACCTGAATGAGTGACCAATAAGTGTGGTAATGTCAAGTGTGTATGGACAACACGTGTACACTGTAGGTAAGGGGGGAGGGACCAATGTATTGATTGACAAATACTCGGTACATGTACAAGCAATTTCATTCTAAATGTTTAAAATGCAGAGCAATTTTTAATCTCAGTTTTTTTCCTTTCCTTCTTTGGCTGCTGAACTGTAAGTAGCATATAAAAAATATTCTATAAGATAATTTTTATAATTAATAGAAAAAGAGAATATGAATAACTTTTTTTTTTTGTAGAAGGGAGGGGGTGGGGGTATTATACATGTTATATATTTGTGGAATTGGAAAACATTTTCCATATACAGTAAACAAAATTGAGATTTCAAGGTGCTATAGCAAAATTTTCCAATTTAAAGATTAATTTTATAATTAGAGCAACTACAACAATACGACTATTATAAAGTATAATGTTATACTGTATGCTATACATTTGTATGGATATACCATTGAATAGCTGCCTTCTATGAATTTAAAACCTGTCAGGAGAATGAACCATCTCTGTGAATGCATAATGTAAGAAAAGAATTGATCCAAATCAACAACTTCTCCATAACTTGTTCATTGCCTGACTGCATGTATAATCTCATACAAGAGGACTTCTCCATATAAGTTATTTGTTTGCTGGAGAGAATGAAGTCAACTGTGCATCATTTCATACAGCATCATAATGTTGTATAAACCCATGGAAACACTGATTTTAAACATAACGGTACATAAATCAATAATAATCAAGTCCCATGATTGGATAAAATACAGAAGAGTCTAGCTACCTCTATCTATATATAGAGATGCTAATTATCCGAGAAGTTAATAAAGATTAAGCCTATGATTTTTAAAAGAACCTAGAACTTGAAATATACATGTAATCTATTTAACTGTACAAATTTATCAACATCAGTTGAGAATTTAATGTAGAGAAAAGGAATTGTTAATATCAGATTATACCTACCTTTGTTCTACCTACCAGGTATTTATTTCATAAACGTATATATGTATTTTGTGGAACCAAACCTCAATACTCTGTTAGATGGTTAACTTAGTAGTTCCTATTGACAACAAGTATAAACTTTCAGGTTTTTTGAGGTAAAAAATGAAGATTGTAAGCTACATGCAGTTTATGACAGAGTAAAAGTGTAAGCAATCATATCGCTTATCTCTCTCTCTCTCCCCCCCCCCCCCCCCCCAAAAAAAAAGTATTAAAAAAAAAGTGTGAAAAAGCCCATTGGAACTGGGCATGAATTATTCATGAAACTAAGAAAACTTCAGCAAGTTGGCTCATGGTCAATAGGACTGGTCATGAGTGTACAGCCCTAAAGGGATTCAAACAGCAACTATTCTCGATTGTATATTCATTACCCGAATAACATCTGGTCACGTTTAGTAAGAAAAGAATTGATCCAAATCAACAACTTCTCCATAACTTGTTCATTGCCTGACTGCATGTATAATCTCATACAAGAGGACTTCTCCATATAAGTTATTTGTTTGCTGGAGAGAATGAAGTCAACTGTGCATCATTTCATACAGCATCATAATTTGTTGAAGCTATGCAAGAACTAGCATTGCTTTCAGGGTAGGGAGGATTATACATGTAGGTATGGAGTCTTGAAAGATATTTGTTTGATAAAAATATAATTTATTTTTATTCAGATACAAGGTTCGAGGTTTAACGTACACTAGCTAGGATTTAAAATACCTGTGTGTAACTAGCAATGAAGTAATATTAGATTATCTTATGTATAAATTTACAATTAATGCTCTTATCTTTCACTGAGTTATTAATCTGGGATGTTGTATTGTTTAGTATCTATTGGAAGTTATGTATTGAGCGAATTAAACCTAATTATGAGTAACTTAGCAGTTAAATGTATACATATACAACATGTACTCTTTTGAGACAACAAAGAAAGTTCGAAGTGTCAAAATCAATGAAAGGACGGTCAGTATTTGGAACAATTTAAATCATTCATTCATAACTGGTCTACTTTGTGGGGGCATTTAAAATACATTAAATGTTTGATCTAATTTTGCCTGTGGGACATTCTCTAGGTTCTGGTGTGTGTCAAATTATAGAACTTGTCAAAGAGGGCTTAATTAAACATTTATTTTAAGGCCAGGGGAATTTTTTAAAAGGCCTTGTCCATGTACTGGTAGTGTGCTAGTGAATATTTCACAATAGTAAGTACCGGTAAACGTGATTTATGTATACATTTAGCAATATGACCAGATTAAAGTAAATTTGTATGTTGGAAGGAAGAGAGAGAGGATATAATAATTTACATGTAAGTGAATGGTATGCTAATTACTAATTTATTTTTAAATTTTCTGCAGACATGATTTTTTAAAGAGTAAAAATGGAACAAAAAATAGAAACTGATTTGTCTTTATGTATATGAAATATTATTATTAATAAATTTTAGAAAAGGTGAACAGAACACTTTTATAGTAATTAAGTTAAAATATTTTTTTTTTTTTAAGGGGGGGGTAAAGGAGTTGTCTGTGAAATAAAATATAGATGCAATGTATGAGTAAATTTGATGTCTATATGGCTTGTGTGTATATTTCAATAGGATTTTAAGGAAATCTAAGGATGAGAAGTGTTCGTTAGGTGATATCACACAGTGTGCTCAGCTTAGACAGGGCGGATATAAAATGTCTCATCAAGATAGCTCCCAGTGTTCAGTTGCATATTGAAATGTAAACTCAAACTAGATACTATTCTCTTAAATGCATGCCTGTGTATTTATTTGAATACATTAAAGATTTGCTATCCACGTCATATGGTTTTACAACTGATTAAAGGAAAAAGGTTCATTTTGATATTTGGAGACGACTGTAAGGAATTTTTTCATTTTTAATTGCAGAGAGGTTAAAGCACAACATCTGTATAAAAATGGGTTGTTGAGTTGAAGAAAATAGTATCACCTAGGAGCATCCAGCTTACAGGTTCTGAGAGCAAGATTAACTTGAAGGGACAAAATGCCATCCAGTACATGCTCCCAGTACAAAGAGGTCGTCATTGTCGGTAAGTGCAGGATTTGAGAGAGAGAGAGAGAGAGAGAGAGAGAGACACACACACACACACACACACACACACACACACAATTTTAAATTTCAGGTGATTTCCAAAAACCTTTTATGTTTTCCAGAAGTTAGAATTATTATGTAAGCTCTGGATTTTGTAAAATTTGAATCCAGGTCATATTTAGAGAAAGAATTAAGAAAAAAAAATCCTTTTTCAAAATTTGGTTATGTCACATTGTGTAAGAAAAGATTATACTTATTTGCATGCATATATCTATCAAGCACTTGTCTAAATAAATGGACTTGTATTGCTTTTCCCCATTAACTTTACACTTGAGAACCTTTAATTCACAGTTGCTATAGATATACTGAAGACAAGTCTATAAAGAGATTTGATATACATGTAATATTTTCGTGAGGATATCTTTCCTTTGAAAACATCAACAGGTCCATATAATATATTAATTTATTGATGATCATAAGCCAAGAATTATAAAGAGGGGATTTTGTAGGAATTTAATCTATTAAAGCCATCTTTTACACTCACTTAAAGAGAAGTAAAGTTAACTTTTGCTGTGTCACATTGTGTAAAAACTGGAGACATATACCAAAGTACTGTAGAAGCAGAAATATTCGTTGAGGATTTAATTTCGTTATTTTCGTTGGCAGTATAAATCAACGAAATTAAATCCATGACGAATTTTTAACCAAAGTATTAATGAATACA
The DNA here is from genome assembly GCA_016163765.1 of Magallana hongkongensis. Classification (NCBI taxonomy): domain Eukaryota; kingdom Metazoa; phylum Mollusca; class Bivalvia; order Ostreida; family Ostreidae; genus Magallana; species Magallana hongkongensis. The sequence continues at coordinate 19,238,692 of WFKH01010931.1, read as the reverse complement.
AAGAGAATTTTATTTGGTTCAAAAACAACGAAATTTTGACCCAACGAATATATATGCTTCTACAGTATTTCATTAAATACATGTTCCCGTATTGCTTTTTGTAATGCAATAACACACAAGAACATTTAATAGACCTTAAGTAATAAATGTATACATAAAGTAAAATAAGTGCCTATTTATGTAAATTTTCTTTACAGAATTATGGTCATTTTGCATGCAGTTTTATGCCATAAGTTGTATGGCAATTTAGTTTCAAAATATTTTTTTTATATAAATTTGAAGTTCTACATGTATTTGAAATATAAAATGGCTGGGTTCAAATGTTTCTGTACATAGTATAAATCAGTATTAATTAAGCCATATAGTATTGTATTTATCTTGTGATGTTGTTAATGGAGTTCCTTTGAACACTTTTTTTTTATATGAAAGCAAGTCAGAAATAGACAGTATGAAATGGGGATATTGATTTAACCATTTAGTGGTTGAATAGACACTGTCACAGTTGTAATAAGATCAATTATTAAACAGTTATATACATACATATTTTTATAAGTAGTTTCCAACTGATAGTCCAATTTTTCCCTTCAAAGAAATGAGTATATACACTGTACAAAGGGGTGGGGGTATATCTTAGAGTTACATTGAACAAATATATTCACTTGATCAAATTCAACTTGAGTGACCTATTTTAATCTTATCCCCAACAGGAAATGGTCCCTCTGCCATCAGTTTGTCTGTCTTCCTCTCCGGATACCGACCCTATTATAAGGGGGGTACACACTCCAACGAGTACCTCAATGAAAAACTCCAGAAGATGAACCCCAAAAAATCCATAGTAGACCAGGTAAGAACACTCACAGCTGAGTGGCAGGTGTGTGTTTGTGTGTGTGTGTGTGTGTGGAGGGGGAGGAGGGAGGTGGGCGGAAATAAAATACAATACTGTGAATTTCAAATTGAAACTTGGTTGATAGTTTACTATAGAAATGCATTTTGTCTCCTCAAAACCATAGAAAATAAAAGAGAATGAATGGAAAATATGAAATAGAATTATTAAGTTAGTTGCCATTAGCAGGCATTTTTATTTTCAGCTTCAGTAGTTCTACAAATTTAGATAAACTGCCCCAACTCTGTTTTCCTTTGATTGTTTATTCCCTGCTGTGACTTAAGAGAAATTTTTCCTTCCTGTAAAACTAGGATAAGGCTCTGTTATTGGCAGGACCTTGTCTATCTTTACAAGACTATTTAATAATGATGTAGTTAATCTTTGACGAAACTAGTGGATTGTTCACTTTAACACTTATCAACAGGTTTTCAAATCAGCACTCTCCTAAACAATTTTCTGCTTTCCATTACCCAGTTATTGTATAGAATAAATGTTAGAAGAAGGATAAGACTTTTTCCCTTTTTAATGTATGGATGTGTGAATGAATGACATAAAAGGACGGAGGGTTGTCTCTATTTTCAATTTACGTAATCATGGATTCTCTTTTATTTTATAAACCTTTGTTACACTGACTTTGTAACTTTCAACAGTAAGAAGCATTTTACATGTTTTTCACATGATATTTTGACTTCTATTAATTTCCTCCATTCAATTGTCTTTCTTTCAGCATCGTTAATTTTTCATGTATTAATTTGCTGATGTCACGATCTTCAGGATTTGTCCTTCTTAGCCGAGGGGCTTGAAGGCCGTTCCCCTAACCCAGTGGCTCTTCTTTTTGACGCCCTCTGTAGGCCGGATGCTGATCTAGGAGTAGACAACCCATCTCTCTTGGAATGGAAGTTTGAAAAGGAACATGTAATTGACCATGTGGTCTTAGGGAAAGGCAAAGCTGGTGGGGCATGGCAGGTAAAATATATATTATTAATTTACATGTATATTATCCAAATGATAAGGGGTAAAATTACCGTAAATAAAAAGTTTAGGGATATGGTAAACTGTTCAGAGGGGAAACAGATTGAGGACATTAAGAGTGAATTTACCAGTGTTTTCTTAAGGAAAAAAAAACGTTATGTAAAAATGTGAAATGTAACATACCCGTAATAAATTCTTATATTTAAATCGCTTGTTTTGCATATGGTTCATGTACCATGACCATTTCTTCTTCAGAACATGGATGGATCCATGCAGACTCTGAGCTTTGCCAATTGGATGGAACTCCCCTCCCTAAGCTTCAAGGAATGGCAGAATTCACACAACCGGTAAAGATTTGGATCTTAAAGTAAAAATACTCTGCTGTTCATATTTATAAATGCTTTTGAATGATGATAAGCTTATTGAAAACTTGAACCGCTTTTAAGAAGAAACAATTAGAACAATTTATAATGGTTCTAAAAATAAAGATAATCTGCTGTCGCTGTTCATATTGATAAATGCTTTTGCATGATAATAATCTGGATCAAAACTTGCGGCATTTTTAAAAAGACACAATTTAAACAATATAAAATCTGTTACAGTCTAAGCTGTATGTCCTATTTGTTCCCCGACCCCCCCCCCCCCCTTCTTCAAAAGCAAATATTTATTACCTATAAAAAGAGATAGTATTCTTAGAAAAAGACTTGACTGAGATATTCTTCAGACGCCCTATATTTGAGTAACCTTTTAAACAGCTTGAGCTATAAAATACAAGTCAGTTATTGTGTCAACAAATATCTGTTATCAGTGAATGAGGTCGGACACGAAAACCAAGACCATTCTGACCTACCTGGAGGACGCATTTTTGACACCCTCCTATTATTAACCCTCTAAAAATAGATTTACACTTGATCATATTTCTAGCACAATTTAAAACCAAATTTCATTTGCCATTTTGTAGAGATGAAAGCCATGCTCACAATGGAAGAGCTACAGTTGCAGATGTAAGAAGATACTACGGCGATTTTGTCGAAGAGCGAGGATTGCAGCCATATTTCAGGGACCAATATGTTGTTACATCCATACAGAAAAAGTTCTATACCAACAAGGATGTTGACTCAGAAAGTGGGGAGGTAGAACCTTGTAAATGTAGGTACAAAAATCACGGCTTCCTCTGGGAGGTCAGAGGTTATTGTTACCTTGGTGATAGGGAGGCGGACAGAGAGGAGTTCTGTTATTGCACCCATAATGTGGTGGTAGCTACAGGAACGTTTGACATCCCCAACAAGTTGGGTATTCATGGGGAAAACTTACCTTATGTTCTACATTCTCTTGAAGAAGTTGAGCATGTTTTATCCAACAAAAAGAAGAAGAAATCCCAGGACCCAGTGGTCATTGTCGGAGCAGGACTTAGTGCAGCAGATGCTGTGATCATGGCTCTGAAAATGAAGCGGTCCGTAGTTCATGTATTTAGACGTGGAGCCAATGATTCTCAACTGATCTTCAAGAAATTACCGGCAGCAATTTATCCCGAGTATCATACCATCCATTCAATGATGAAAGGCAAAACCATTAACCCCCTTTATAAACCATACCCAAACCACTCTTTGGTGGAGTTGAAGGAAGACAACCATGTTCTGATACAGACGACATCGGGAGGGGACATCTTGTCATTGGATGCCTTCTGTGTGGCGATTCTGATCGGAGCATGCCCAGATTTGTCATTTCTTCCACACGATGGTAAAAACCTTGGTGTAGTACCACGCTTTCCCATTGACAGTAAGCATAATCCCATTCATGTGGACCCATACTCGTACCAGTGTGTGGCTGAAACTGGACTGTATTCAATGGGACCATTAGTAGGGGACAATTTTGTGCGCTTTGGATTGGGTGGATCTTTAGGCATTACAAATCATTTATTGCTCACAAAGAACAGACAAACTCAGTAAATATGTGCAATACTCCTTACAGTGATGTTTGGTTGTGATAATCCAATTTTTTAACTTATTACGAACAGATCTTCTGAGTACTTACATGTATATTAGAGGTTAAGGTCTTATACACCTCATTTCACTGATCTGTCAATAATTTTGTTATAATTTTTTTACATTAAAAAATTGTTTCTTTTTCAGCCTACAGTGTTTGTTTTTATCTTTGTAATAAAATAAATTTTACAACAAATGCAAGTCACGTTTAAAAAAAATCAAGTAATTTTCTGGTTGTTAGACCAGATAAAAAAACGTCTGATAAAAAAAAACAAAGTCAGAAAATTAAAAAACTTTATTTGTGACGAATACAAGTAAATTTGGGCTTTGCTTATAATATGTTGAAAGATGGTGTCCCCCTGCTTTGGTGGCTGGCAACAAAAAACGTGCGTACGAAGTCCGTCATCCCCCCCCCACCCCCTTGCATTTAAAGTGTTAGAATGATAAATGTCCTGTGATAAAATCCTTCAGTATGTTTAGTCTGCATCGGTACATGTAAACATGTAAAAAAATTCCTCTCTGGCGTTGCAACAAAGATGCCTATATGCTTAGTATGCCCATTCCTCTCCTTTAATTCTTATTTGCGTTTTCTTTCTACACGAAACAGGATAATCTCGCTCACCGTTCAACAATAATCAATAAAAACACGCTTTTGTATTTAATAAAAACAACTTATTTTGATTCAATATGGGTAAAAATTCCATTATTATAAATAAATAATTATATTTGAAAAGTTCTTTATTAGGATGGAGTGTAGAGCAATTCGTACCTAAAACTTGCATTTTACATGTAGCACTGTAAATGATCGAGATTTATGCTTAAACGCCGTGTTGCTAAATACTGAATCACACACCTGTCAAGTATACAAAACGGAAGAACGTAATTGATTTGCATCATCACATTTTTATCATAAACTTAATAAACAATGTATAACAACCAAAAAACTACGTGAGGCCCAAGCGGGGTTTGCTTTGTGAAGGTAATGTAAAAAAAATAAAAATTATAATTCTACGAACACGAATTGAAAAATGATGTAGATATAAATATTAAGGAACCATTCTTTGACTTTTGTTGGAGACCACTACGGCCGGTACCTGATCAAATTAATACATCACTATCGCATTGAGGGACAGAAGGTCCAGAAAAGGACAGAAATGATAAAATGGCGATAAAACCTGATGAGCAACTTGGAGGATTGAAGAACTAAACAGACTAACAAGCACCTCAGAAACAACGAACAGCTGATGAAGGAGAAGACCAATATAAACACAGGTCTATGGGCCAAACAGCTGACATGTTGCTTACTAATGCTCAGTGTTAGTTTCACAAGTCATTGCCCTTATGTTCTTCAGATTTTATTTCAAGGTTGCCTTCTGTAACTTCAAGTTCAGGTTATGGGTTCAAGGATGTATTGAGTATTTCAAGGTCACTGGTCCAAAGTACAGTCAACACATTATGCTATACTAATTGAAAGATCAGGCTCGTGTATAACAGGTTTTTTTTTTTTATATATATAATATAGTTTAATTTTGCTATAAGTAATCACAAGTTGCATGTTTCACAATCTTTTCCCTTTCTTTAAATGCTAAAAATGTAAAAGCAATTTCAATAAAAACTGTGCCACTTCCATAGATAAAGATAATCTATTCAAAACCTAAAGTGTTTAAGTACAGCCACGAATGGATACGAAATCCCTGATGTGGTGTTTTGAGAATCGATTATATTGATTTGAAATAGAACTCATGCAGCAAGAACCATTGAATGGGATAATTTACATGTATATTAAATTTATTTCAAGCGTTGAGGGGAAATTAGCAATTTGGTTGCATTAAAAAGCAAATAAACTAGAATGGTTAATAATTGTGGGATAAGTATTTGAATATTAATTATTTAAAAAAAAATAGTTCTTCAAATTTTCCACTTTTTTTCTAAATTATTAACCATGATGTAAAACCATTTTTGTTATGTTGATTTGAAATACATCCATTTTATTCACATAAACTATTCTGAGCCGATATTTCGCCTACACAAATGTAAAATGTACATAACAAGTATTATACCTAGGCAGGGATGGATGAAATATATCTATTGATCTTATAAAAAACCAAGTAAATTTGGTTATGATCAACAAAAATACTCGTATATCAGATCGGATTTGAAATTGTAGAAAATTCATGCACTAAATCACTTAATTAATGACAATTTATAAAGCCCTCTTGATAAGAAAAAATTCACATTAACAAACTGTTTGGCAGACACCAGTCTTTTGGATTACAATTTTAATAACATCATTAAAGAAATAAATGGAAGAAATTGTGGAAACTTGTTTGATCTTTCGTTTAATTATATTATTTATACCCATTTTCATGCATGCAATATATTCAATATGGCAAACCTCATACTGTTTACGTATTGCATTTGGCTGTGTATTCTATTTAGCGTTTTGGTTTGTTTTTTGGGGGGTTTTTTTGTTTGTTTGTTGTTGTTTTTTTTTTTTTTTACAAAAAGTGGCTTCCACTAAATCAAGTACATTACTAAATGTCTTACCTATATGTGTAAGAATAGGTACTTTCAAAAATACGCTAATTGAAATCCACGCGTTAAATTGTTGAAAAATCAATTTTCGCCAAATATTGTACACATCATAATAAATAATACAATATTATTTAATTATTTAGCAATTTGATTGTTTTACAGAACCGCTGAACTTTTATTCAGTTTCAGAGAACATAAGCATTGTAAATGTAAATGTCTTCAGAATTAAGTTTGTTAAAACATTTGAACGTACATCAGATTAGGGACGTATATTCTAACGTCCGCCCTAATAAATATATACGTCCCTGATTAGATATATATTTTAAAACAGGATTTTGTTACGAAAATACATACATGATTTTAAATAATTATTTTAGCATGCATTTCAAATATAACAATTAGAGGTTTTTGTGTCTGTATCACTGACTTAAAATTGGTATATTAGCATGTACATGTATTTTTATATCAGATATCACAGTGAACAGAGGATATATTATATCACAAATGAAGTGCGATGATACTCTAAAGAGTCCTGCACTTTACCGGAAGAAGAAGGAACTTTTGTAAGTGTAAGTCGTCCTTCTTCCAACCGCTGATCACAGCTCAGTTTCAATTTTATAAAACTTTAAACAAAGAAATATTTGGTTGATACCAAGTCTGATATGACTTCACTATATTACTCATTTGCCGTTCAGCTCTGTATCAAAGAAACTGTACACAAACGATGCTACGTGCCTGGTAAAAGATAGTTTTATCAAACTTCACACAATCGTTGTTGTAGGTTGATAGAAACTAAACTGTGTCATCTTTTTCTAAGGCGGACAGTCACAAGGAACCTATTAAAGATATTTTCATCAAACAGTGCCATCAGACCTTAGACTTCAATACTCCTTTTTATAAAAGTTAATGGAAAGTTAAAACTGTTGACTTCTATTTAACGAAGCCGATATCTGCCAAAAATAAATCGGTTAATGTGATATTTTTAAAGAATAAAAAGTAGGAATAAAAAATTAAGTTATTTATTGGTCCATAGGTGCAAGAATTTTAAAAATTTCAAACCGGTCAGACATACCCTATTTGATTTGAACCTATTTAACTTTGATTAGCAAGACAAAGAAAGCCATGGTCCTGAACTAGCAATAACAGTTTCGTGCGTAAAATTTGTGTAGGTGAAACATTGAATCTTTTACTAGATGTACATGTACCTCAAATCGATATAATATAGTTTTACACTATTATTAAACAATTTAACCAACTAGTTTTCTTAATTTGATCATGTATTAGTTCTTGCTTAAACCCTTTAATGCCAATTTTAAAAAATCAATGCCTATAAATCATACTCCAATGATTTGTGTATGAAATTGGACCATTCCTCCTCAAAATGTGGCCACCTTCATACCCAAAAGGGGTCACGGTATTGATTTAAACAATAAAATACCATACAGGTATGAAGGTAGCTATATGTAGCATAGTTAGCGGTTTATATTAATTTTTTCTGCAATCATCGCTACCTTTATAGCCCACTTGGATCATCATAGATAGCATTTTATTGTTTACACACATGTATTTACATTTAACAAATTAATGAATTAATCATAAAGAGTAGGTTAAAGTAACTTATAAATTATTGTTTACATGTACATCAGTACGTTTGATGATTAAAGAAATACTACAGTGTAGTAGCCAAGCCAGGCTTTATTGGATTTGATCACCTCCGACCGTATTTGATCACCTCATAATATTCAAAGAATGATTCCTTTTTACTTATATTTATATAATTTTCAACATTCTACGATTTGATATTAAAATAGTCATTAATGAAATGTATTGGGCCATACATTACAATATCAATTGGTAGTGTTATCACTGACAAAGACACTGGAAAATGTAAATATATGGGATTTGAGTCTGACATCATGATTATTTATTTCTAACAGTCCGTAATTTTTTTTTTCGGTTGCTGAAGGTTCCGACATCGATAAACTGGCTAGAACTGGATCATGTAGATTTCAGCCATGTCAGTTTCTAGAGCTATGAATTACAATCTATTTCCGTAAGAAAAAGAGGGAACATACTAAGTGGATGTAAATACAATGATTGTTTAAAGTGGTTATAAATGTATTTGTAAAAAAATATATATAATAATAGTCGAAATATGTGCGTCTTTTAACTCAATAATTATACGTAGGCATCCCTCCAACCCAATTCATTTCTGACCTGTCTTACCTTTGACATGTGGGGAATAAACAATGCAATACATGTACTGGAATTTATAAAGATTCCCAATTCAAAAACACGATAAAACATGTATTCTATTAAATGACGGTGTACAATCTAACAAACTACATCATTTCTGTTGACAATGCTTATAGAAAGAAATGCTACTTGTACTTGAAAGATATTGACCAGACAAAACTTCTCTTTTGCAGGCTAGTGGTGACATTGACCTTCCGTATAAAAAAGAATGAACCCGAAATGTTATCATACATTTATTTGAAATATGAAGAGGAAAAAACAGGATAAACAATGCTTTTAAAAACAAGTTTCATGATAAGAAATAGATATAAATGTTCACCATTACATGCATGTAAAAGAACATTAAAGGCCTTCTTATATTGAAAAATGAAATAAATATTTCTGAACATGATTATATACAGGTTTCATACAAAGGTATTTACTCATATTTATAAATCATGTATGACTTTGTGTGGCCACAGTGAATACAGTACTACACATGCCAACCTTTGTGCTGAATTAGACCTTGTATTTGATGAATGATGTCTGACTGTCACTCATACTCCTTGAAGACCTTGACCTTTCAATTCACTATGAATGAAGAGTCTATACAGTAAGGTACTGGTTGTCAATGCTTAGTTGGAAGATTAAAGTTGTAAACAAAAATATTGGTCATTTATAACAATACACAGATACAACAAATCTGTTGTCTCTGAGACATTAAACAAAATACTTTATACAGGGTTATTTTCACCTTAAGACATTGGAATTTGCCCAGTTTTAATTTGCCCGCTAACAACAAGGGCGAAAGGGGCGAAAATAAAATGGGGGCGAACATCTCCCTGTATATAGTAAACAAAAACAAATAAAAATTACCCCATTCATAAGGTAATCATTGCACCATGCACTATATAACATATCTGAGTACATATTACATGTATAAGATACTGCTCTTAGTGATCATAAAATCTGTTGTTGGATGTTATATGATTCCTACCACCCAATCGAGGTTCAAATAAATTTGCTGTATATCATATACAACTGGAATGCAATAATGGCTTCTTTTGTACAACCAATATATTCATGTAAACAAATGATCATTTTTCAAGAGTCTTTTTCTGATGTTTCTTCCTTTTCTGTTTCTTTGTCTCCCTGAGGTTCTGGAAAATAGGTCTTTGTACTGAAGATTTCTGGAGGCTCAAACACAGGTTTTTTGTCTGACTTAGAACTTGATTTTTTCTGTGAAGAAAAAACAAAGTTTTATATATTGAATTTGTTTGAGGTACATGTATGAAAAAGGGTACAAGAACTGTATACAAAATTGTAACAAATAAGAAAAATTAGTGTGAATTACAAAACTTACACAAAGTTCTACTCATACCAAACAGAAGTGACTTTATTACAGAATTAAAAAGCAATAAACTTAATATCATATTAAACTTGATAAAAAATAACATTAAAAATATGCCAAAATTCAAGATATCCAAAAGCTTTAAAAAGCACATTTCTTCATAGAATACCTTGTAAATAATAATAAATTTGGATTTATCTTTCACCAACTTACTGGTCCAACAAAGGAGGATAGCATCTTTTTAAGTCCACTTAGTGATCCCATTTCATCTTCTGCTTTGTTGACACATTCTTCCAGGACAGCCATATTTGCTTGTACTACTCCAACAAATGCCTGAAATATTCCGAAATTATGAAACACCTCTCTCTCTCTCTTCTCTCTCTCTCTCTTATTAAAATGTTATTGTCAAAATTTTTAAAACTACCGGTATCATATTTTTATTTGTTTTCTTCTATCAGTCATTAAAATCGTTTAAATTATATTTCCCTTGTTTGTCTCGCATCAAAATGCAATATAAATTCCTTATCAATTCTCTCGTAACTTGTAATTGTCAAATTGCTATCAAATCAATCGAGTATCTCATTGGTTTCTTACACCAGGCACATGAATGTAGGCGAAAGTTATTGATGAATGTTTTGAGGGGCAATGTGCTAGAAAACATCTCTCTCTCTCTCTCTCTCTCTCTCTCATTTTTATCATCAAGAATTACTGGTACCTCTAATTTGTCTACTTTCTCAAATATTTCTTGCATTTGTGCACATTTTTTCTGCAGTCTAGGCAAAGTTTCTGATAGACATAAATTATTGTCCACTCTGATCTGAAAAATACGAACAAAGCTGTGTTAATTGAATTTTATGGGGAAGAAACATATAAAATGTATACATATGTATCTCCATGATAGGTGTGAGTTATTGTAGTAGTACATGTAATTTGATAAATGATAAAAAAGAGTTACCTGTATATTTTTCCAATTTTCAATTTTTTCCAAAATATTTCTTTTATGTTTGAACATATGTTAATTATTCATGATAAAGTGAAAGTTTCCTTATTTCAAAATTACCATGTCCACTAAACTACAAAATTCTTCCAACTTTGTTAACATTTCTTCAATATTTTCGTTGAATTTTTCTTTCTGAAAAAAGTAAAAAATATATGTTTTAAAACAAGAGGCCCAGGGGCCACATCGCTCACCTGAGCAACAATAGCCTTAACTCTGATCAAATTATCATAACAGTAACAAAATCAAAATATCTTGACAACTAAGTATGGTAGATCTTGCTAAAAAAATTAAAAATATCTGCCGATTTTTATCCACATATTTTTATGGTAAATACCAAGCCCCTTTTGTTGTATCTGTAAGAAGATTTTTCTCTATTCCTATATACCCCCCCACCCCCCACTTTGTGGCCCCCCATTGTGGCCCCACCCTATCCCAGGGGACTATGATTTAAACAAACCTGAATCTGCACTATCTGAGGATGCTTCCAAAAATTCATCCCCCCATTGTGGCCACACCCTACCCCCGGGGAGCATGATTGGAACAAACTTGAATCTTCACTATCTGAGAATGCTTCCACTCAAATTTGAGCTTTTCTGGCCTAATAGTTTTTGAGAAGAAGATTTTTTAAGATTTTCTCTATATATTCCTATGTAAAAATTCATCCCCCCCCCCATTTGGGCCCAATCCTTACCCCCGGGAGCATGATTGAAACAAACTTGAATCTTCACTATCTGAGAATGCTTCCACTCAAATTTGAGCTTTTCTGGCCTAATAGTTTTTGAGAAGAAGATTTTTAAAGATTTTCTCTATATATTCCTATGTAAAAATTCATCCCCCCATTGTGGCCCCACCCTACCCCTGGGGACCATGATTTGAACAAACTTGAATCTACACTACCTGAGGATGCTTCCATACAAGTTACAGCTTTTCTGGCCTAATAGTTTTTTAGAAGAGGATTTTTGAAAAATACCTACAATTTTTTAATAATTCTAAATTATCTCCCTTTTAAAGAGGGCGTGACCCTTCATTTGAACAAACTTGAATCCCCTTCACCCAGTTATGCTTTGTGCCAAGTTTGGTTGAAATCTGCCCAGTGGTTCTGGAGAAGAAGATGAAAATGTGAAAAGTTTACAACGCCGACGCCGACAACGCCAACGACGACAGACAGCGGACAAATTTTTATCAGAAAAGCTCACTTGAGCTTTCAGCTCAGGTGAGCTAAAAACACGCTTACTGACACATGTAATGCAAATTTGCACAGGCATCTCACGTACTTCATTTCTGGAGAAGCTGAAATAATTGCAGGTAAATTTCTTGGAAATTTGTGGATTTCGTTCCATCTTTATTCATATTTCTATTGAATATGTAATGTCAAAAGATTAATAAGCAGAAATATGGTTATCAGATCAGATAGACCATAGTATACCCGTTATATGGTTAGGTATAGTATTAGCTAATACAGGGCCATGGATACAGATGAAGCATCCATTCATTTCCAAGATATTGGCCCAAGAAAAAAGGGTATCGGGAGAAAACGTACCCTGGAGAAAACGTACCCAGGAGAAAACGTACTTGGGTACGTTTTCTCCAAGAGAAAACGTACCCTATGAAAATCATAAATATATGCTACTTAATAATTGTTAATATTTTTAAATACTATTTTACATAATAAATATACAGAAATGTATGAATTTTATGGATATATAAATAATACTTTATATTTTTAAAGGGGGTGGACATATTAAATAATTTTCAAATGCTACTTTAATGCATATTTCAATGCATAGATATATAGAAATATATTCATTTTATAAATAATATCTTTATAATAATTGTGGCAACTTTTATTTTAGTACGAATTAATGACCTGTCATAAAGTGTTATCAGTCTACTTATAAGTTTTCCATTAACCGTTAGCCTTACCTATTTGAGTATCTCTATGCAAGATCCCCTTTCGACTTCTTGAGATACTCATCATTTAGTTCTCCAATTTAGATTACAATAAAAACTAATTATTTAACAGTTTAATTTATGGTGGATTAATTGCAGACTAATTAAACTGCTCAGGCGATGTTCGTGTATGTAACAAATTATTGTCTTATTAAACAAAATTATTGTCTTAAAAATTTATGTACGTGATGATATGTATTTTAAAAAAAACAACAGCAACAAATGATACAAATGTTTATTGTATATTTTTTTTTGTTTCATCCAAGAATATTTATGAAAACTATTATTTATGATTTTCATAGGGTACTGTACGTTTCCTCTTGGAGAAAACGTATTCAGGTACGTTTTCTCCTGGAGAAAACGTACCCTAGAAATTGGGTACGTTTTCTCCTGGGTACGTTTTCTCCAGCATTCGAAAAAAGGGGATAGATATAATCCATACTTCACTACTACGGGTACTGTCTACTTTTGGCATGTGTGTGTGCTAAAAATGTAATGTTTTTGATTCACAACCCTGGAAAGTGCTACATAATAGGTACAGAATATGCAAGAAAGCTTATCAATATTAAACCATAGACAATTCATTTTATTGGGGGCAGATATGTGTATGATAGATAATAGTTGAGCTTTCAGATCTAATTAATATGTAATAAAATATGAAAACTTTGACATTTCAATGATTTCATTTGACAATCATTATCAATATCGTAGAAATAATTTTGTTATTTTTAGAAAAAGCAATAATAATTACAACTTTCATTTCGTGGGAAACAAGCGGTCATTCTTGGTTTTGAAGTGCCCCTCCCCCTCCCGATATTTGAAGAATAGTGTGTACATTTACCTCTTTTGTCGAATCAAATTTAGTATAATGAACATAGTCATCTGCAATATCGTCAATAAAGCTCTTGGGTGTGTTTTCTTCTATCACAGAGTTATTTTTTGTCTCTGGTCCAGAAATATCTTCTGCACTGACTTCCATGGTTGACAAATATGTACCTTTCGCACCTTCAATTCTAAAGAGCGTAACAAAAGAACGACAACTCTTTTTCTGTTATTAACTAGATCATTCATTAACTTGCAACATTTTTAGTAATAAAGAATTTAGATAATCTACTTTAATTTATAAAAATTCAGAAAGGTTCAATATACATAATATGTATTTATGTATCTATATGTCATCCCTAAGTATGACCCCCCCCCCTCGCCATTTAAAAAATGCAAAATATTTTTTAGATGAAAACCCCAATGGACTAGATATTAGTATATATAAATAAAACATATCAAGGAAAACATGCAGGGAAACATGGCATGAGATATCTTAAAAGAACAATGGCATGGAAAATCATTAGACTCACTCAACATAAACCCCTTGTACACATGGTAAAGGGTCTGCCATAGTGTGTCAGTACTTCTACTCTTAAAGCAATAAAAACAACAGAAAAGATACATTCCACATACTTTTTATTTTGATTGCAACATCCTATTTCTTTCCATTCATAGTTTAAATAATCAAAAACTTTTTTCATTCTATATTATTGTAATTAGCTGTACTGTTATATACAGAATCTTTCACCAGACAGCTTATCTGAGCCAGGTCCTGAATTGTGGCATTTTGATTGACTTCTGCCTCATTGGCAGCAAACTGTATTAGATTGACTGGCACAGTGGTTCCCTGAATGTTTAACAATACTGAACTGGAATCGCCCTCCTGCTGAAGTTGGATATCACTGGTGTTGAGGAGTACCCCCTGATTGTCCGTAAAATACACAGCTGCCTCCTTTTTCTCGTCCTTTTGACTAGCGATGGGATCCACAGTAATGATGCTCTGATCTGCCTGTGGAACTGTGTTTGTGCTGGAAGATGGAAGATGGAAAGTGATCATGTGGGTGGTGACTCTGCCAGAATTGGGGCTGGATGACACCTGGCCATCCACTCCCTGCACAGAACTCTCTTGAGATATGGCGTTCATGGCACAGGTGATTAACTGTGTAATATCTGAGGTCACAAGTCCTTCTCTCATCAGTCTCTGAAGATCTTCCTCCCTTATTGTCCTCTCTCCAGATTCAGACATCTCCACATGCATCTGGATCTGATTCCCTGGATTTTCCACATTGTTTCCTACAAAAACTGGAGCCTGCTCACTAGCATTCACTATTTCTATTTGCGGAATGTTTTGACTTATGTTTTGTATTCTTGGAGCGAAGGTCACACTTTCTGGTTTCTTTTTGGCCACAGAGGTAGTTGGGAGGAGTCCGTTTTTGTGATCCCGCACATGATCCAGATATTTCTTTTCATTTACAGATTTGTAGGTACATAATTCACAACAAAAAATTCCATGAGCACCAAAATGTTTGTTCTTCATGTGTGTTTTGAAGCAGATAGCCTGTATGCAGGAGTATGGACAGTGAGGACATTTATAGGGTTTTTGCCCAGTGTGGCGCATTTTGTGGCGTCTCAGGGAATTATGATCCGTGGAGGCATAGCTGCATACATCACACCTAAAATTACAACAACCAATTTAGGGCTACTTAAATCTTCTACTTCATCTTCAAGTAAGGCTAAGGAATATCAATACTTGCAGCCAACACTTTTCTTACTTAAAGAATAAATCCAAAGATGATTTATTTTGGATGCATTCTTCATAATTCAAATAAAATTCATTTAAAACATAAACAATTGAACTATAGCAAGGCTACATGTACCAAAATTATGAGATCTTAAAAATCTTCCACCTCCTTTCAACCTACTTGAATGGTTTTTCCTGAGTATGTGTTCTCATGTGCAGCTCCAGCTGCGCTTTTCTTGCAGTAGTGTATTCGCACATTGTGCAGGTGAAGGGTTTGTGGTTCCCATGCACCACCTGTATGTGGACCTGTAGACATTTCTTGCTCACAAACTTACGGTGACAGATGTTACACTCCTGTTCACTGTACCTGTTGAAAAGTAAGAGATTATGGTAATAATGCTTTTACAAATAAACTTTTTTTTGCTGCAAACAAAATTTGAATTAAGTTCACCATAAATGTAATTTAATAAATGATAATTACAGAATATTCTCTGATTTGTGCTGAGATATGAGTTTATACTACTTATCAATCATGTCAGAAGTCCAGGACACGGTAATTCACAATCACTCTATCTTTATTCACAAGTTTAAATTAAATGTATATCCTAATGTCATATCAACAGAATGTGTAAACATCACAATATATATCAAAACATAGATGGTGTTATCCATTGCTTACTGAGGTTAACATGATAAAACAAGTTATTACAAAATTGTCTTCCTACTAACAAATTAACACATCTTAAGATTTGATGTTACTCCTTTACCATTTGTCACTGTTTTTGTTGTCTGTATGCAGCATCTGGTGGTTTCTCATCTGAGCCAGCTGTCGAAATCGCTTCCCACATGTATCACAGGTATAAGGCTTCTCCTTGCTGTGTATCTCTTGATGAATCTTCAGTCTACTTGCCGTATCAATCTTGTAGTCACACTGGTCACATGTCAACAAGTCCGTGTCAATCTGATGAGCCTTCCAAAGGTGCAAACGCACTAATCGCCATTTTTCCTGCTGGTGCTGACACAAGGGACATTCAAAGATCTCGGTTTTATCTGTGTGGCATTTCAGGTGAACATCCAGAGCTTCTTTTGTCTGAAACTTGGCATTGCAGCCCGTTTTATCACATTTGTTTCTGTAGCTTGGTACATGTTTCGGTTGTCTGGTAGAGTGTTCGTTTTTACCCGCCTCGCTTGTTCTTGTCTTCCCGAGGTAGTAGTCATTCTTCAGGGCTTTTGGGGGACAGATTTTGCTACGAGTACGACTGCCCTTGCTGATGTACTGAGTCTCTGACTCAATGGTCCATTCTACATCAGAATCATTCAAATCTGCAGCCTTCACTTCCTCGTCGTTTTGTGAGCGTTTTTTATTCTTTCTCCTAGAAGTCTCCACTTGCGTACCTACGCTCACCTTGCCATCTTCTAGTGTCACATTGTGTTCTTTATACATGTGATCTTGACAGTCTTCCATGCTGGTGAACCCTGTGTTACACTGACCACAAAGAAACAACTCCTTGGTGATTGGCTGAGAGCCCTGTGTGGACAGATCAGGGATAAAGTTTTCTGCTGATTCTAACACTTCCAATCCTTGCACATCACCCTTCATCAGGCCTGGTTCCACAATACTTTCCATGCCTCCATTTCCAATAGACAATTCCACAATCTTTCCATCTATATCAAAGGTCAGTTTATTACTTGTTTCACTTACATAGTCTTCGACCTCTGCTGAGTTGGAACTTTTCAGAGTTTCACTATTCTGCTCATCAGTTTCAATAGAATCTAGTTTAGTCTCTTCAGAGTCTTTAGCCAGGTCACTTGGGATTTGGCCAGGTGCAGCTTTTTCCTGTGCATTCTGGGATATCACCATGACATTTCCAACCTCTTTGCTACTCTGAGCAACATTAGATATCTCTGAGTTCTGAAATTTAGTTGTAAAAATTAATGTCCGCATTTGGGATATAATTTTTGTGCAATCCAGTGCACATTTATAGAAATGGAAACTCATGACACATACCATGTATATAAGTAATAGACAATTTGGAAGCCAAACAGTCATGTTTGTTGCACTTGTAGATTTTAAATAAATGACTGCTACACAGAGAGAATACTAGTAACAATTATATCAAATAAGAATGAAATATATTCAGTCTTTTCATTATATGTGTGCTACTAGTTATCAAGTATGGCAGACCAACAACTTTCTGCTGAACTTGTGAGTATCAATCTGAGGTAAGATTTTTTTTTCTCCATATAACTGTGTATTTCATAACCAGCATACCTGTGGCGGTGGGACATTTTCTGAGAGGTGGTCCTGCTGAACATGGTTGGCCATATCTTTGACTGTCTGACAGGTGTGGCTACAGAACTTACAGTGGTAGGTGGTCACCACATCCATGTAGTCTCCAAGATTCACTCCGGAGCCCTCCATTCTCAAAGTCTTCACTAACATAGAGAAAAAAGTCAAAACTTAGGCCAAAATAAAATTATTGTTTGTTTGGAATTGCCTCCCGCCTCATTGAAATACCCCCCGCTGAGAAAATTTTATTAGCAAAAAATAAAGAACTTTTTTTTTATATGGAGATTTTTATTTTTTTACCAATTTTTAATTAGTTAAACTAGTTTAGAAAAAAAAATTCCCCTCCTCCCTCCTGGGTCCAGAGACCTCCAGGCGGCAATTCCAAACAAACATTTTTTTAAGGATGGCCTAATGGTGTATAGTACATGTATAATACTATTTAAGAATTTGGGAGAAGGGGAGTGGGGGGGGGGGGGGGGGGTTAATTCTTCAAAGTGAAAAGTTAGGTTTAGTTTAATAAAATTTGGATATATTTATAAAATCTAGAGTTTAATTTGTATTTGAGTTCTACTTCTAAGAGCTTTCTGAATTACATAACATTTTATCATTATACGTCCTATGATCTACTTAACCATATACCGAAGACTATACTGGCCTATTAAGACCAATTCTCTCCAGTGCACTGTTTCGTCATTTTATCAACACATAAAATTAGATACCAAAAATGACGTAACTATGCAATGCATGGCGAGAAATGGTCTTAGACCAGTAGACTTTATAACATGAACCAGGGACATGCATACTTAGTATATATGTCCTGCACTTTTCCGGACAAAATGTAGAAGCCAACATATTTTGGAAAAAGTTATAGAACTGTTTGTATAAAAATGCCAGTTTATTATCTGCTGGTCACAATATAAAATGTTTTCAATCTTTTTTTTTAATGACCCAATACAATTATTTATGTCTCACAAAATTAAACATTTCTCAAAACAATATTGTCAAAATCAATGAAAAATTTGTTTACGTGATGTAATGGTTTGTGTGTAAAACGTTCATCAATTAGATTCAACTGAAAGAACATGACATCGGTACATGATTAAATTACACCAGGGTCAAATTCATCTGGCACCGCATTTTATTCTCTAAACTACATTTTTCATGATTACTGTTTGTTTTTACCTGATCGGTCTACAACAATTCTAGCTAGGTATCGTGTTTTCCTGCATCTTTGTTTGCTTCTTAGTCATCGTAGACAAAGGAAACGAGAATAATTTGTAATGCGGATAAAGCACGTTTGATTCAGGGATATAAAGTGAAAAGGTGAAGGTCATTTACCAGTGAGTTAGTGATTTTCTGAAGTCCGAACCCGATCAATTTCACAGAGAGAGAGAGAGAGAGAGAGAGAGAGAGAGAGAGAGATTCAATCATACATTGTCATACGAACATAATGGAGCGGGATGGGTCTGAATACGTGTATTATAATTGATGTGTATTAATTATGATTTATACAACAATTTTTCAAACAATAAGAATTAAAGGACTTAATTTGACAAAACTCAATTTGTAAAATATTTAATTTCATTTTTAAAGACATTTTAGGGGTTCACAATATAACTTTTACTTTAGCAGTAAGAGTTTGGTGCTTTTCCCACCATCCCGAATATCACTAGTAAATCTATTACGTATACAGAGATACCTGTATATATATATAGGTGCATCGATATACGGAAAATTGCTTCAAGCAAAGAGGAATCAAAAATGTTTGAACATCCACATCAAAAAGATTAAATCTTGCAGGAAATTGAAAAAACTTAATTATTAGCAAAAATCTATACGAATGATGCGGTTACTTGATGTAACGCGAAACTTTCGCAAATAAACGCGAAATTTTCGCGAATAGAATATCCAATAGTTTAATTATATATCTTTTATATACTGTTATAGGAAATACACTGTTAAGAGAATTGAGACAGCGACCCAAATATAATAGGGCGTTAAACGGATATTGAATGAAAATTACGATTGAATTAAAATTCGCGATATAAGGCGAAAGTTTCGCGTTAATTCTCGAAAGTCACGCGTTAAATCGCGAAAGTTTTAAGTTCATTCGTAAAAGTTTATTTGCAATAATTTATCTTTTTATTTTTTTTACTGACCTACGAAAATGAGCTCAATGGTCTCAGTTCATATAAACGCTACAATCAAATAACTATTAATGTTTATCAAAATAGTTTTAAAATTATATAGATGATATACTAGTAATTTTTAAATATTAAAGATAAGGTAATGGAAAATTGGCATCCTGCAGCCAACTGATAGGTTCACATAATCTATTCAGTTGTATGCTAATGTTAGATAAATGTACATGTATATTGTAAGACTTGCGCCATATTTTTTTTTTTATCTATAATAATTTTTAAAATTTACTTATCAAGAGAACACATTAAAAAAAGATTTCACAATAAATGATTTTTGTCTTGTCACATTTGAAATTTTTATTTTTAGCCATGGACTGGTGGTTCAAATAGTTGGGTTGAATCGGTAATGGGGCGAATTGCCTCTGTACACCCAAGATTGGATCGCACTCAAGGATTTATCTTTTATTGTTATCAAACTTAAGGGTTGCAGTTTTAATAAAGTTAAAACATATAAAACTATAGTTTTGTTGTGTTTCAAACACATATTTTAACCATAATTTACCGAAAAACTTAATTAATATTTTTTTCGTTTTGTTAAATATGTAAAGCTCAAGATGAAATTCAAAACGAGGCAGCCGCTCAAATTTAAAGACGAAAATGTCGCGTAAATATTGACATTAAAAGATGGTAAGTGTATTTATGTTGATCTGTATATAAACATTCCATTTACTTGCTTAAATTATTGGAAACTTTGCAATGCTTCTTGAACAAGAAAAGTTAGGACATGAAATGTGCAAAAGATTTTAAAATATCCGAACAAAATAATTGTAAATTTGAAAAACAAAATCAAAACAACAACGTGTTGAGCAAGTGTGTATTCTTGATAATAACTTCAAACCATTTTTATTTGATATTAAGACTCGTAAACCATGTGATTCAAAAGAATTTATATTGATGGTGGATTTAACAGTTAGGTTTTTGGGGTTTTTTTGGTTTTTTTTTACAGTTTTAAATTAAACCAAGAAAATAGTTTATGGTTTTAACTTGATCAGTTGCAAAGTGAGGCATCCTATGAAAAATGAAAATGGATCCAGGGAAAAGAGATGCATTAGTGGCATGGGTAAATTTTAATATAGTGATTTACTTTTTGAACAGAATGATTTTCTTGCTGCACTGATAATTTGAATGTAATTAAAATGGCATTCAATATTTTTACTTTGCAGCTTGATTCGTTTTGTGAAGACAAGACTGTAACTTCTATCACTGATGTTAGTTCAGGAAGGGAATTCTTAGACTTTATTGCAAGACAGTAAGTTTTATTAACATATCCAAGTCTTTTTCAGTCATTATCCTTCAAAAATAGCCATTTTTTAAATTTGGAAAGCATGTGAAACATTTGATTCAGCATATCAATATTTATATCCTTTTTTAAAAGATCTGTATCACTTGATTTTTTTTTTCAGTGATTGTTCAAAGAATTTTAATGGGATAGAATCAAGGGAATCTATTTTCACATTTATCCGACAGACTTTGGAAGGTTTGTAAAATGTTTAATGAAATGCCTAAAGAGACACAAAAATATTTACATGTACAGTAGGCCTATTCATGAGAGAAAAAGCATATTGTTAGTGAAAGAGAGAAATTGTGTGCGAGAAGCAATCTAAACGGTCCCTCAAACTTAATGATTGTTGTTGCTTTTATTAGGAATATATGCCACAGACTTAACTGGGGAGAATTCCATCATTGACTTTGCAACAGTTCTACAACCAAATCCTCCACATGAAAAACTAGAATTTGAACTTTCAAAGGTGATGCATACTTGCTTTAAATTTTTTTTTATTAAGACATTTTGTATCCGTACACTTAGTTTGTATCACGATGTATGTCTTGGGGGTTTTTTGGGGTTTTTTTTTTTACAATACTTGAATGAAATACTACTTAAAATTACAATGACATTTGAAAAAATATTGCACAAAAATTTATGTTTTTCAGACACCAGTACTTTCTGAGAGCATTTATTGGCATTACAGTCAAGCTGAATTTTTTTTTAATGTTTTGTTTAGATACTATTGGCCCTCATAGGGGCCTTCTTCCAACCTACCAATGGAGATGTGGGAGTTTTTGCCAAGGTGGCCCTGACTCTCCCAGCAGACAAACAGGCTCAGTTCCTACAGATGCTGGAGCATGTTCTCAGTAAAGACCTGGATGAAGAATTTGTTGCAGTGCTCTCAAAACGATTAGGTATATAATCATGTATATGTTTATGTGCAGCATATTAAACAGTTGTTTTAAATTTATAAGGTTAGGAACAAATTTTATTAATAAACAGTAATATAAATCTGTGTTTGAAAATAGAACTAACGCTTAAAGTTTTGGATATGAATAAATTTAATAGATAGTAATAATTCTTGATAATTATGAACAATAAATATTGTGTCATAGTCTTATCATTATTATGACTTTATTTCTTGGCTAAATTGAAAGAATTTTTCGAGTCTTAATAATATTGGGGGTTAGAGTGATAATAATAAAAAAAATTTACTGGTCTTGATTTTGATAATAAGGTAAACTTGCACCAGAAAAAAAGTAAAAGACCAATATATTGGTGCAAGTTTTAACCCCTGTGGGAGCCCCCATCAATTTCTTTACTTTCCTAGATTCTGATCCCGATGGTGCTCTTTTCTTGAAACTAGTGACTCCCACTCCTCGCCCCGAGGCCTCCACGCCACTGCTGGAACAATCCTTCAACTTTGCCAGTAGATGCATCAATGGTATCATAACCCTTCATCTCTCATTCATCATCTAAATAGTATTGTCTTCTACATGTTAAGTATATAGTTATTGTTTGTAACATGTCTCTCTTAGTTTTTTGTTGTTTATTTCATTTAACCATTTCTGTTTCCTTTGTGTTTTGTTTGTTGTGTTGAATGTTCATGAACTAAATTCCTCCCAAGAATATCAATTTGTTCAAAAGTTTTTGAAATTTTTATTAATTTCTTGAAATTCCAAAGAAGTTGAGAAAAACAACAAATACATATCTTTGGTATATTTTGACAAATCATAACTTCTCAAAACAAATTTTTCTTATTTATTATCCTCATGTAAATGAATTGATATTCCTGAGGAAATATGTTGTGATTCCTTATTGCAGTAAATTTATGTTGTGACAACTTAAATCATTTTCATGAACTGGTAAAGAGCTTGATATTATTTTTTTTCCAGTAGCTTATTCTAGATAGTCTATTTTATACTTTATAGACTTTTCATTTTCTTCTGTAGCAATTGTTCTTAGTTGTAAAAATTGAGTTTGAAACACTGATTTGAATTCTAGAACTTGGTAACAAAAACCAATTCTACTCATTTAACATACATGTAATAAGAGTATTAAAATGATAAAATCAACAAGTGAGTTTTAATTTAGATAATTAAAATTTACTCATCCAGTTAAAATATTTTTCCTCTAAATTTACAAATTCTTTGTTGTTTGTACTAATCTGTTATATACAATGTATGTTAATTGAAACCATTTCATTCATTCATTATGCATTCAAACTTGATCAAGAGAAAACTCCTATTATTAAATAATTGGATTATCATGGCAATGAATTTCAATGAGTGCTTATGTTATCATAATACCTGAGTAATTGTTCACACCTCACATATGGGACTGTGTAAACACCAATGTGGGATCAGTGTTTATAGTGCAGGTCCTGAGGTGAGACTATCACCTGGAGTTGAGGTGTTGACAGCCTCACACCTCTGTCCTAATCATCTGGTGCTCATTTACATAGTGATGCTCCAAGCTAAAGACCAAGCATTTAATCTTATGCCCATCCTGGTCAAGCTCAGATCAATTCAGATCTTTGTTTTGTTCACATGTTTATGTGCTTTTACAGAAGTGTTTTCCTACAATCAGTGCTGATTTTCTTTCTTTGCAACTTGAATTTTGTATTATTTTAGTTGCAAAGTCTTAGTAGCTATTATCAGTGCTTGGTTCCATATTATTCTGCAGATGTTTCAAATAGAAATATATATGCATTATGTGACCTTATATCTGGTGCATGAACTTTCTTTTGATTAATGACTGACTACTATATGTCAGGATCTATGAGAGATAGCCCAGCTCCCGCCCACCACCAAAATACCAGTCTCGGGAACCTCTCTGTGCTGGAAATCAATTCCCCACTGCGAATGATGTCTCTCAACTCCTCCCCTGCCCCTGCATCACTAGGGGACCTAATGCACTCTCCTCAACTCATGCAGAAGGTAGGTTGTTGTAGTATGACTTGTATTTCTGCTTGAATATTCCCTTTTGTTTTTTGGAATTGTAAATACAGTATAACTAAGTTTGATCTCCCAACAACATGTATATGTGATTTCTTTCATTTTTTAGGCTCAGCTTCGACAAAAAGATAGGGAAATTAAGAGGCTGGAATTTAGTCTTCGTAGTGAACAACATCTGAGATGTGAACTGGAAATGGACCTGAAAGAGAAATGCTCAACACTTGAACAAAAAGGTACATAAGTAT
Source organism: Magallana hongkongensis (assembly GCA_016163765.1). Lineage (NCBI taxonomy): Eukaryota > Metazoa > Mollusca > Bivalvia > Ostreida > Ostreidae > Magallana > Magallana hongkongensis. The sequence continues at coordinate 19,214,255 of WFKH01010931.1, read as the reverse complement.
TCATTCTCTATAGCATAGAATCCTGATACACTAAATCTATAATAGTTAATGGTGACTTCATAAGTTGGATTTTCATAACCAATTTGAGAAAAAAATTCTAGAAATGAATTTACTATATCTTAAATTCTCATTAAAAATATTCTTCCAGAATTAAAAATTAGAGAGTTACAAGAAGCCATCAAGGAACAAAGAAAGTTACGAGATGCTGTTGATGAGTTGGATCAAGTTCAGAACCTGAATGAAAAACTGAATCAGGATTTACAGAGGTAACTTACTCCATCAAAAGTTTCTCCACACTATTTGGTGGTTACTCCTGGAATCAATTAACTTATTGAACAATTATAATGACTGCCAGGTACCACTTAGAAGCAAGTATTTTACAACTGGATTATAGATAGGGCATTGAATGTAATGAAATTGAAATTTTTCTTTTAATTAACAGTTGTAAGGCCAAAATGACAGAGTTTCAAGAAATGAAGCAACAGAAAGAGTATTTTGAAAAGCAGTATGAGGAAACCTTATCACAGTACAACCAAATGGGAGAAGCTGTAAGTTCCTTGCAAAATTTTCCCTCTAATTTTCTACAATATTTTAACAGAATTAGAATTTTAAATGTTTGGTACATGTACATGTATATTGTTATGAATCTTATTTTTGAATTCTGAATTTCAGATGCGCAGCCTGGAATCCCTTAAACAAAGCCACCATGAGTATCGCAGTAAATGCCACACACAGGAAGTAGAAATCTCCGTTCTGCAAACCACACTCCAGCACCGAGCAGAAGAAATTGAGGCCCTCAAAGGGGAATTGTCCACGATGAATGAGGCCCGACAGTGTGCCATTCAGCAGTTCAATGATATGAAGAGGGAGAAAGAAGAACTGGAGGAAATGTTTGCTGCTAATGGTAAGAACATTTTGAGTCATCAAAGTCGTGCAGTGGAACATGTGTACCCTATAGTTATGAATAGATATACATGTATAAAGTTAATCTGTACATGAGAAAAATCCTAAACTTTTGATTTATGTACATGTACATCTTGAAGCATGTAACAACTTTGATGTCTGTCAGCAGAAAACTTTTTTTACCAATTTGTGTCATAAGTACATGTAGGGATAAATGTGAATTTTCTCAAGGAGGGATTGGGATTTCCTCTTATCCCCGTTTTTCAGTATCTAACAAATATTTCTTACATGCACTTTTCTTTTTACTTTAGGTATGGGTGTTAGTGTTGGAGAAAGCATGGGAGTGGTGACGGACATCAGGATCCGAGACCTGGAGGCCGAGTTAACTCAGCTCAAGTCTGCCTGGATCGACCCCATCGCTCACGATCAGGTCAAGAAAGAGCTGCTACAGATGACAGAGGCCAAGGAGACTTATCAAGTGAGCATCGATTTAGTGTTGTTGTTGTTTGGGAGTTTAGTTGGTACATGTATGTTGGTGCTTTATCTGAAGGGGATGTTCTATTGATGTTTCAGTTCACAAAAAAAGAAAAAAAATTAAGACATTCCACAAAACAAAAATAACCATTTGTTTCTTATTCAACAAATGATTATTATATTGAATGTACAAATAGGTATGTGTACATATGTGATACATTCATACTACATGCAAGGTGATATGCATTGATACTTCATGTATTTGATGCATATTTTTTCAGACAAAGTTTTCTGAGGTTCACAAGGAGCTGCTGGCAGTTCAGAGTGAATTTGAAGCGATGAAGTCCAAGTTGACTGGTCTGGAGTTCCAGCTCTCTGAGAGTCAGCAGATCTCCCAGGGCCAGGACGACACCATCAAATCCCAGGCCAAGAGGCTCCGGGAGCAACAGGACGCCCTGACATCACTCAGATCGTCGGAGGAGGGGCTGCGCTCCCTTGGTCAGGAGATGGAGGAGACGGTGACCAGTCTGAAGAAAGAACTGGCCCGCAGTCAGGCAGAGTACAGTCTGCTCAGAGAGGTAATTCAGTCATTTCTTATCTGAATGATTCTGAATAACATCAGAATTCTATGCAATTCAAAGGTATGGGTTACTGTTGGAGGTCAAGCTGAATACAATCTGCTGAGCTGGGTACATATAGTTCATTCTTTTCTTATTTTTATGATTCTGTAAAACAAAAATCAGAATTCTCTGCAGTTTTAGAAGTTTTGGTTGTTGTTTTAGGCTGTCTTTTCACCACCCATTAATGTTTTGGTCCTATGGTTTAGTTTGTATTATCTTCATAATACATAGAATTACACTCATAATAAATGGCAGGTTAATTTTTCTTGTAGGAGTTTGATCGTGAGAAACAGATGTATGAGAGCAGAAGACAGACAATGACTGCCTCCTATGACACAGTCCTCTCAGAACGAACAGCCCTGGAGCAGACTTTGAGCAAAGAGAAGGCTTCACTGATGAATCAAATAGAGGATCTTCAATCTCAGCTCAATTCGCAAACCGAACAGGCTAACAACATTGAAGAGAGTCTAAAAACCAAACTTTTAGCCTCACAAACTTCCTTAAAGCAGTCAGAAATTGTGTTAGAAAATGAAAGGTGGACAAAGGATAATGTTATCAAAGCTTTGAAAGAAGAAATGATGCAACTGAAAGAGGAAATTACACAGACTGAGGAAAAGCTGAATGCTCAGATTATAACAGTATCATCTGAGGCCAAACAGCAGGAGGAATTGGCACAAAAAGAAATTGCCCAGAGAGATCAAAGCATTGAGGAACTGAAGCAGCAGTTACAGTCCACCAGGTCTGAGAACAAAATGCAAGTAGATCAACATTCAGAGGAAGTAAACAACCTTGTGCATGAACTAGATCAGCTCAAGAGTGAAAACGAGAGATTGAAGACAGATTGTGTAAACTTTAAGGAGAAAATTGATAGCATAAACAGCAAGTCCAAGTCTCAGTTGGAAGAACTGCAGAGTCAGCTGTCATCTTGGCAGGACAAATATCAGTGGAGTGCTCACGATAACCAGATGTCGGCTGAGCAGATGAGTGAGCTCAAGATGAAGCTAGTAGAACAGGGTCAGGAACTGGAAAACATTAACACAGAATTACTGAAGGAGAAGGAAAAGAATGTGCAACTCAGTAACAGGGTTAGTGATCTTGAAAGTGACTGCAGTGCTGAAAAGTGTGCCTCCGAGAACAAGTCAATGGAGGTGGAAAGACAAAAGTGTGAGATAGAAACTCTGCAGAAATCTCTGAACAATGTGAAGACAGAAAATGAACAATGTAAGAATGAACTTCTGGAAGTAAAGACTAGTTACAGGAACTTAGAACAGGATATGCAAAACACTGTAGACAAATTGAAAAATGAAATTTCAAGGATTAGTTCACAGAATCAAAAGTTACAAAGTGAACTTGAAGAATTTCAGTTGGTGTCAGTGAAGAAAGAAAAGACTTTGAAAAAGGAACTGAATAGGTTGGAACAGACAAGTACTGACCTGGAAAATCGTCTGCAACAAGAGGTTAATTTCCATCAAGAACAATTAAAACAGCATGAGGAGGCAACTGAGCAGAATCAGAAAATCAATGGAGAAGTGTTAAGGTTACGTCAGCAGTTGCAGCATAGAGAAGCAGAGCTTCAAGCAGCACGAGAGGAAGTACAGAGCAAGCAAGATCTATTGGAGGAAAACAGTGGCCAGATGGCGCTAGTTAAAAAGGTCATAGAGGTCAAACAAGCAGACAATGAACAACTCCAACAGCAGATCCAACAGCTTGAAAAATCAGTGAAAGAAATGAAGGAGAAAGAGTCGGAGCTTAACAAAAGCCAGAACAGAGTGAAAGCCCAGAGGGATCAATTGGAAAAGCGTCTACAAGATTCAGAGGCAAGTGTTGGACAACTGCACAGAGAAGTGGACTCCCTTGAAGTTGAGAAGAACAAGCTGAATGGCTTAGTTACAAGCTTGAGAAACACTCTGGGAGATGTTCGCGGACAGAGAGATGAACTCCAAGGGCAAGTTGATCAGCTGACTGCTAACAATGCCAAGCAGGTTAGAGTGATGACGGATCGTGAAGAAGAAATCCAGAGCTTGAAGGAAAGAATTGCTTCTTTGCAAGATGAAGTTGAATCCCTCACTAACCAAGCAATGGCCAATCAGACAGAGATCCAACAATCTGGTTCTGAATGTGAAAGGCTGAAAGAGAAGACCAGCAGGCTGGAAGCTGAGATTCAGGATCTGTCTTGTCGTCTGGATGATCAAACACAGCAGACAGAGTCCCTGTTAGGAAGGAACCAGGATTTGGAAAGTCAGATAATGAATCTTCACAATGAGCTTGAAGTGGAGAGAAAGACTGTGCTATCAGTGACCAGTGAAAGAGATGAAAACCTGAGGAAGGTGGAGGTCCTCTCGGAGCAAGTGAACAGTCTGCAGGCAGAACTCAGTTCAGAGATACAAGCACTGAAAAGTGAACTGGAAGACAAAGAACAGTGTGTGGAACAGCTAGAGGAGAGGAATTCGGTGCTGGAAAGTGATCTGTCGGGTGAAAAACTGATTTCTGAAAGACTGCTGGCAGAGAAAAGTGATCTTGATAAAATGATAATGGACTTGAATGTAGATTCTGAAAAACTTACACATTCTTTGGAATATCTGAAGAAAGAGTACTCAGAGAAAGTGTGTGAAGTAGAAAGTTTGAAAGTTAGGAACAGTGAAAATGAAAATGCACTGAAAATGAAAGTCGATGAATGTGAGAACGTTTTGAATGAAAAACAGAGTTTATGTGAAATGATAAAAACTTTAGAATGCTCAGTGAACCAGTTGACATCACAACATGAGGAAAGTGTTGATCAACTCAGGAAGGCATCAGAAAATCTCATTGAAACTACTAAGGAACTAGAATGTAAGAGGGTTGAAGTAGTGCAGCTGAAATCAGAGTATGAGAAAATAGTAGAAGAAAAGAACAAGACAACTCAAGGATATAAGGAGCAGATTGAGTCACTGTGTGAAAAGCATGAGGAGAAAGTTTCCTCCTTGAAAGAAGAGCTCTCAGAACTGAAGCAGAACAGTGAGGGAAAATTAAAGAGCTTAGTAGTTGACTTTACCGCTATTAACCGTGAACTTAAAGAAGCTCGGGACAGGCAACAGACAAATGAGAGGACGATTGACGAGCTTGAGAAGCAGTGTAAAGTGGAGAGGGAGGCTAAAAAAGAAATGAAGGCTATGTTTGAGAAGACAGTGCAGGAACTGCAGGAGGATGTTGAGTTTAGAACCAAACGTTATCAAGAGCTGGAAACTCAAACTCACCGCAAGCTTGAGGAGAGTGAGTCTTACTGGCGGGCACAGCTTGAGCAGTTGGAGAATGAGTATTCAAGGGCTTCAGAGGAGGTTAAAGAGAACTACAGCACAGAGATGCAGGATAAACTGAACCAGATGACCAGTCGGTACGAGTCCATTGTGGCAGAAAAAGAGGGCATGTTGAGCAATCAGAGACTCATGTTCCAAGACCGTGTATCTCACCTGGAAGGCAGGGTAGCCCAGAGACAGAGGGAGCTAGAAGAGGTCCGAGAGAAATACAAGAAACTGGAAGATCTTCTCACTGTGGAGCTGAACAGCCACAAGGAGCTGAAAATCATCACTAATGAGCTCAAAGCGAAGATTGTAGAGAAAGACAGTGCCATCAAGGAGAGAAACACCGCTGTGGCTCAGCTGACCAGGAGTCTGAAAGAAAAGGAAGGTGAAGTGGATAGCTCTGCAAGAAAGATCTCTGAACTCCAGCAAGACATTCAGTCTCTGCAGGGCAAAGTGCAGTGTCTCTCAGAAGATTTGAAGAACCAGACACACAATAAAGGAGACCTGCAGAAAGAGATAGAAGTGTACAAAGAGCAGAGAGAGGCGGCCTTGGCTGAAGTCACTAGTTACAAACAGCAGGTAAAGTGGCCCATGTCACTCATTCAGAGATTTAACGTACTGCAGTATATTGAGTATTAGATTTTTTAATTCTGAGTTTTTAAATTTTATAAGCTAGAACTTTCATTATTCTAGCTTGATGCTGTGGAAGCTGAGAGAGACAGCTTGCAGGAAGAAATTGAAGGATACTCTGAAAAAGTAAGTTCTATTTTGGTGTAGACTTTGTGGCCACATCGATTTGTTAATTGAAGAAAAATTGTCTGAAGTTGATATTTGGTTTCACATTTAAATTTTTTATCAAATTGATGGGTATCATGAGAATTTGTTACGAATATTTTTTATCTCAACAGTTTGAAAAGTTTCAAGAAAACCATGAATACAAGATGAAACAAGCAGAGTTGCAGGTGCTTGAGACCAGGAATCAGAAAGAAAACGCTGAACTCTCTCTCAAAAATGAGATCCAGAGCTGGCAAAAGAAGCTTTATGAAGAAGAGGAAGCAAGGCAAAAGGTATATTTTATCACTTTGCAACAATTTACAAATCTATTGCAAAGTTAATCATTAAAAGGATGGTCAAATACAGGCAATTCTTACTTGTATATATACCTGTTTCTTTAAATATTTAATGACCTATTTCAGCTGGAAAATGAATTGAAACAAGCCCAGGCAGAAAATGAGAAATCACAGCGAATGTTGGACAGCTACAAAGTCCACTACAGCAAGAAGAAAGAGCTGATTGAAACTCAGAACCAGGAAGTGGAGGCTCACAAGAATCTGGCTCGTGAGTTCCGCCAGAAGGCGGAGAGGCTCTCCTGCGATAATAAGGCTCTCAAGGTACACTGCAAAAACACTCGGTCTATTCTACTGTAATCATTTAGCCTTTAAATCGAAAATATGCCTCTTATGTCTGTGGTATAAAATACTAGCAACTAGCCTTTGACTTTGGTAAATTTTCAAAGTCTTAAGTGTATTCATTATTTTTTCTTTTGTAGGTAAGAGTAGAGGAATTGAAATCTGAAATAACTGCATGTAAATCTAAACTGGACAAAGCAGAACTTGATGTTTCTCCATTGCAAGAAGAACTTCAAGCTGAATGTATGAAAAACAAGGCTCTGAGTGAGTTACCATTTAGTTTTAAGTTCAAGATATCTTTTTGAATTTCTTGTATCAGTACTTTAGAATACTAAGTTTCGTTGTGTAATTTATTTTTTTTTATTATAGACAATGAGATCAGAAGCCTGAAAGTCCAGTTAGACCACGCCTCCCGACAGCTGAGAGACATGAATAAGGGCGCTCCGAGGACCACAGAAAATGCCGAGCTGTTTTCAACCAATAAAGTCATCGACTCTATCAAAATGCAAGGTACACCTGCAGTGTCCATCATGAATTATACAGTAACTTCTTTTGATTAACGTAACTGAATCATGTGCATTCTAGAAAAACAAGTTTTTTATTGACTTGCATATTTTATTATACCGGTGAATCTATTTTTCCAGATCATGAATTAGGCCATGCTCTGTTTGGGCAGACAGAGACAAAGACAATCCTGAGGCCCAGGGAGGCGATTGATTCCTTGGATGACTCCATCTTTCTGGAGTCTCCTCCCAAGAAAGAACACGTCAAAACAGCCAGCAATGTTACTCTAAAGAGGTAAATCCTAATGAAAAGATACACCTGTATTTTTATGATTAATTGATATTTTATGAGCCATGTACTATGTTCGAGACATAAAAAGTTAAAAGTTCAAATTGCAATCTTATAAGTTGGTGGATTTCTGAATTTAGTTGGTTTCATGTAGCTAAAGTTTAACCATGTGTTTTGTGTTTGGCAGTGATGTTGTGGACGGTCTCTCGGACCGTAGGATGTCCCTCAGGAGTTACTCCCAGCGACTGTCCAGTACTGACATGAATCAGAGTATGTACAGCACCAGTTCAGCGGCCTCCACCGCCAGTGTGCCTCGTAAGTACAGTACTTGTACTGTCAACTCCAAACCAATACTAACCACAAGTACATCTTTGGTAAAACCATTGTAATCGGTAATGTTACTTGAAGTGTAATCTGCATTATGTCATCTGTAATATAATCAAAATTAAACAGGTCCTATGAAAACATTTTTCTAATATGTGAACAAAGTCCATATCAGAAAAGTGTAGTTAGAAGATCAAACTTCATTTCACCCATCAATGTATGTATATACTGTATTTTAACTATCTTACTAATATTATAACAGAAGAGGATATAGAGATTGATAAAGAGGATGCCTGCTATTGTATAATGACATGTATACATTATTGCATGTAATTGGTTTTTTTTCTGTAACAGGTGGAATGTTCCACTGTGAGGATGAACCAGAGGAGTTTGAGTGGAACCGACTGACGGAGCTTCAGAGGAGGAACACCCTGTGCCTGCCACATCTAAAGACCTCCTACCCTGTGGAGACGCAGCGAGTCAAACCCCAGGAGATCAGTGACTACGCCCTCAGACAGAGCATCATGCCCAGTGGAAGTGGCAAAAAGCGAAAAAAGGAGCAGCTCAGTGACGAGGATGATCAGAAAGCTGCGATGAACCTCAGAAGCAGTAAACAGGTGATCATTTTCTTTTTTTCTGTTTTCTCATTTCTTTTATTTTATGAAGATTCAGTTTGTTATTTGTTAAATATATAGTACATTATTAACCACAGCTTTTTTTTTACATAAGCAATTGTAACATTGTAAACATCTTTTATCTTTTTGATTGACTGATCAAACATTTTCCATTTTTGAGAATCTTTTTGCCTCTCATCAAAGTGCTATTTTCCATGCAGTTAAAAGAGTAAACAAATTTCTTCTTGCAGGAATTGTTTTTAAAGAACTCAAACATTTTTCAGGCTAAACATGGATCTTCTCAGCAGAAGTCTGGTCCATTGACTCCAGTTAAACCGAACGCCCGGACTCCAAAAACCCCAACTAGTGCAAGGAAGTCCAAGAAGACTCCCAAGAAAACACCAGGGAAACTCCAAACTCCCAAAATGAGCATGAATAGAGAAAATACGGCATCAACGAAAAAGGTATTTACATCACAGATTGGAGTGTGTTTAGTCTTTCTGTTAGTATTGTGTCACTGAAAAAATCTTTCAAAATAATTGAATTATTTGCTTTCTTCTTTCAGTCTAGACTTGGTGGATTAAAATTCAGTATAGGATTTACACCGAAGGATAAAAGCAAAGAAAATGCCAAGGGTTCATCTAAGGTGGGTAATCTTGTTAAGTTGTTTGAGTTACGAGGATCGCGGTCATCTCAGACGGATTCCAAAATCCCCACACCAGTCAAACGCAATTCGTCGTCTGTCAAACTCACAAAGTCAGAAAAAACAACCAGTCTTAAAAACAGTGATTCCAATTTGTGTACTCCAGTGAAAAGCAAGGACACAAAACTATTTACACCTATAAAACAAGCTACTCCAGTAAAAATGAAAGGAAGCAAATTTTTCACACCGATTAAATCAAAGCTTAAAATACCGACTGACCCAATCAAATTAGCTGTTACACCCGTGAAAGCACTGGGGAATTTTATGCAGAAAATCCCCACCCCCAGAAGGTCTCACAGGGTCCAGCCTTTGGGGATAAATGAAAAAGACTAATTTCTATTAATTTTATAGGATAAATATTCATTGAAATTACATATAATGGTTTGTAAGAGTGATGGTTTTTTTTGTACTGTATTGCTTGTAGAATTATAGGCAAATTCTCTGTGTTTAATTGAACCTGCATAGAAAATTGTATTTTTAATGCACAGGACAGTTATGGTAGGCAATCTTTGGGATTTATTCTTGCTTTTGTGTGTCACCTGTTTTCCTTGTTGTAACAGTCTGAGATAAACAGTCAGAGGCTTTTTGTCTGGTAGGTCTATTTGACCCTTGGCATCAAAACTACCAACTAATTCTGTTTATAACATACTTCTGCCAAGGATAGCTTTCATTGTGGGGCAAATGAGTAAATTGTTGAGCATAAAAATGATTTTTTTCCAGTAGAATTTTTTTTCAGTCAATTATCAGACTTAAAAGGTATGAAGAACTGATCTGTGTTTTGTTTTTGTTTCTTGCCTTGGCAGAGGTCATTTTTCTCTAAATTTCTAATTACTGGGAAAATTTAGTTATACTAATGTGTTGCCTACTTTAAGAAGCAGTTCTTAAATCTTGCACTGTTATTCTAAAAAAGGCCACACAATTTATCTATAAAAAAAAAAAAAGGAAAACGCCAAAACTTGAAGTTGATGTTTAAATAAAAGGTGGTTATATAGTGACTTGAAATGCACATCAGTCTGTATAATTGTGAATCTGGCTTGCAGAGATTTAAAAAACTTTTGTTTATTCCATTGAACTAACAATTTTTTGAGCACCACCTGAAGATTCCAACAAAATATTGACTACCATTGTTAAATGATTATCTTTTTTTTAATGCTAACAAATTAGTTACTTTTTTCCTTTGAGTACAATGCATTTTGAGACTAGGTATCAAATAATTTTGCTCCAATATAAATGCAAACAATTTACATGTATATTGTATTTGTTGAACTGTGTGTAAAGTGTTGTTTATTCTCTTTTTATTTTGATGTATATTTTGATTCCATGTCTAATTTCCATTTTTTTCCTTTCAGGTCGATAGAAAGCCCTTGAAAAGCAAAAACTGGTTTAATATGGGGCATTAAAGGAACGTTTATCTTTCATTCCATGCAAAATGAGGAATTTTGTTGCAAATCTTCTTGTAATCTGACAACATTTTATACGGAATTTCTACTGTGATATTGTCAATTTCATTTGCAACATTCACAAAAAACTGATCTTATCTCTTACAATTTACTGTGTAAAATATGTACATGTACATGCATATTGCATCTTACGTTATCTGAAACAAGGATGTAAAAATGTGTATATTTTCTGTAAATGCTGAATTTTGATTGGAACTTTGCTTCTCTTTTAATGTGGATAATCTTTTTGTGTACTATAAATGCCTATCAAAAAAGAACTTAGTACCATGGACTTGTATGATTTAGTAAAATTCATGGTACATGTAACTACATTTTTTTTTGTATAAATCAAACAAAATATCAGAAGTGTTGTGAATTTCATTTTTATTTTCTTGGATTTTTTATTGTCGTTGTAAATGGAATCATGTTTTTACTAGTCATGTAGAGTAGCTTGAATCTAGTGGTTATTATTTATTATTATTGTGTGTAATCATGTACATGTATAGTATGCTTTGTATCACAGTGCTCAAATCTTCAGGCACATGAAAATGGCAGCAGTAAAGGAAGTAAAATTATGTATTTCTCCTTGTTATTTTTTTTTAAATGATTGGTGGAATTAAGATTATTATAAATCAATTGAATACTCACTTAAATTCTTGTATTCAATGAGTATTCTACATCCAAATCTGATAGCTTAAAGTATGAATGAGACATCTACAGGTACTTTTAAAATAATGCATAGGGTGTTGCCCCTATTAATTTAAAAGATTAAGTGTTTTTAGAGATCAAAAGTATAAATTTTTCACGTCGAAGTGTTTTTTTACTGATAAAAGTGCAAATTTTACACAAGTTATTTTACAGATAAAAGTGTAAATTTTACACATTTAAAGTCTGGAAAATAAAATGTGTAACTGGCACATATACGCTTCCGTAAAACGCAGTTCAACAATTTAATAGTATTTTAACGTCTCTTATATTCTTGACTTCTCTCTCTTTTTTTTTTAGTTCACCTTACATATAGTTTTAAATTGTTTATATTTTTCACCAAACTCCATTTACTTGCACAAATGTTTAAACCCTTCCGTTACCATAATATTTTTCTAACTCGGATCGGTGCAACAACGAAACAAAGTCATTTTCATGTTACAATAGGCCTACTAATTTTTGTACTTCTACAAAATAAAATAAGTTAAAAAATAATTATAAAGTAAACTTGCATTCTCAAATAGCTTTTAGGGTAGGAATCAGTTTAAAGTCATTTAATACTAGTAAATACAGTATTATCTAGGGTCTTTTCATAGAATTAAATTTCTGTAAAAAGAAAAAAAAAACCCGAAAGTAGTTTGAAATGTGAAGTCTTTATAATAATTCAAAATTAACATTAATATATCACGAAGAGTACTATAAGATTTCACTTTTCAAACTACATTCAGATGTTTGAAATGAAGGCCCGAACTTTTGTAGTTTCATCATGTGCAACGGAACACTTTGTTATTTATATGGCCAGAAATCAAAGCAATATACACTGACATATCAATAACATAAAGAAATATGCATCAATCTATTTTCACCTCTAAGGAAAATGCTAATAAAACATTTCATTTTCAGAAAAATCGAAGATACTTATTTTGCATGCATTGCATTGAAAAAACCCCCAGTAAAAGTATTGTTCTATATGCAAGAGTGTTTTGAAAATACACGAATTCAAATATCTTTATTTCTTCAGTTGATATTATAGTTTCTTCTGTTGATATCATACATTGATTGCACAATAGTGAGGGAGATGCATTTGTCAAAGGAAAATCGTATTTCCAGAAGGCATTTTAAGAACAATCCGAATACGGAAATAACATTTTATCATTTTCAATTATTAATTTTTCATTACTTGTTACACTTTTTTTCAGACATTGTTTTACAAAACATAGTATCATATTGCAATTTAATGCCCAAGCTGTTTCAAAATGTAACTTCAAAGAAGTATATGTATAGTATAAATACGTGAACATGACAGTACTTGAACATACTGTACAAAACACTCATCTATTTGAACAAAATACCCTCGCAAGTAAGTACATAATTTATCATAAAATCAGTTAAAACCTTGTCGATATTAGTTTAAGGAAAGACGATTGCTAAATTTTATCACAACATATTTTTAATCATATATTCTTTAACAATTGTGTCATATCTAAAAAATTTCTGCATTTTCGTTATATTTTTGATTTTGCGATTTTGTTCGTTTTACGTACTAATTTATTTCTTATCATCTTCAGTCAAGTTTCAGAATGTTTATCAAATTTGTCACATTTTTACTGACAATGCATTGGGGGTTATGCGAAAAAGTGTCTCCCAAACCAGGCCTGAAATTATTCAGGGAGGATTATAAAAGCGTTGAAGAAACATGCCTCGCTGTTGGATTTGTGAGAAATAACTGTAAAAATGAGACAATGAAAAGTATGGCCACTTATTAAATTACTTACTTTCATCTTTTGATCTTGCTCTCTTTTTCTTAGATTTGATGAATTCAAAATAAAGCCAAACACATCACATTTATTTGTACATTGCACCTGCATTTGATCAGGTTTCTCACACATGTACAAGTATATTTAAATATATATAAAAAGAGCCGTTTAAGGATTCACATCGCTTGAAATGTGAAATATTACTCTGACAACTACATTCTACTACCGGTGATATTTTCTAACTGTATAGGACATGAACAAGTATCTGACATTAACTTTTCCTTTCAAACATACTACGTTCATTTTAGATAACAGGATGGTTGCTTTCGATGTTCGGTTAAAGAGTCATAAAAGGAATCTCGCCACAAAAGCAAAGGTTATATTCGAGACAGTTGATCTGAACGAAGGTCTTGGATATGACGCTTCTTCCGGAATTTTCACGGCCCCCAGCGGCGGAGTGTACGTGTTCGACTGGACAGTTATGGCATGGGAAAAACAATACGCCCACACATCACTCGTTGTTAATAACCAGGAAAAGTCATGGAATCACTGTTATAGTGTGACCACATCATCATGGCTTGAATGTAGCAAAATGGCGATAGTGAAGCTAAAACAAGGAGATAAGGCTTGGATCGGAGTTTACTCTGGACCGGCTAATATTCATGAGAAGTATACATCTTTATCTGGATATAAACTTTAATGAAAACACTAAAAGTATTTTCAAAGATATTAGTTCAGGATCAGTAAATAAAGAAGATGGATGAATAAGGCGTGTAAAATGCCTATATGAGGAAATATAAGATACTGCAAAATTAAAATATCATTAAATCTGATAATTCTTTAATTATTAAAAACAATGTATATTTGATATAACATTGGTTTGTAACCCTTAAATATTCTAAATACTTGGAATAGGTTGATTTAAACATGCGTATGCGTGTAAAAACCTCCAAATAGTGTCATGTTTAGAACTTCATTGCCTTTTCTTTTATAGAGTGGGTCTGAGCTCCATATTTTTGTCATAGTCTAAATACGGCTTAATGGAATTTAAACCGATTTCAATCAACAGAAACGTGGAGAGATGACCCACTATACTTTAGAAATGTCATTTTGTATCCCAACAATTGAAAGTTTTAGAAAAATAATACAAGTCCGTTAATTCGTGGCCAAAGTCTCATATAGCATTTGAACAACACACTTTGTTGTGAATGAAATGGCTCAGTGGTTAGAGCACCAGTGTTACAACGCACTTTGAAAAATTACGCACTTTGAAAAAAATTTTCAAAGTGCGTTAATTTTGGGACCAAGTCAACGCACTTTGAAAAAAAAATATTTTTTTTTCAAAGTGCGTTGATATCGTCGATATTAACGCACTTTGAAAAAAAATGTTCAGGGTTTGGTCGAAATAATTGATACTTTTATATACAATAAATGATTGTTTTAACCTTGTTTAGCTCAATGGGATATATTTAAAAAAGAACCCAATGCATTCTAAGCTAACTTGATAAACAGTTTCTTGATTCGATTTTTTTTTCTTTTCTCATATATAAGCTTATGTAGTTAGACAATTCACACATAAAGAACAAGTCGGGAAATTTGAATTATCCAATGCATACACAAAAAAGGAAAGGGCAATTTCTAAGCGATGCAGTTTATGTCAACATTTACTTCTTATCTGGTACATTGGGCTCTGCCGAAAACGAAAATGATTATATATATTGATAATGATTTATATATATTGATAATGGAGATCAATGTATAACATATTTCAACTGGCTTCAATTGTATGTGCTTGTAAACAAAAATTATGTGAAAAAAGGATACGTTAGTTATGTTTATCAAAAACAATGATCTTTTAGAAGATGAGTGCGAGAAAAAAAAAACCACACCCTAATGCCTATTTTTAAGTTTATAATAATTCAATGTTTGTCAATGTATTTTTTTTTATAATGAAGTGATTTATTTGAGTGATTAGAATTTGCATTGAAAAGACACATTCTTTAGCATACCATTGGAGAAATTACTGTTTGGCCAGTTCGTTTCTTTTCAATATCACTGTACTTAATTTGCAACAAAGCATATTTCTTTTTCCAGTCTTAAACGTTTACTCCAAGTTTACTCCAAGTTGCTGAATAACATGTTTTGGAAGGAAAAATTAGGGGTAGTGGACCTTCTTCCTGTAATCAATTAAATGATGTACTGGTAATTGACCTGTATCTGTGGTTAACCCCCACCCCAGTCTCCATCCCCGTTCTTAAAGACGGTAAATTCGATTTACTAGTGTTAGCAAATCATCATACTATAAACAAATTTGAAATTCAATTCCAGAATTTGTAATTTATACATATTTTTTCAAAGTGCGTTAAGTGTCTCGATGCTAAAAAATGTTGATGTACATTCATAACGCACTTTGAAAAATTTTTTCAAAGTGGGTTAACTTGGGCCCAAATTTAACGCACTTTGAAAAAAAATTTCAAAGTGCGTTGATTTGGTCCCAATTTTAACGCACTTTGAAAAAATTTTTCAAAGTGCGAAATTTTTTCAAAGTGCGTTGCCACACACCAGGCATTGGTAACCTCATAGAACAAGGGTTTTTAGGATGTGGGTTCGATACCACCAAAACTTTAGGTTTATTTTTTTTTCTTATCGTTTGTTGAAATATTCCAAACTGAACATTGTTAGAAATTATCCTTTTGTAAATTTGTATTATAACAAATCAAATATATTTAATTGAAAAAAATATTATATTTGATATTGTATTTTACGACTTAACCAAATGGGCATATGCACCATCTTATTCCCCCATCTTCTTTATTTAGTATTGTTTTAAAAGACCAACTTGTTTTGTTGAAATATTTGAATAAACATCAGATACTTTTGTTTTTGCTTGATTTTTTAATACAACCTGGACCTAACAATGATACACTGTATTTTAGACGTTTCAGATGTTGCATCAATGTTAGTTTGTTTGTAATATGAATTCTTTCAAACAAATCACTTCTATCCTAGTATCTAGCTGGCAAACTAAGTTCATCATAAGAATAAGCAAATAAAAATAAACCTTTTAAATTTTAAACAGCAGCCAAAACTAGGTTCATGAATTCATGAATTTATTCAAGGTATGTAGCAAAACAGTAATTGAATACATACCCACATTGTGAAATTCACGACCCTTTGGTGAGAGGTTCCGGTTTTAGGGCGTGGCGTTATTAAAAAATGTAGTGAACAAATGTAACTTACATTGTTTTCCTATGGTATTTCCGTGTCAAGAGAATTTGATGAGAGTATTCTCTCACATGGAACAAATTATCCCTTAGTACTTTTTCTCCTACAATAATGAAGTATTTGTAGGATGAAAGAAAATCCAACCATGCAATTTCTCACTGGATTGTTAATTTTATGAGACAATCGTCAATTAACATGATCATTGCGCAAGTCCAGGTCCGAATAGTGTCATAGTAAAAGGTCTCACTAAAGAAAGAAATGATTTAATTCTGATGCAACAGTAACTTCAATCACTTTGTTTATTTGGGACTGCTTTCCAAAAGAGTTACTGTAAGTGATTTTCTGTATATTTCACTCCACGCATGTTGTAATGTATTAAAAAAGTTATGATGGCTTGATTAGTGCAACTGTATTTTATTTTCCAGTTTTGTTCTATCTGTATGTAATGTAATTTTCAAATGACTTCCTCAATTTGCACCCTAACACAGTGTTTGGGCTGTGCTACATTAGCATTTACTTTGTTTTAGTGTTCTGTAACAGCCAATTTAACATTTAACCAAAGCCCGTCTCTCAGGATAAATCAGCATTATCATTGGTTGTAAATATTTGTCTCTTGTCCCAATTGTTTAGCTTGATTTTGTACAGTCATTGATTTTGCTTGAAAGCAAAATCTTTGCAAAATCTTGCAAACGTTTAATAAAGGCAATAACGTCGAACATGTTATAATTCTCTGCTATTAAAAAAAATTTACTTATGTTAGACAGAAGTATGCTGATGAAAACTTTACATTCAAAAAAGTAAAAGTTCTGATAGTAGTCATTTATTTTTAAAACATAAGAATAGATAATAAATTAAGAAGCACGTCTTTAAAATAAAATTTAATTAATATAATTGTATAATTTAATAATAATGATCCAAAGCCGTTTTATGAATTGTACAGATAAACAGCTTCAAAACATCAATCTTGATCTCACTGATATTTTTTTAAGATAACAATTTTCAAAATTGTTTGTAAAATAATTGAGAACAAATCTTTTCGTTAATATAACGATATAATGAATGACAAAATCGCAATCATATGACAACTCTCTCTCAAATACATATCACACACTACAAAAAGAACATCATATATGTTATACTATTGCCTGTAAAGGTCTCCCATACAACGCGAGCTATAGCGATGTGTCTTTCTTTATACATATGATGTCATTTGCGTTCTATCCTTGCTATTGGCGTCATATGACGTCATCGCACTATTATAGTCTAAAAGAAGCTGAGGGGATCTTATCTGTTCCCAAGGACCACTTTGAATATCTGAATCATTGGGGTTTCCTCCGTGATGTTGGCGTCATATGACGTCGTCTGAAGACGAGTACAATATC
This sequence comes from Magallana hongkongensis, assembly GCA_016163765.1. Taxonomy (NCBI): domain Eukaryota; kingdom Metazoa; phylum Mollusca; class Bivalvia; order Ostreida; family Ostreidae; genus Magallana; species Magallana hongkongensis. Next base: position 19,196,630 of record WFKH01010931.1, on the reverse strand, counting down.
AGCTGAGGGGATCCCATCTGTTCCCAAGGTTTACTTTGTACATCTACAATGGATATGTCGCTGTGTTGTTGGCCATATCCTCGGAGGTAATAGATATTCTTAGCCTGTTCTATATACTAGTATTGATTTCATAACAAACGTAAGATGAACGGATCATGCATCTTTAGCTGAAATTATATTCTACTGGTTTTAGTTAACACAAATACAAAACTTCTAAAATACGACATTTCTTAAGAATAAACCGAATAACATTTTAATTGATTCAAAATAAAGAACATAATTTTTTGTTTAAAGGAATACCTGATGTTGTACATTTACTTGATAATCTTTACTGGAATACAACTCCTGCATGTACAATAGATGATTATTGCTAAATTTATGTCATAATTACGAGGAAAGATATTGTAATTACGAGATAATAAATTATCTCGATGTAACGAGAAAAAATATTATGATTACGACATAATTTTTCAGTTATTATGAGAAAAGTTCTCGTTATTACAAAAAAAAATATCTCGAAACTACGAAATCTTAAAGCTGACATGAATTCATAAAAGCATTTGGTCGCCATATTAGTCTCGATCGTTCCTCTACTGCCTCTGGGGTATATATACCGGTTGAGAAAGTTACGGTCGGTTGCTTTCCGATCGAGGCATTCCGGTTGCATGGACTTTTAAATGCATGAACTACACATTGTAGCAAAATGTTTGTAATAAAGAATAAAGGAAACAACAATCAATAAAATACAAAATATATTTATTCTTTGAAAGAATTTCCAAGGTATCCGTATTATTTTGCACAGATAGTGCTGCCTTACTTCGCATGCACATCGAACACGTGTGTCATTCATACAGAGTGCATAACGTCTGCATCTTTTTGAAAACCCCGCCGGTACTACATCCAACACAGTAGCTAAATGATAGTTAATCCAAGAAAGTAACAACGTAACATCGTTTCCATCGGTTTCTACAAAAACGCTCCGTTTCTAAAATCCATGCGATCATTGACATTGCTCTATCTGCCACAGTGTGTAGTTTGCGCATGTGCGATGTTATAACATACACAGGAAAACGGTCTACAATTATCGAGGATTTTTGAAGTATCTGTGCCTGGATTTCAGTCTGTCTTGTTTCGTCGTTCATGTTCATTGGATATTCCTTGCCAGTGCAGTGGTTGTCATATTATTTTTGTTCAAAACGCGTTTCTACACGTCTTTTCGTCCAAGGTAACGTGTTCGGGTGTATGAAATACCTGAATGCGGTGAAGCATGAATAGTGCTCTCGGCCTTATATAGGGGGTGTGTAGCGATGAGCAGAACAATAGAAATCGACAACTAATATGGCGGTAGTCGGAGATAAAAGGGAAATAATGCGTATTTATGAATTCATGTCAGCTACTCGTTTATTTGTTAAAAAAAAATGATCGGTTTGATAATATCATTTCAAATATGTAACTATTCATCATAGCTTTACGTTTCTTAAATGGAATTGGTTGTACAGTTACCATAACAAATGGATATACTTGTGTAGCTAAATATGTTTGATAATGATTGTGATGAACATCCATTCATTTACGAGGGTTGTTAGGAAAGTTCCCGGACAAAGTGATTTACGGAAAAATTACTGTGTACTTTGTAGGATGACGTATGTTTTATTAAATGGCTATCCATTGAAAATACATGTAAGTATGCCAAAAATCATATGATTTTAATAATTTTGTTCAAAATATACAGCGATTTCTACTTTGCATGAATTAGATTTAAGGAGCACCATTTTATGTTTCCACGATGTCAGATGACGTCAAACAACTGGAAGGCAAACATGTCACTCGTTTCTAAAGTATACACCTTTCAGTTTATCACACTTTTCATGTCATTTAACCTATTTATAAAATGTACCTTCAATCCATTAATTGTCAAATTTTTGTGTACTGTCTTTTTTGGCATATCTTAGATGATTTAGGTCCGAAAATCTCTGTCTACGCAGTTTCGACTTTAGATAAGAAAATAAAGCGAAATCCACAGGTGCAAGATCCGGTGGGTATGGGGTGGGGGTTGGGGTGCTGCAAGAGCTCAAAATATCAGTCAACCTCGGATCTCATTAGTACACCATTGTCCTAGACACACGTGGGACATCTCTAGCAGCATCCAAGAACCTTTTGGTCTCCATCGGAGATTTACCTGCTTGCACAAAAAATTAAAAGACTGCCCGATGCTCAAAGATGTCCATTGACGTTAACGTTTTTGAACCAATTTTCAAGCGTAGGTCGTCCATATTTGGCGATAAAACGGTCAGAAATTCGTCAGTTTAATTAAAACTTTCACAAAATAACGTTCATAAGTTATTGTGACGTAATATGAAATGTCGTGCATTTTTATGCGCTTAAACGGTACATATCTTAATAAGGAAAAGTGCGTACAAAATATAATAAAATAACAAACTGACCTGCTCCGTGAAGCATATCTTATCATAATAATTATGCTGTATGTTTTTTATGGTGCATTTAAAAAAACCCAGATATTTATTAAAAAATACGTCAAGTTTAAATCTTAAAAAAGTTTCACTGGTATCATGCGAATAGTCCGTTCACAATCAAACCTGTCCGCGAATTTTTCTAACAACCCTCGTACATCTTCAAATATTTCCAATTTCCATAAACTTTAATCACGTATTATGCTATTTTTGTATTAAACCATGGAATAATTCACAACATCACACCCCCAAACTTATCTCATACAATTTACTGTGTAAAACATGTGCATGTATATTGCATATCTTATGTAATCTGAGATAAGGATATGAAATTGCTGAATTTAGATTGGAACTTTGCTTCTCTTTTAATATGGATAACCTTCTTGTGTACTATAAATGTCTAACGAAAAAGGACTGTTTCTTAAATGTAGTGGTCTTTTATCATTTATTAAACCCTACATGGTAACTAAGAATTTTTTTTGATAAAACAAACAAATGCCAGTATCACAAATGTTGTGAATTTCATTTTTATTTTTTGAATTTTTATTGTCCTTGTTTTACAGGTGTGTATAAATGGAATCATGTTTTTACTAGTCATGTAGAGTAGCTTGATTGTAGTGGTTATTATTATTATTGTTTGTAATCATATACATGTGTAGTATGCTTTGTATCACAGTGCTCAAAACTTCAGGCATATGAAAATGGCAGCAGTAAAGGAAGTAAAATTATCATCCTTTCCTTGTTATTTTTTGTCTAAAGAGCATATATAATTGGTAGAATTCAGTTATTTTAAATCAATTGAATACTCACATATTTACAATTTCCAGTGTCTGTGATAACATTATAAATGGATATTGTATAGTCCGATACATTGCATCAGTGACTATTTTAATCCTACAATTGCTGAAAATTATATCAATACATGTATAAGTAATAAGGAATCAACGATTTGATCACACTCTACCATATCTGATCACCTCATAATGCTCAAAGAATGATCCCTTATTCCTTAATCAAGTTCTTTTAAAAATTCAATGAGTACTGCAGTATTCTATATTCACATTCTACTTAGCTTAAAGTATAAATGAGACAGATATACCGGTGCTTTTAATAATGCTTAGGGTGTAATGCCACAATTAGTTTTAAAGATTTATAAGTGTTTTACAGAATAAAAAAAGTATAATTTTTACACATTTTAAAAGATCAATTCTTTTTATAAATCAAAATTGTATGAGGATCAATTAAAAAATACGAAGACAAAGTGGCTGCCTATCATATATTTTTCATAAAAGACATAACTAACAGATTAATCTATGCACTAACACTTATTTTATTGATATGTGAAGTTTCGGTCCATTTGATGGTACAGTACTTTTGTTACCTGATTTTAAGTTTATAAAAATACTCCATCTTTATATCACGCTTAGTCTCTTGTGCCTTTCACATCACAATTTAAAATATCATCTTGTTTGCTTACATTTGTTCGAGAATAGTTACTTTTTTTAAGTTTCTATTTTTAACGGCGTGTCTCTTAATTTACAATAAGAAACTCCTGAACGTCAGATGACGTTACCTCTCTTGATATTGTTTATTGTTGACATAACACAAATTTTGACCGTGTGCCGTGACCTTATTTTTGCAGGATTAGATTCTAAATAAGTCTTGGAAAAAAAGGAATATATGAACCTTTTTTTGATTTCAAATTGTTTGAAACTGTTGCTAAATTATGTCTAACAGATTTAGTAATAATATGACGATAAGTAAAATAGCTGTAACAAAAGTCTTCGTATTTTAGATTGACCCTCGTATATATAGGGGTTTCGTCACGCATTGTCACGAATCTTCTTTATAATGCATATCATGATACATAATGATGTATCAAGTAGCAAGCTGGCATAAATTTGTTGCTAAGGGCTACCGTTGTCATGGTAACGAAGATCAAATATAGAAAAATGGCAAATCATAGCAATGTTAAAGTAATACAGACAGAAATTGCAGCCATTCTAGGTTGTGAAATATAAAGTATTGAAATAACTATATGGTCAATTTTCAAATTATAGAAAAACATTGGTGGGTAAATTAAAAACTAAAGAATGTTACCGTTGAAACCGAAAATTATTTTCAAAACAAATCAAGGCATCACAACATTGGCGAGAACCCATTAAAAAAAGTAATTTTAGAAACTAAGGATGACCCTAAGCCAATACGTATGTTGTTCTGCAGTTAAAATGAAGTTGTGTCGAGTCCCGAAAGGAAAGCTTTGAGAAACTGACTTAATCAGGATCGACGTTCCTCATACATGTTAATAGTTCTACGATAGCTTCGTGAATATTATATGCCCGGAGGACTCGAATACGAATTGAAATTGAGTAAAAATTACCAGTTTTTATATTTTATGTTTCATAATTCTGGAAGATTAAAAGAACAAATTTGTTAACATTTTAAAGTAGTTTTCAAGAATTGCTACTATTCTATTTATTTAAAACCCTTTCACGGTAATTGCGATACTGCTCATTTGCAGTGCAACTTGACATAGTTTTGTGAAATATGATGTACGTCAGTTGTTTCATTTACGTCATTTAATTATCAACGTACTAACAATTCGGAAAAATATATCAATTTGCTCTGCAAGAGAGCAGTATACCGCATTTATAGGGTTATATTTGATCATACATTTCTAACAGTTTGTAGATTGTTATAATGATTATGTGACCATCCTTTGACTGGCCACTTTTTGATTTCTTTGAGAAGAGAGAACATGTAGCCCGAATTAAATATTTTTTTTAAATCGCACAAACATCGATATATTCTCATAACAAAATTGTAAAGTGCATTTTTTTCTTTAGACTGTAAGAATATAAGATTTATTATGATTTAAACCAATAAAGCAAAGAAATTACAGTACTTAACCAGTTACATGCTTTTCCTTCGTTCCATAACTTATAGAACATGTAAATATCAATATCAATCAATTTTTACCTTTAAAGAAGATGCCATTGAAACATTTTTCATTTTTTTCAGAAAAGCAAAGATACTAATTTTGCATGCATTGAAAATAAACCCAATAAAAAGTATTGTTCTATATACAAGAGTGCTTTGAAAAACACACAAATTCAAATATCTTTAATTCTTCAGTTGATATTATAGTTTCTTCAGTTGATATGAAATCATATTATACATTGTTGCAAGACAGTGGGGTGGGTGGGGTGAAATGTCAAAAGAAAATCGTATCTCAATAAGGCATCTGAAGAACAATCCGAATATATAATTAACATTGTAATATTTTCAATGCCTAATTTTTCACTTTTTTCAGGTATTGTTTACCAAATATAGTATCATATTGCATTTTGATCCCCAAGCTGTTTCAAAATGTAACTTTAAAAAAAGTATGTATAGTATAAATACTTGAACATGACCGTACTCGATTATACTCTACAAAACACTCATCTGTTTGAACAAAGTACCCTCGAAAGTACATTTTTGTAAAATTCTTAATAAATTATAAGAATGGGTCGATATACGTTTTAGGAAGGATGATAGCTAAATTTTGATACAATATATTTTTAATCTTATATTCGTTAACTATTGTGGCATATCTAATTAATTTCTGCACTTTTGTTATATTTTTTTTATTTTTGTGGTAATTTTCGTTTTACGTTATAATTCATTTTTTAAAATCTAATAAAATTTCAAGTGTCAGAATGTTATCACATTTGCCGCATTTTTACTGACAATGGATTGGGGATTATACGAGAAAGTGTCCCCAAAGCCAGGCCTGAAATTATTCAGAGAGGATTATAAAAGCGTTGAAGAAACATATCTCGCTGTTGGATTTGTGAAGAATAATTGTAAAAATGAGACAAGTATGAATACTTAATATCTTTTGATCTTGCTTGCTCTCTCTCTCTCTCTCTCTCTCTCTCTCTCTCTCTCTCTCTCTCTC
>WFKH01010931.1:19175878-19190206 GCA_016163765.1 Magallana hongkongensis | reverse complement strand
CTCTCTCTCTCTCTCTCTCTCTCTCTCTCTCTCTCTCTCTCTCTCTCTCTCTCTTAGTTTTATTTGATGATTTCAAAACAATGCTAATAATTAATCGCATAAAGCTTTGCTACATTGCACATGTATTTGATCTGCAGACATGTTCACGAAACTTTATGACCTAAGTGTTTTCCTAAAATACGAATTTAAAAAAAAGTTAGGAACCTTATAAAATCAACTTAAGACACGACTTAAGATGTAGCTCGACGGTAACTTAGGAACATCTTAAGTTAGAATATCCTTACCTACTAAGAACATTCTTATTTTTCAAGTTTATTCATACAGATCGAATTTGAGAGACTTTTGCAGGGATAAATCATTGAACATATTGCCAGAGAAAATTGTACTGTCGGTGGCTAACACGATATACCTAAAACCAGTAATTTTGTAATTATCTATAAAAATATACATTTACTAAAATATATATAAGTGACCAATAACAATTTAGTTTAAAAAAACCCAACAAAACCCCAAAATATACCAAAAAGAAAAAAAACCCAACAACAACAACCCCGTCCCCAGAAATCCAAATAACTGCTATTTTGTGTAAAGAAACTATGTATCGGGACAGAATTGGCTTATGAGCAAATAATTATTTACACAACACGTGTGCATTCTTTGAGTGTAAATTAACATTGATAATCTTGTCATTAAAGTACACGTAATACATAAACATGCGATTTTCATAGATCTGAATTTAACGTTACATGTAGAAACACAACCAATTTCTCTTTAATCTGCGACATATATTTACAGATTAAATAAGAAATAACTTGTAATTTATCTCGAACATACATAAGAACAGTTTATTCAACATTACGAATTTTTTAAAGATTATTTTTTTCAGAATAAAGTGATGAAAATGAAGAATGATCACGCATAGCTTATATCAACCAAAGTAGATTTACTCTATAGTCAAGAAAATTGGAATAGTTTTTGGCCAAAACTAGTAATCAAAACAATGAATGTAACTTACATAGTGTAGATAATAAAGATAAGTGAATTCTTTTCTTTCACCAGAGACAGTATTTGCGAAAAAAAAAATAAATTTGCGTAATTTGTCAGCTCCCAGGCGGGCATGTAGCAATGGAGAAGGGAGGGGGTGTTCGGGGTCCCTCTCCACATAATTATGTTAAAATGAACGCACATGATAGAATAAATGACTATGCCCCCAACCCCGATTAGGAATATGAGATTTGTCAGAAATGCGTTACTGTAGAAAAGATTGCTTTATTCTACGGATCTTAAGAAAAAGCTTCACAACAGTCCCAATATTAAAAACCAACGTGATTTTACAACCTTAGGATATTCTTAGGACAAGGTAAGTGATGTTCTAGAGTTAGAACAAAGTAATGGCGGTTCCTAAATTTAGAAGAGCTTCGAAAAACAGACTTAAGACAAAGATGCTTAGGACGCACCATAGTCCTAAGATAGCTTAGTAAACATGCCTGCAGGTTTCCAACACATGAACAGGCATATTTGAATATAAATTTAAAAAAAAGAGCCGTTTTTAAAATGCAGTGTGAAATACTACTCTAACAACTGTTTTGAACATATTTTATTGATTAAACAAAAGGATTAGAAACAAGTTCTGACAACTTACAAGTTCCTCTCCTCTCTAACAACTGCAATATACTGATAAGTATTTTTTAAAACTGTATAGTACATAACCTTGCATTTGACATTAACTTTTTTTTTCAAACATACTGCGTTCATTTTAGATGATAGGATGGTTGATTTTGACGTTCAGTTAAAGAATCATAAAAGAAATCTCGCTACAAAGGCAAAGGTAATATTCGAAACGGTTGATCTCAACGAAGTTCTCGGATAAGATGCCTCTTCCGGAATTTTCACGGCCCCCAGCGGCGGGTTGTACGTGTTCGACTGGACAGTTATGGCATGGGAAAACAATATGCCTACACATCACTCGTTGTTAATGAGCAGGAAAAGTCATGGGATTACTGTCGTAGCTGGACTGCAAAAATGTGGCTTCGTTGTAGCAAAATGACAATAGTGAGGCTAAAGCAAGGGGATAAAGCTTGGATTGGTGTTTTCTATGGACAAGCTGATATGCATAAAAGATATACGTCTTTCTCTGGATACAAACTGTAATCAAAACATCAACTAAAATTGAAGTGGGATGAAAGAAAATCCAACCATTCTCCCAGTTGTGATCGTCATTTAACAGTAGCAATGCGCAAGATCAGGTTTGAATGATGGCATAGTTAAAGGTATCACCAAAGAAAAAAACTGAAAATTCTGGTGCAACGATAACTTCACCTACTTTATTTTTGTTTTGAAGTTAAAATTGTCTATATTATTTTCTGTATGTTTCATTCCATTCATGTTAGAATGTACATGTGCATGTATTCGAACAAATTTTATTGCTTTATGAGTACAAATGTATTTTATTTTCAAGTTTGTTTCATCGGTATGTATAATTTATTTTTCAAATAATTTCCCAGAGTATTTGGTCAGTGCTACGTTGGCATGAACTTTTTATATTGGGTTCGACCGCTCACAACTATTTTGATACTTAACCAAAGCCCGCCTCTCAGGATATATCAGAAATATCATTGGGCAAAAAATTGTGTCTCTTGTCAAATTTGTTTAGCTTAATTCTGTACAGTCATTAGTTTTGCATGCTTGACAGCACAGACACCCTTGTGTCAGAATGGCACATTCTTTGCCAGCTAAATGTTTTCGGTTTACTCCCCCCTTCCCCCTGTTTGTGGAGAGCGGAGTGAGTAGACCCCCGAAGAGCGCTCGGCAAGCAAAGATTGAATGGCACCTAGGTATATATCACGTTTTGGAACTGTTACAGCTTTGATAGTGTTTAACTCTTGCAAACGTACATTTAGTGCATTAAAGTTGAACGTTTTTTAATTTCTCATTTCTTGTTAAGGTCTTTCGATTGTTGCATGACGTCAACGGGAGCATTCCGGAATATTTTACCGGTATCGACTATGATATTAATGTAATGGGATTTATTTTTTGTTTACCAATGTTTCTTGATTTTTAATGGTGTTTGAATACATGTGGATTATCAATTTAGCATGCGCATATATTGAAACCTAGATGTGAATAGACTAGAGAAAAGATTTAAGGTGCTATGATGCATGTTTGGCCATCGTAAAATTGCTAAATTTTCCATAGACAAATCCTAACTCCCGGTAAAAAAAATATGAAATGTTTGTTTCAAAGTCTCACATCTACCCATGCCTAAGTCGATATCATACCTAATGATGCTTGAAGGCCAATGACTCATAAATCTATGATCATAATTTTACTTGTTGTATTCTATGTTATTGTCTCATTAACACATGCACTGTGTCTCCCTTTTTTCACACATAACAGATGATGTAAGACGTACTATAAATCACCTCAATATAGATAGATCTAGATTATATGTATTTTGAAATACACCATATTGCCTGATTTAGTTCATAAAAATGGATCACAAAACTTGCTATAAAATGGCTAGAATCAGCACAATTTAGGCCAGAGCTTCCGGGAGCGGCCCCATAGTCCTCGTCTCCGAAAATCTTTCGCCATAATCCGCTCAGCGACTGACCTTTTTGCCTCATAGAAAATATACCCTAGTTATGGCCATGGAGTTGTTATAGTTAAAATTGCTATATTCAATGATAAACCGAAAAAATTCTTTCAAAATGCACTGAAAATGTGATAGTTTTCATACTGGCAAGTTCATTGGACTGATACAATATACACTCTCTCTCTCAAATATATCACACACAGTACAAAATGAACTCTATGCTATTGCTTGGAAAGGTTTCTCATACAAAGGAATATATGACGATGAAAACTGTGTCTTTCCTTATACATATGATGTCAGTTGGGTTTTCTCCGTGCCATTGGCGTCATATGACATCATCGGCCTATTAGTATCAAATTTTAGCTGAGGGGATCCCATCTGTTCCCAAGGCCCACTTTGTACATCTGATGTCATTGGGGTTTCCTCTGTGATGTTGGCGTCATATGACGTCGTCTGACGATGGGTGTACAATATTAGTTGAGGGGATCCCATCTGTTCCCAAGGTACACTTTGTACATCTGCAATGGACTGTTTGCTGTGTTGTTAGCCCTATGCTCGGAGGTATGAGATATTCTTAGCCTGGTCTATAGACTGATTTCATAACGAACGTAAGATGGACGGATTATGCATCTTTAGTTGAATTTATTTATATTCCATTAGTTTTGATTAACACAAATACTAAGTTTCTAAAATACCATATTTATTGAGAATAAACCGAATAACATTTTAATTTATCAAAAATAAAAGAACATAATTTTCTTGTTTAAAGAAATATCTGATGTTGTACATTTACTTGATAATCTTTACTGGAATACAACTCCTGCATGCACAAAAGATGAATATTGCTAAATCTATTTCGTAGTTACGAGGAAAGATATCATAATTACAAGATAATTATCTGAATGTAATGATAAAAAATCTTAATTTGGTTATTACGAGAATAGTTTTCGTTATTACAAAAAATTATCTCAAAACTACGAGATCTTAACGTGCTATTTTAATTGTTTAAAAAATGAACGGTTTGATATTATGATTTCAAATATTCAAATAATCATAAAGCTTCATGTTTCTTAAATGGAATTGGTTGCACAGTTAGCATAACAAATAGATATACATGTGTAGCTAAATCTGTGAGGGACATACATTCATTTATATCTTCATATATTTACTATATCCGTAAACTTTAACCACTTATTATGCTATTTGTGTGTTGAACCATGAGTTTGAATAATTTACAACATTCACAAAAATACCTTGAACTTATCTCTTACAATTTACTCTGTGAAATATGTGCATGTATATTGCATATCTTATGTAATCTGAGATAAGGATGTGAAATTGTGTTTATTTTCGGTAAATGCTGAATTTCGATTGGAACTTTGCTTCTTTTTAAACATGGATAATCTTCTTGTGAACTATAAAAGTCTATTGAAAAAGGCTAAGTTCCTTGGACGTAGATAGCTTGTATTATTTAATAAACCCTTCATATTAACTAATGATTTTTTTTTTAAATCAAACAAATACTAGTATCAGAAGTGTTGTGAATTTTATTTTTATGTTTTGAATTTTTTATTGTTTTTGTTTTACACGTGTGTATACATTGTATAAATGGAATCATGTTTTTATTAGTCATGTAGAGTAGCTCTATTGTTGTGTCAGTGGTTATTATTTATTATTATTTTGTGTAATCATGTACATATATAGTATGCTTTGTATCGCAGTGCTTACAACTTCAGACACATGAAAATGGCAGCAGTAAAGGAAGTAAAATTATTATCCTCCGACCTCTCCTTGTTACTTCTTTTCTGAAGAGAATATATACAAACAGTGGGATTCAGATTAGTATAATTCAATTGAATACAATGCACACGTGTCCTAAAACGACATTCCTTTCCAAGTATCTAGCTGTTTATATTTTTAAAATGGAATACGCGTTGCCTTTGCAGAACATTGCTGTATGAAGGTCCCTTAAATTTGTTGTATTCAATGAATATTCAATGATAGTTTGACGGTATAAACGAGATGGATATATTTTTACATAGGGTGTCACTATCTAGTGAAAATTAATACATTCATTTAGATAAACCTGATGATTTTATTGCCTCATGTGGATTTTGTTAATGATTTATTCTTCAATGTTTATGAAAACATTATCTTTTTTGAGTGAGAAATCGCACACATTTTTACGAAAAGGCAGCCCAAAGATAAGTATTGGTGATATAAAAAAAATAGTGTCATAATTTTTTGGACTTTACCTACCGATGAACTTCCAAATATTGCAATATAAAAAAAAATTTAAAACATCATTGAACGTCATGTAAAGATACATTTTCAGGTAAACAATAACTTTTTTTGGTGATTCATGAGGGGATGAAGGTGGCAAGTATTGAAGAAAAAAACATACTTAGCGTTTGTAGGTTATGTAATTTTCTCTGCATTGCTAGCTATCTTTCCGAATAAAACACCAAAGAAGGCATTTACTGTTTATATTCACATATTTAAAAAATATATATATTTGTACTGTAAATTACCCAAAGAGTAATTACAAAAGAACCCTTGGGTTCTTTTGTAATTCAGAGGTGCTTTGGGAAGAAGCGAAAAAAATCGATTAAAACGTCATCTCCTAGAAAATATTTCAAAACTTTGAAACAGTACTGCAGAGTAGATGGTGTATAAACGATTGTTTTATACTTGCAACAGTATAAAGGCATCACATCAGCGGCGATGATCCATGAAAGGATGAATCTATATAAGAATTTTGTATGCTGTCATACAGTTAGGATGAAGTGATATTGAGTCCCAAAAGGAAAGCTTCTTGAACCTGATGTAGGACTAGAGAACCATCTTAGGACTAAGATCTAACCTAGCTAAGACGTTCCCCAGACATGTCATAGTTTTAAGAACATACATGAACTCGAATATGAATTAAAATGTATAAAAAAATTACAAATTTTATATTTTGTGTTTTCTATAATTCAGGAAATTTACATAATTATTTGATCTCATTTTAGTTCAGCTACAATTTTATTTATTTGATGAAAAATCTCCAACAATATTGATTGTATTATTGATTACATAACCATGCTTTGACTGGTTACTTGTTTGTGTAGTAAGTATTTTGAAAGTAAAATTCGTGTTTTTGTTTTTTGTGTAAAAAAACCCCCCCAAAATGAACAAACATTAACAAATTTTTATAAAAATTGTAAAATGCAGATTTTTCTTTAGAATACCGGTATAAGATTCATCTATGATTCGCACTCATAAAGCAAAGAAATTATATTATTTAACTAGTTACATACTTTTTCTTCGTTTCATAACTCGTTGTTTGCCTACATTAAAAAATGTAGTTAAAGGGACATGGTCACGATTTTGGTCAATTTTTATTTTTCTGTTTTTATTATTTACAATGATTTAGGAATGCATTTTTAATGATTAAGAGTCATTCGTTAAGTTATAAGCAAGATACACGGCTCACAGTTCTTTGTCATGTAAACAAGGCTCGTGCCCTGTTTTTGTTTACGTAGGTTCAATATACCAGTAAAAAAAAATCAAGTTGATTTGTCTATCTTATTCATTTCAAGCATCAATAAACAGTTCCTCACGTTTAACACATTTATTTTAGGTCTAAAACTGGAATTTTTACTACAACATTAAAAATGTAAACAAAAGCTTTGTTTACATAGCAAAGAATTGTAAGCTCTGTAACGCGCTTATAACTCAATAAATGACACTCAATTTTTTGTTGCCTATTAAAATGCCTTACTGAAGCATTGTAAGCATTAAAATCGAAAAAAAAAATTTTGATCAAAATCGTGACCATGCCCCTTTAAAATATTGTCCTTTTAATTACAAAGGCCCTAAACACAAGAGTGTTTTGAACAATACACTAATTCAAATATTTTTATTTCTTTAGCCGATATTATATTTTCTTTAGTTGATATTCTGCATCATTACATGTATCATGATAGTGAGGGAGATATGAAAACTTATTTACCAAAGAAAAATTTCCTGAAGGCATTCTAAGAACAATCCCAATACAGAATTAAACATTTTCTCATTTTCAATGACTTATTTTTCATTACTTGATACACTGTTTGGTCGTTAAATTTTGAAATATCAAATATAGTGTCATATTGCAATTTAATGTCCAAGCTGGTTCATAATGTAACTTTAAAAAAATGAGTATAGTATAAATACATGAACATATGACAGCACTTTTACAAACTCTACAAATCTCTCACCTCTTCGAACGATCACCCTTGCTAGTAAGTATTGAATTCATTATATTAAGAATTTGTCAATATTTGTTTCAGATTTTAGAAAGAAATTTTTAATCATATATTTGTTAAGCAACTGTGTCGTATCTAAATAATTTTTTGCATTTTGATATTTGTTTGATTTTTGCTATGTTTTTCGTGGTACGTACTAATTTATCTCTTATCATCTTTAGTCAAGTTTCAGAATGTTTATCACATTTGTCGCATTTTTACTGACAATGCATTGGGGATTAGGTGAGAAGGTGTCTCCAAAACCAAGCCTGAAATTATTCAGAGAGGATTATAAAAGCGTTGAAGAAACTTGCCTCGCTGTAGGGTTTGTGAGGAATAACTGTAGAAATGAGACAAGACAAGTATGTACACTATGTAAATTACCCACTCTCATCTGTAAATCTTTTGATTTTGCATTCTTTTTCTTAGATATGATAATTTCAAAATAATGCAAATGATTAAACACATATTTTTTGTACATTGCACCTGCATTTGGTCAGGTTTCTCACACTTGTACAGGTATATCAAAACATTTATAAAAAGAGCCGTTTAAAGATTCACACCACATGCTGTGTGAATTATTACTCTGACAACTTCAATCTACTAATATTTTTTAACAGTATGGTTCATGAACAAGTATTTGAGATACACTTTTCTTTGAATCATTCTACGTTTATTTTAGGTAATGGAATAGTTGCTTTTGACGTTCGGCTAAAAAGTTATAAAAGAAATCTCGCAATCAAAGCAAAGGTTATATTCGAGACAGTTGATCTGAACGAAGGTCTTGGATATCACGCTTCTTCGGGAATTTTCACGGCCCCCAGCGGCGGATTGTACGTGTTCGACTGGACAGTTATGACATGGTAAAACCAATATGCCTTCACATCACTCGTTGTTAATGAGCAGGAAAAGTCATGGAATCACTGTTATAGTTGGACCGCAAAAGCTTGGCTTCACTGCAGCAAAATGACGATAGTGAGACTAAAACAAGGAGATAAAGCTTGGATTGGAGTTTTCTCTGGACCAGCTAATATGTATGAAAAATATACGTCTTTCTCTGGATACAAAATATAATCAAAACACTAACTAAAAAGTAATCTTTACTTTTTCAAAAATATTAGTTAAAAACCAGTAAAAATATTATTGAGTTGTTTTAAAAAAGAACTGTACATTTTGTGTTGGAATATGATTTCAATAAACATCAGATACTTTAATTTTGCTTGATTTTTTAATACAACCTGAACGTAACAAGGATACACTGTATTTTAGACGTTTCAGATGTTGCATCAATGTTAGTTTGTTTATAATATGAATTCTTTCAAACAAATCACTTCTATCCTAGCCTAGTAAGTTCATCATAAGGATAAGCAAATAAAAAACATACCTTTTAAAATTTTAGTCAGCAGCGAAAACTAGGTTCATCATAAGAATGAGCAAAGAGGCCTCTACGAAAATTCCAAATTCATGAGTTTATACAATGCATCTAGCAAAACAGTTGAATACATATTCAAATACCAAAATTGTGATATTCACGACCCTTTGGTGAGAGGTTCCGGTTTTAGGGCGTGGCGTCATCAAATATGTTGTGAAAAGATGTAACTTGCATTGTTATGAAAAGTCTGTGTCTAAAGAAATTGGTGATAGTTTTCTCTCACATGGGACAAATTATTCCTTAATACATTTTCTCCTATAAAAATGAAGTAGGATGAAAGAAAATCCAACTAATATCTCACTGGATTGTTAATTTTATGAGCAATCGTCAATTAACATGATTATTGCGCAAGTTCAGGTTCGAATGGTGTCATTGTAAAACAGTCTCACCAAAGAAAGAAGTGATTTAATTCTGGTGCAACAGTAACTTCACTCACTTTGTTTATTTTTGTAGGGACTGTTTTCCAAAAGTGTTAACGTGATTTTCTGTATATTTCACTCGACTCATGTTGTAATGTATTCGAAAAGTTATGATTGCTTGATTAGTACAAATGTATTTCATTTTCCAGTTTTGTTTTATCGGTATGTAATGTAATTTTCAAATGATTTCCTTTAGTTGCACCCTAACACAGTGTTAGGGCTGTGCAACATTAGCATATTCTCTAACAGCTATTTTAACATCTAACTATGGCCCGCCTCTTAGGATAATCAGCATTATCATTGGTTGTAAATATTTGTGTCTTTTGTCCCATTTGTTTACCATGATTTTGCACAGTCATTAGTTTTGCTTGACAGCACAGCACTCTTGTGTCGGGTTATAATGGCACAATCTTCGTTAGCCAAGGGTTCTCGGTCCACTCCGCCCCTTCCACCTCTGTTTGTGGGGAGCGGACTCAACCCAAAATGTCCTTTGCTAGCGAAGATTGAATGGTACATACTAGTAAACATAGGTCAAGTCGATCGTTTTAGAACAGTTTTGATTTTTGTTTAAATCTTGCAAACGTGTATCAAAGGCAAATATTTACATTCACTTGCTTTCCCCTAATAAATTCTGTTGATTAATTTGAGTGATATTTACGCATAACACAGAAGACCCAATCACTAAATCTGTTACGTATGAATACAATCTTCCTTCAGAATTTCTCGAAGAACGTAGCTAAATCTCCTTGCGACTTCAAACCGGATCACGACCTAATATAATACTTACGCTGATAAACATTTCATTGATGTAAATATTTGTTTAACAGTTAAACGAATTTTATTTATTGATATATTATTAATTTACCAAAGGTTATATTCATCGAATAACAGAATGAAAAAAAAAACTGTAATCAGAATTTATAGCATTGTGCACTATTTTTGTCAGCATAATTCGGCTGTTCAAAAGGCTATTCCGTTAATTGCGCATTATTTGCAAATTAAGGCAGAGATTTTGAAAAATAAATCATAATTGCGTAAAGGGAATAAAGGTGAAAAAACGTAAAATGCAAACAATTTTCATAACGCGCTATTCAATTTGTATGCAGACACCGTTGCAGTTATGAGACCACATCTTTCAAAAAATAATGATTCAATGCTTAAATAAAGTTAAACCTATCTGAATGCTCTGCTATGGCAAATATTTACTTACTGTAGACAGATTTATGCTGATGAAAACTTTATTTCAAAATATTGTCTGATTATGACATTCATAAAGGTGAAAGTTGTGATAGTTTGTAGTTTCATTTATTGTTAAAAAAAAAAAAATAGATAATAAAGAAGCATGTCTTTAAAGTAAATTAATTTAATTGTATGTTAATATAAAAATAATGATCCAAAGCCGTTTTATGAATTGAACAGATAAACAGCTTCAAAACAACAATCTTAATCTCACTGATATTTTTTTATGATTACAATTTTCAAACTTTTTTGTAAAATAATTTAGAACAAATCTTTCCGTTAATATTACGATATATATAAAATCGCAATCATATGACATCTTTTATCTTTCTTTCAAATACACATCACACACAAAAAATAAATATGATAAATGATAAGCTATTGTTTGGAAAGACTCCTCATACAACGGAAGCTATGACGACGTGAAAGCTGTGTCTTTCCTTACACATATGATGTCATTAGGGTTTCTTTCGTGATGTAGGCGTCGTATGACGTCGTCAGACTATTAGTGTCTAATTCTAGCCGAGTGGATTCAATCTGTTCCCAAGGTCCACTTTATACATCTGATGTCATTGGGGTTACCACCGTGATGTTGGCGTTGTATGACGTCGTTGGTCTATTAGTGTTTAATTTTAGCCGAGGGGATCCCATCTGTTCCCATTGTCCACTTGAATGTCTGATGTCATTGGGGTTTCCTCCGTGATGTTGGCGTCATATGACGTCATATGACGATGAGTGTACAATATCAGCTGAGGGGATCACATCTGTTCGCAAAGTTCACTTTGTGCATCTGCAGTGGACTGTTTGCCGTGTTGCTGGCCATATGTTCGGAGGTAAGAGATATTCTTAGCCTCTTCTATAGAACGACTTAAGATGGACGGAACAGGCATCTTTAGTTGAATTTATTTATATTCTATTGGTTTTAATTAACATAAATACAAAGCTTCTAAGATACCATATCTATTGAGGGTAAATCGAATAACATTTTAATTGATTCATAATAAAGGACATAATTTTTTGGTTTAAAGGAATATCTGATTTGTATATTTACTTGATAATTTTCACTGGAATATACCGGTAACTTCTGCACAAAAGACGAATAATGCGAAATTTATCTCGTGATTATGAGAAAAGATATCGTAATTACGAGATAATTTTCTCGTTGTAATGGTAAAAAAATCTTAAAATATCGATGTTTTTGGTTCTTACAAGAAAAGTTTTCGTTTTTACAAAAAATTATCTCGAAACTATATGAGATCCTAACGTACTCGTTTATTTATTTAAAATATGATCGGCTTGATAATATGATTCCAAATATTCAACTATTCATATAGCTTCATGTCTCTAAAGTGGGATTAGTTGCACAGTAAACATAACAAATAAATCTGTTTGATAATGATTGTGAGTGAAATAGATGTACATTTATTTCGAAATTAAAATATTTCCAATTTCCACAAACTTTGATAACTTATTATGCCATTTGTGTGTTGAGTTTGAATCATTCAAAACATCCCCCCCTTCCCGAACTTATCTCTGACAATTTACTGTGTAAAATATGTATTTGTATTTTGCATGTCTTATGTAAGATAAGGGTGTGAAATTTTATATATATTTTTTGTAAATGCTAATTTTGATTGAAACTTTGGTTCTCTTTTCATGTGGACAATCTTCTTGTGTACTATAAATGTCTTTCAAAAGAGGACTAAATTCCATGGACGTAGTGGTCTTGTATTATTTATTAAACCTTCAAGGTAACTAAGTATTGTTTTGTATAAATCAAACAAAATACCAGAGGTGTTGTGAATTTTATTTTTTTTTTTTTAATTTTTTATTGTCCTTGTTTTACAGGTGTGTATAAATGGAATCATGTTTTTACTAGTCATGTAGATTAGCTTGATTGTAGTGGTTATTATTTATTATAATTGTGTGTAATCATGTACATGTATAGTATGCTTTGTATCACAGTGCTCAAATCTTCAGGCACATAAAAATGGCGGCAGTAAAGGAAGTAAATTTATTATCCTCTTCTTGTTATTTCTTTTCTGAAGAGAAAATACAGTTGGTGGGATTCAGGTTGGTACGTGTATAAGTCAATTGAATACAATGTACATGTGGCCAACAACGACATTCCTTTCCAAGTATCTGTTTATATTTTTTATATGAAATACGTGTTGCCTTTGCATAACATTGCTGTATGAGGGCTCCTAAAATTTGTTGTATTCAATGAATATTCTATGGTAGTTTTTAGGTATGGACGATGACAGATATACTTTTACATAGGGTGTCACTTCATAATTTAGGAGAAATTATTCATTCACAAGGGAGAAAAAAACTATCTAGTGAAAATACATTCATTTAGATAAACCAAATGATTTGGTTGCCTTAATGTGGATTTTTAAATGATTTATTCTTCAATGTTTATGAAAACATTACCTTTTTCGTTTGGGAAATCGCATACCTTTTTACGAAAAGGCAGCTCAAAGATAAGTATTGATGATATCAAGAAATAGTGTCATAAATTTTGGGACTTTACCGTCCCCATGAACTTCCAAATATTGCAATTTTACAAAAAAAGTTCTAAAAATATCATTGAACTTCATGTAAAGATACATTTTCAGTTCAACAGTTTAATTCAAACAATAAAATGCTTTCTTTAGTGATTCATGCGGGGGTGGCAAGTATAAACAAAAAATGCATAACGTTACTTAGCATAACTATCGTTTGTGGGTTATGTAATTTTTTCTGCAATGCTAGCTATCTTCCCGGATAAAGCACCAAAGAAAGCATTTTACTGTTTTTATTCAAATTTAAAAAAAAAATAGATTAGTAAATTAATCAAAGAGTAATTAAAAAAGAACCCTTGGGTGTTAAAATTCAGAAGTGGTTTTGGAAGAAGTGAAAAAAAATCCATTGAGATGTCATCTAGAAAATAGTTTTGAAAAATTGAAACCAGTGCTGCAAAGCAGATGGTTTGGGTATCCACAAAATGTAGAAACGATTGTTTTATATTTGCAACAGTATAGAGGCATCACAACAGCGGCGATGATCCATGAAAGAATGATTCTATATAAGACATTTTGTATGTTGTCATACAGTTAGGATGAAGTGAATTAACTGTTTACCCCCTCCACCCTTTCAACTATTTCCAAATGCTCTCCAAATGCTAGGTCCTGAACCCTGACTTAGGGGTCATGAATTTCACAATTTAGGTAGAGGAGTTCATAACCATGCATTCAGTTTTTTGCCCACATGTGTGGGAGTAAAGATTTTTAAGATTTAATACATTTTTACTATATGGCCTTATTGGCCCCACCCTAGGGCCTAAACCTCTGTCCCAGGGGTCATGAATTTCAAAATTTAGGTAGAAGACTTCAT
>WFKH01010931.1:19162151-19175778 GCA_016163765.1 Magallana hongkongensis | reverse complement strand
CCCCACCCTAGGGCCTAAACCCCTGTCCCAGGGGTCATGAATTTCAAAATTTAGGTAGAAGACTTCATGGACATCATATCCATGCATTTAGTTTTTCACAAATATATACGGGAGTATAGAAGAAGATGTTCTAAGATTTAATACATTTTTACTATATGGCCTTATTGGCCCCACCCTATGGCCTAAACACCTGTCCCAGGGGTCATAAATTTCACAATTTAGGTAGAAGACTTCATGGACATCATATCCATGCATTTAGTTTTTCACAAATATATATGGGAGTAGAGAAGAAGATGTTCTAAAATTTAATACATTTTTACTATATGGCCATTTTGGCCCCATCCTTGAGCCTGAACCCCTGACCCAGGGACCATAAATTTCACAATTTTGGTAGAGGGCTTCATGGACATCATATCCATGCATTTAGTTTTAAACAAATATCTATGGGAGTAGAGAAGAAGATTTTCTAAGATTTAATACATTTTTACTATATGGCCATATTGGCCCCACCCTAGAGCCTGAACCCCTGACCCAGGGGCCATGAATTTCACAATTTTGGTAGAGGGCTTCATGGACATCATAACCATGCAATCATTTTTTTCCTCACATGTGTGGGAGTAGAGAAGAAGATTTTTGAAAATTTGGCTGTTTTTTGCATATTTGGCCCCACCTGTGGCACACTGGGGGTGGTAGAGCCACCAATTTCACAATTTACATTCGTCTTACCAAGGAGATGCTTCACACCAAAAATGAAAACAATTAGCCTTGTAGTTTTTAAGAAGAAGTTAAAAATGTAAATTGTTAATGCACGACGCACGACGACGGACGAAAACAGATAGCAATAGGTCACCTGAGTTTACTCAGGTGACCTAAAAATTAGGGATGATTAGGGATATTTACTTACGTACGTTAGACAGATTTATGCCGAAAGTAACTAAGTACATTTTCTCTTATAAAAATGAAGCAAGATGAAAGAAAGTCCAAAAAATTCTCTCTGGATTGTTTATTTTATGAGACAATCGTCAAGTTCAGATTCGAATGGTGTCATAGTAAAAGGTCTCATCAAAGAAAGAAATGATTTAATTCCGGTGCAACAGTAATTTCAATCACTTTGTTTATTTTTGGAGGGACTGCTTTCCAAAAGAGTTAAGTAATTTCTGTATATTTCACTCCACGCATGTTGTAATGTATTCGAAAAGTTATGATTGATTGATTGATTAGTACAAATGTAATTTATTTTCCAGTTGTGTTTTATCGGTTTGTAATGTAATTTTCAAATGGCTTCGTTAAGTTGCACGGTAACACAGTGTTTAAGCTGTGCAAAATAAGCATATTCTTTGTTATAGGGTTCTCTAACAGCTATTTTAACACTAAACTAAAGCCTGCCTCTCGGGATAAATCAGCAGTATCATTGGTTGTAAATATTTATATCTCTTGTCCCATTTGTTTAGCTTGACTTTTTACTTTTTACAGTCAATGGTTTTGCTTGACAGCACAGACACTCTTGTGTCGGAATATTAATAGCGCTATCTTCGTTAGCCAAGTGTTTTCGGTCCACTCCGCCCCCCCCCCCCTTCTGTTTGTGGGGAGCGGAGTGAACAGAAAAATATCCTTTGCAAGCGAAGATTGAATGGCACATAAGCATAGGTCAAATTGATCGTTTTAGAACAGTTTTCATTTGTGTTCAAATCTTGCAACCGTGTATTAAAGGCAATAAAGTCGAACCTGTTTTAATTCTCTGCTATGACAAATATTTACTTACGTACGTTAGACAGATTTATGTTGATAAAAAACTTTATTTAAGGAATAAGGAATCATTTTTTGAGTATTATGAGGTCGGGCTTCAATGGATTTGACCACGCCCCGATCGAAATTATCACCTCATAATATTCAAAGAATGATTCCTTATTACTTATATTTAAATTATTTCCAATTTATATACTTTAAATCAACATTTTAAAACCACTATTTTTTCATGTAGCACATGCTATGTATTACTACGCGGCGCAGCCAATACCCGTTTTTCGTTTATGCTATAAGACACGCCAATTTTGCGTCGCTCATCTTTTATGAAATTATTGGGTTTTAGGCTTCAAAATTGATTCGTAATGTTATCACAGACAAAGACAGTTGGAAATGTAAATATTTCAAAATATTGTCTGATTATGACATTCAACAAGGTGAAAGTTGTAATAGTTTGTAGTTTCATTTATTTTTAAAACATAAGAATAGATGTTAAAAAAACATGTCTTTAAAAATATTAATATAATTGTATATTAAATATAATAATAATGATCCAAAGCCGTTTTATGAATTGTACATATAAATCGGTTCAAAACAATAATCTTGATATCACTGATATTTTTTTAAGATTACAATTTTCCAAACTGTTTGTAAAATAATTAAAAACAAATCTTTTCGTTAATATAACGATATAATAAAAAGTCGCGATCCAAAGGCAACGTTAATCTTTCTCTCAAATACATACCACACGCTACAAAATGAACATCATAAATGCTATTGCTTGGAAAGGCTCCTTATGCACAGAAACTATGACAATGTGAATGCTGTGTTTTTCTTTATACATATGATGTTATTTGGGTTTTCTCCCTGTCATTAGCGTCATTTGACGTCGTCGTTCTATTAGCATCTAATTCTTTGTATATCTGATATCATTGGGGTTTCCTCCGTGATGTTGGCGTCATATGATGCCGTCTGACGATGAGCATATACTATCAGCTGAGGGGGTCCCATCTGTTGCAGAGGTTCACTTTGTACATCTGCAGTGGACAGTTCGCCGTGTTGCTGACCATATGCATGGAGGTTAGAGATATTCTTAGCCTGTTCTACAGATTGATTTCATAAAAAAAACTTTATTAAAGAGACATGAATGATTTAACCAAATATTGATTTTTTTTACACGATTTCCACATCAATCGCAACTTCTCGGGCCTTTCCGACAGAAAAGTTTAAGAGTCGGAGGAATCTCGGATTATCTACACCTTAGCTCCAGGGACCAAAATTTTTGGTAATAAGAGACCTACAGGCCTTTAATGGTCAATCTTTTATTATATTCACAGTTTCATTTATAAAGCACATAAAATGCATACAGCTTTTTTCTACAAGTATACAATGTACAGGATATTTAAGTAGATTTCCTAAAATAGAACATATATTTAATTCAATATCGCCAAGTGACAATTTACAGGGGCGTAGCTAAGGTTTGTTTATTGTGGAAGCAAATTAAGGCAGGGGGTTTGGGGCCGCCTTGAGGCCCCCAATGGGTCCAGGGCGAAGCTAGCCCTGGTGGGGGTATAGGGGGCGAAGCCCCCGAAAGCTAGCGAGTTTTCAGCACTTCAGACACTTAATTTTGAGTATCCAGAAAAAGGAGTTTTATCAAAATAACCCCAGTTTTAATGTGTAAAATGCTCACTTCATCATCATCATACAATTAACGATAAAGAAGAAAAAGTGGTGCCTGATTTATGATGAGATTAATTTAATTTTCATCTTATAAGTCTTGTGCTTTCTCTCCTACTGGTCTATAACATTTTTGTCTACAAAAATACTCTTATAATACAAAAAAAAAACAAACTATATATTTAATCTTTAAGATTCCGTTAATTCTCGATAATCTATTCATAATCATTGTCAACCTGTCACTCAGGTTATAGAATTGTATGCAAACAATAATAGAAAATATCAGAAAAGAAATTTATTATTTTTTTTATTTATTGAAAAACAAAGGCAAACCGTCTTTGCTTTTTCTCAGCAAATTCCGAGATAACAGCTGCTACATTGACTTCGGTATCCCTGTAAGCTTGTTGCTTAAGACGACATTCTTGTCCCGTCAATGTTGACCTGAGGTATGTCTTTAGGCGACGCATGACGCTGAAACAGCGTTCTGCGGTTGCCGAAGTTCAGGGCATACATGCAAGCATTTCCAAACATTTGAAAATGTTTGGATAAAACAAAGAGACAATCTTTGTAATTGACCAAGCGTAAGACCTGATTAACCCTTCATATATGTGACATTTTTAATTATAGTGGACGTTTAGCGTAAATATTCGCTATGCTTTGTGAAATTTATATTTAAACAAAAAAGAGGCCCAGGGGCCACATCGCTCTCCTGAGCAATTTTAGAGTATCAAATACAAAATATCTAGACAACTTTGTAGAGTATATTTGTTACATTTTTAAAAGATCTTCAAATTTTTCTCAACCTATTCTTAAGTTAGAAATTGAGCTCCTTTTGTTGATTCAGTCTTTCAGAATAAGATTTTTCAAGATCTTTTTCTTTTTATTCCAATGTAAAAATACATATCCATTGTGGCACCACTTTATCCCTGGGGATCATGATTTGAACAAACTTAAATCTACACTACCTGAGGATGCTTCCACACAAGTTACAGCTTTCTGGCCAATTTGACCCCCCCCTTTCCCAAATTGAGGCTTCTCTCTACCCATGGGGATCATGATTTAAACAAACGTAAATCTACACTTCTTGAGGATGTGGTTTTTGAGAAGATTTTAAAAGATTTTCTCGAAATATTCCTATGTAAAAATTTGACCCCCCGTTGTTGCCTAAGCCTATTTACTGAGATAATGATTTGATCAAAGTTAAATCTTCACTACTTGAGGATGCTTCCACCCAAGTTACAGCTTTTATGGCCAAATGGCTTTTGAGAAGATTTTTAAAAAAATTTTCTCCATATATTCCGATGTAAAAATTCAACCCCCTTCCCATTGTGGATCCACCCTACCCCCAGGATGATGATTTAAACAAACTTGAATCTACACTACCTGAGGATGCTTTTACACAAGTTCCAGCTTTTCTGGCCAAATGGTTTTAGTGAAAATTTTTGAAAAATACAAACATATTTTCATTTATGAGGACGTGGCCCTTCATTTGAAGAAACTTGAATGCCCTTCACCCAATAACGCTATGTGCCAAGTTTGGTTGAAATTGGCCCTGTGATGATGAAAATGCAGGAAAGTTTACGACAACGACGACGACGCCAACGACAGACAACGGACAGATTTTGATCAGAAAGGTTCACGAGCTTTCGACTCAGGTAATTAATAATTGTAAAAACATGGTGCTAATGTATGAACTATATAAATATCAATGTTTAGGAACTTCTTTAGTAAATTATTTGTAAATTCATACGCAGTGATTAGGTTGTTCCATTTAGAGGCATTTAAAGATTAGGTAGAATGTGAATATAATACATGTATCTTTTTAACACTACCCCTAGTAGATTTACAGCAAAATTTACAATAAGGTATATTTACACCTACCCAATAAATACAATATGA
This sequence comes from Magallana hongkongensis, assembly GCA_016163765.1. Taxonomy (NCBI): domain Eukaryota; kingdom Metazoa; phylum Mollusca; class Bivalvia; order Ostreida; family Ostreidae; genus Magallana; species Magallana hongkongensis. Next base: position 19,170,459 of record WFKH01010931.1, on the reverse strand, counting down.
CAATAGGCTACCACCGTTGAATTCTTTAAAGTATTAGGGTAGTATGGGACACCTCCATATTGTGACGTACATCCTATCAAAATAAACAATAAAATCAAGTATAATTTTATTAATGTTTTCTTTCCCACAATATTTACCTAACAGCGTAGCGCATTTGGTTTGAGAATTACGGAGGACGACTTTAATTTTCATTGCGCATGTTTTTGCGCATTCTAGTAAAATTCTAGTAAAATACAATGTATTTATACCTTTTATGATTTTTTTTTCGATATCATTTATTAAATTGAACACAATAAACAAAAAACACATAAAATATTTAGATTTTTTAAGGAAAATTTTATTTTTTAAACGATTTTTCCGTTGTACGGAAGGTGTGAGTTGCCACTTTGCTTTTATGACGTATAAAATGAAGCTTTGTAAGAGTACGTTATAAGAAATAACATAAAAGAAAAAGTAAAAATCGTACGTCGTTGAAATTTTATACACAGAATAATGCTATCCTCGGGGTTATTTTTCTTAATTTTGAATGAATCCATTATACCAATCTACATTTGTAATACTCCAGATATATAGCAAAATTTGGTGCATTTCAATATTTTGAGATGGCCTCCACTAAAAACCAGACTGTTTAAACTAGTATTTTTACATATAAGGCAGAAATTGATATTATTAATCACATATTCCAATTTGAGGAAAATCGCTATTGTAGTATTTTTTTAATCTGCTTCGAAGTGCGAAAAATGACAATTTCCTATATATTCCTATAGTAAATGTACCTCTATGTTGAGATTTTGAGATGGCCCCTAAAGAGAAGCAGATGGTTGGTTTTCTTGAAATTTTGCAAATAAACTAGAGTTAGTGAAAATACTTATGGTTAAAAAAGAAAGAGTTTTGCTATAGAAGTTTTTCTGCAAAAAAACCCCCCCCAAATCGGCCACCTTAAATACAAATCTGTAAGTCATGAGTTCGAATCCTGCTGTGGCTTCTATTATTTTTACCTTTCCAAAATTTTTAGTATTTTTTGCTCAAATGTTGTAAAACATTTAAATTCTAAATTGGTGAAAGTATTTTGATTATAATGTTCTTTTATCCACATATCAATATCGACAGGCGTCCCATACCACCTTAAAGTTCATTCTCGTATAATTTGTACTGTTAGTACACGTGTATTTTGGAAACGTTAGTAGTTTGAGGGTGCATGTACATTTCCATGCATACTCATTCCTGCACAATGCTATATACATGTACATGTCACTGTCTATATCCATCTTGAAAAAACAGAATTTTTCAGTAGTTTATATTGTTGTAAAAATGTGCTGTTATGATAATTTCGAGATAAACAGGATTGAAAGAAATCGTTTATTTTCCGGGAATAGAAAGTTCTGCATAATGGAATAAATAGCAAACTAACTGTTGTATAGGATGACAATAATGTAATTTTTGTTAAATTTTAATTCTAAAATAGTTTTTATAACACAACATGACATCAATTTTATCACTATTTGTTTTTGTCACTGAAGTGGTAATTTACAATTTTTCAAAGATTTGCATATAAAAATTGAAGCTCTTATTTCTTTAAGTAGATGATCATGCGTAGGGGTAAGTATTAAGTAACCCTTCTTGTAAATTGTTGCATGCGCGGATCTAGAGGGGGGGTCGGGGGGGTCCCGACCCCCCCTGGAAAATGAAAATTTATTAAATTTACATAGTAAAATTATCGAAAATATGTCTCGGACCCCCCCTGGCAAACACAATTTACCTTCGGACCCCCCCTGGAAAAATTTTCCGGATCCGCGCATGTGTTTAGAGGTTAAAATTCTGTAAATGAAATTGTTATAGCGAGCGCAGCGAGCTCTAAGAACCAGTGTGCGCGGGAAAAAGAACGAGCTAAACCTACAGATTCATCAAACAAAATTTTTTAGTCTCGGTCCCATAATGCTCTCTAATATTTTCACCCGTGGTGCTATGCCAAAAATGGCTGACATTTAACTCGTAATTTACGGTGCCTTGAGGTTTGAAGACACGTTTTGAGTACCACACAAGCTTTGGTGAGACCCAAGAGATTTTTTACATGCTTCCATTCCATCGTATTGAGTCGAGATACGTAAACAAATGATTATGAAATTTAACGTATGACGTCACAGTGATCTCGCGCTATATTTCCCGCGATAAATTTAGAGGTGGATCAAACATCTGTAATGCGTGTACTAGCAATTTAAGTATAGACTGCGATACCTGCCTCAGATGATGTTTTTTAATTTTTTTTTTTTTTGGTATTGATAGAGAGATTATATATATACCAGCAAGAGCCATACTTTACTGTCATATCGATCCAATTTAAAATTAATTTTGCATGCATGTACAGTAAGTATAAGTAGGGAAGATTTTAAAAAATAGGTAATTCTGAACTAAATAAAAAAGAATAAAGAGAAAAAATAAAGAGTTAAAAAATCTATACAGATATTGCATATTGTCAAACCAATAAATTGGTAAATGGGAAATTACATAGCTACAAACAGGGACCGGGGGCACGGATACAACGAATGTAATTAGAATGCAAAAATAAAAAAATAAAAAAATTATGAACCAGGAAAATAATAAAATTCAGATAACAATAAGGTACCAAAAAAATAAATAATACTGTATTTATCGTTAACAATTTTGACCAAATTAAACACAAATTACGTTTTACAGACTGATCAATTCTCTCCAAAAGTAAAGAACGGTTTTAGGTGGAAGCAAGTCTATGTATTTTGTAAGAATTTTTTTAAACTTAGAAATCTTATAATTCTCTCCACCCCCTTCTCCACCCCCTTCTCTCTCTCTCTCTCTCTCTCTCTCTCAAAATTTTTTTGATGTTAGTTGATAACTGAATAACACTAAGATGACAATGATGCAAGGTATGTGTAATTCTTGGTGCGCTCGCCACAACGGTAGCACCGTAAAACATATTAGCTGGTGCATCAGATATGTCCAAAACCCCTTTAACACACCCACAAAAAAGTAGATTTATTTAAATCACGTAGAGCAAGTTCCAGTTCAAAGACAGTTCAAAACTCTGTAGCTGATATCAATTTCCAACAAGGTAATTTTTCAACTCGTAAAGGTCATCAGAGATTAGAAAAAAATTAAGCTGTTGAAAAATGACCCCGGGTATATTTAACGACTTTTGGTCTCAATTTTCAACATTCAACGTTGAAATATGACACCCGGATCAATTTTTAACCAGGGTCAAATTTCTTTGTTACACCGGCCCTGATGCTAAATGTATGTTAAAGCTGACATGAATTCATAAAAGCATTTGGTCGCCATATTAGTTTCGCTCGCTCCTCAACTGTCACTGGTGTATATATACCGGCCGATAAAGTTGCAGTCGGTTGCTTTCCGATCGAGGCATTCAGGTTGCACGTACTTCTAAATGATAGAACTACACAATATAGTAATATGCTTGTAAAAATGAATAAAGAAAACTACAATCAATAAAAAATAAAAGATGGTTTATTCTTAGAAAGAAATCCAAATGTATCCGCAATATCTTGCACAGACAGTGCTGTGCTGTCTTACTTCGCATGCAAATCGAACACGTGTGTCGTTCAGTCTAAGTGTATAGCATCTGCATCTTATCGTAGACCCCGGCCGCACTACACCAACACAGAAGATAAGTAATAGTAAATCCAAGAATGTATAAACAACGTAACATCACTTTTATCAGTTTCTAAAAAACACTCCGCGTTTTCTAAAGTCCATGCTGTAACTGCACGATCTGCTACAGTGTGTGGTTTGCGCATTTGCGATAGTATAACAGTACGACACTGGAGAGCGTTCTACAATGATCGTGGATTTTTGAAATATGTGTACCTGGATTTCAGTCTGTTTTGTTTCGTCTTTTATTGGATATTCCTTACCAGTGCAGTGGTTTTCATATTATTTTTGTTCAAGGCGCGTTCATTCAAAGCTTACCGTCCAGTGTAACGTGTTCGGGTGAATGAAATACCTGAATGCGGTGAAGCATGAATAGTGCTCTCGGCCTTATATAGGGGGTGTGTAGCGATGAGCAAAACTATAGAAATCGACAACTAATATGGCGGTAGCCGTAGATAAAATGGAAATAATGCGTATTTATGAATTCAATTCAGCTTTAAGGAGTTGTTTATGTTTGAGATATACAGTGTATAATTGCATGGTTGAACCGGTATATCATATCAACATGATATTTTTCTGTCTGCATTTTGTGAATATTAAGTGTACTTAAGGTGGCACGGGACATGTTTTTTTATACAATTCATTGTAGCCAGGGGATTTGTGTCTTTGGAACTCTGTAACTAGAATTTCCTCAGTTCCCATTCAGCACATATACCTTTAATTCACTCTTTATAAGGCCAATTACCAATTTCTGAAGAAAATTACTAGTCAAAACCTGTAAAATTTTCTACATACTGGTTTTTATGAGATTTTGACCCTTTCATATTTTGCTAATTTTTCATGATTTTTCAGCTTTTTAGACCCCCCCCCCCCTGCAAAGGGTTGACCTTCCGTACCATGTGTATTTTGCACCATCACATGTCAGAAACTTACCGATGTATAGTTTACAATGTCCCATCCACCTACTTTTCGTGTTATTTTACCTCCCGTCTGTAACTTGCAATTTCACTGTAAAGTCAACACAACAGTCATAGCCGCATATTTCGCATTTTACTTCTGATTCTCATGTACCTAACATATGGGGCCTACATATTGCATGTCAATTTCAACAAGAGACATCCCTCTAACTAATGATAATCATTAAAAATCATTTCATGAATTTTAGCAACACTCATAAGCCTTCAAGTACAGCAACTCTCAATTTTACAAAAATATTGAGGGTACTTCATCTGAAACTGTCCCTTGCTACCTTACGTAAAATAAATAATTTACGGGTAGCACTCACGACCGACCGTCAAGCACTGAATGTTAGAGCTAGTTTATATGTAATGCTAGTACATGCATAAGTACGTGTAATACTGTTCAAATGTCATCGCACGACGCACAACGACGGAAAAAACCAGGATAGCGATATGCTGTATGTTTTTTATTCAGAAAGTACGGGTATAATAAGTAATAGACTATCTAGATAATGAACAAGTGCACATACGGTTCATGCTCATATATTTATTTGGATTAAAATATTAGCATAGGTATACGAGTTAACTTTATGCAAACACTACTTTTCATATGTAATAGCCCTTAGCTCTTGCGTGTACCTTCTCACTTTTCATCCGTTAACTCAAAACCCGAACAGCATTTACTGAAAGTAAGAAAAGGTTAAGTGAAACATAGTGTTATGAAGGCTTAATGTATTTTTTTAATTTTATCCTCCAAATACCCACCTGCAAATTCCGGCTGAATTATTTTCCTCGCAGCATCCATAGTTGGTTGCATTACTCAATTCAAGTGCCAAACACACTAACCAGAAATACTTCTTCACTCCCGTCCAACACAGCAAAAGAAAATACACTTTCCCCAAGTGTTGTAAACTATTATTTTAAAAAGTCCATATTTTATACATAATTATGTTTTATAGGGAAATAAGACTATTACATAATTAGCATATTTAACTATATGTGTATGGTTAAACAAAGCCCGTGATATCTCATGTTAATTTCCTTTGCAATTTTTTTATTCAGGTTCATCTTTCCTGAGAAATCTAATTTTGCAGATTCTATATTGATCATGTTTATAACAGGAGAAATTAGTACTATTTAATTTCATTCCGTAACAACTGGCTGCATATACAACTTGAAAAATTGTATCCAAAGATATAAAAAAAAATGCATTCCAAATATCATTCCGTTGAATTGTGGCAAAAAAAATTACTTTAAAAATTCCACTTACACCGTATCTTAAAGGTGTTCACACTTTTCTTTCAGAATAAACATTGCACAAGGAGTATTGAAGGAGATTGTTTTTAGGTGGCTGAATGGTCAAATAAATAACCATCAGACCTGCCTTAAACTTTTAAAAAAGATATTTTTGGCCATAAACTATTACATGGTTGGAAACAATCCAAACATATTAATTTTAGCTTTAAAATTCAATCATTTTCATATATCTTTATACAGAGTGTATCAATATAACCTAAAATGGCTACCACCATCAGCCCTATTAAATGTTTCTTGTCAAGCTTTAGAATTACATTTTCAATTTATTGCATTATAGAGATATTCTGAAGTCCAACGTTCCTAACGCAATTCATGTTTTCTATAAAAATTGTATTCATCTACAGTAGTTATCCCCCTTATGATACTCTATAAATTATCAATTCTTTTACAAACCTCCGTCAACTGTAGCCTTTTAGACATAAAAGCTTCTCTCTTGTAAACAGTTCTGAGGGAATATAGCTCATTAGTTTGTTGTTTTGTTGGTTTTCTGTAGATTCTTTTTTCTAAGTAAACTGTTTTCCATTGGCATGTTCACAATTTAAAAGTAATATTATGATATAAACGCAAAATTAAAAGTTGGGAATATAAAATTGGAACATGATATCAATTGAAACTAAAGAGTCTTTAATTCAAGAGCATGTTCATCCAAACCTAATGTACAAATTCAGCTTGACGATGCGTCGAAAAAAATTGGTGGTTTTCACCTAAAAACCTAATACTGATCATAGAGACAATGAAATATATTTACGAAATATAGTTAATCTTCATATTCATTAACAAAGTAATTTTAAATAAATGAATTTAAACGGAAATTTCTACATTTCTACAATAATAATATACATGTATTTCAGACGTCCATGAAAGCCCGGTCTGTTTCCTCTTCCTAATGTGTTTATTTTTTGATTGCTGTAGTCATTAAATAACAATGAATTAAATAAGTTAAAGAACAACGTCTCAGGGGTTGTTATTTTTGGAAGGGGAAGTTTGTTTTGTTTTTTGTTTTTATTTTTTAGTTTGTATTGGTATTTTTCTTTTGTGAAGAGTATGCCACAATATTTATCATTCTCGATCATGTCCCTAATGAAATGACATGTCATATTTGCAAATTATTGCTGAAACAAAGTCATTTTCAATCTATCATTGTTTAGTGTCGCGATTCAGATTTCTTAAATAGAATTGTTGAATTTGAATTTCGTGTTGAGAAGATTAATTTCCTGTTAGTTTTAAGGAAATAGATAAATGTGAAGATTAAGGTTCTGTTAATTTAAGGAAATAGATAAATGTGAAAATTAGTTTATTTTACTCGTTCATTTTGTTTTCCCTTTAAATTAAATGATGTCAATTATTTACAATTTTTAACAAACAAAAAAGGAACATGTTTGATAACAATAAAAGGCAAATATTTATATTCAGTCTGGGATTTCAATCTCATTAAATCAAAGTTGCAAAATTACCAGAAGGTGTAATTTTTGTTGGGATAAAGAAAAGTAAAGTTTGAATTTGTTTTATTGTATATTAACCAGAAGTCTGATTATGACTTCTTTTATGTCGATAACAACTATTTTTTCTCTAGTGATTCAACAATTAAAACATTTATTCTAAAATATCAAATAACTTTCATTTTATGTCTAAATTTTTTTGGTTCATTTTATAAGGCTATAATATTGATCATATTTTATTTATCTGTAGTGTTTTAGATTAAGTCATTCATCAGTACATAGCTCAACTTTTATTTCACAACTCGTGAATGTAATTCCTGTTTTTTGACGTTCAACTTCCTGATTATTGTTTAGCAAGTGAGAATTACAACCCCATGAAGGAATATTCTATGTTTTCAGGTGTCTCTGTCCGCATCTTTATTGCTGCTAGATTACATGATTCTGATTCTTCAAAGATTCAACATAATACCATTTTGCGACTAAATTCCAACAGAATGGATGGGTTATATATTAATTGTCCCTTTATCCGCAACGCCCCTCCCTCCCCCATCCCCCCCAAAAATAACTAAAAATATTGAGAAAAATTTTGTTGCAAACAAATTGACTAAATTGCCTTTTTACTACACATTTAGGTAAAGGAATGAAAACTTTTTTTTCGACAAGTTTGGAAAGTAATGATGGTAAATCTGAGAGGTGGTTCTACTTACACAGTATATATCAGCATAACACGTGGTTCAGTCCTACAGATAATATATACCTGAGATAAACATGAATAATGGATCTCTCTTTAAAATAAGGATATGATTCCTCGACAAATTTTAAATAGCATTTTTATATAGAATTTGAAATATTATTATAACACAATTAGTGATGGATCTGAAAGTTGTTTTATTACAATCTCGTTTCTCTCTCTCTCTCTCTCTCTCTCTCTCTCTCTCTCTCTCTCTCTCT
>WFKH01010931.1:19142772-19162141 GCA_016163765.1 Magallana hongkongensis | reverse complement strand
TCTCTCTCTCTCTCTCTCTCTCTCTCTCTCTCTCTCTCTCTCTCTCTCTCTCTCCTCAGTTTGAAATATTAATCATTGCGTGATGTCGAAAGCTTTATTAGGATATGAAAAAAGAAGTGAACACAAAAGCGTTTATAAAAGCATAAGGGCATTAAAATATACAAACCTGGGCACTGAGTTCTCTTCCTTTCCTTGACCAACACCTTGAGAAACTTAAAAGAGTTCAGATTTTACTATACTTACGTGATGGAGATGGGTTGTTTTTCAATGTGGTGTCAGGTAGGGTCTAAATTTTCCGTGTGGATTTTTTTGGTCCGATGCAGATAGTAAAATAGCAGATGCTTATCGATGTCATTTTTTATTCGCAAAGCTCAAACGTTTTAGAGGTACATTCTGGTACGTCTCTTAAGACAGGTTATTTGAAGGAAGCAAAAATCCAACTGGTTTAATTCTATCGTCATGTTGTTTCCTGGGATACGGTCACTGAGAGTGATGATATGTTTTGTAGTGTAATTTTCAGACCCCTTTACCTTCTCAGGTATTGTAATTTATTGTCGACTCCGGATTTTGCGTAGGATATACATGTAACATCTTTATCATGAAGAGTCAAAAATAGAGAGACATTTTTTCCGAAAGACAGTGCTGTGATACTGTATCAAGTTCAGCTGTTCTTCTAAGTGCATAACGCATGTCTTATTTACATAAAATCATACTAATTTATTATATATGTTCGCGTGGCCCATTTTAGCTATTGGAGTCAGGGATGGTGTCAATTCATCGGAACGTAATTAATTAAATTGATGATTTAAGAAATGGTATCAAAACAATTTCACGGTATTTTACTATAACGCGCCAAAGCATATGCACTAAAAACCGAAGTCGGCCACCTTTAACCGACATATAAATGGAATTGCCAAACTTGCAGTGATTGTTTGTTCACTTTACTCTAAAAGAGATGTTTTTTATTTAAATGGCTTTCGAGTACAACAGATTTCTTTCAAAAAATTTCTTTCTGTAACGGGACTACGTTGTTATACATATACATGTTTTGTTTTGATGAAGGAACTTTCTTCAGGGATCTAAACATGTGAACTTGTGAGTTTCAATTTGTGACGTTGGCAGCTTTTAAACGATTGTACTCTTCTAAAAGAGGTATAGCGCCTTTTCCCATTATTGTGATCGGCTTCGGCCGATCACTGTTGTGTCCATATGAGACATCCGGCAAATGCTTCCACGTGCGCACACATTCCGCTTGCATAAGTAGTTCTTATAAAAACTTGAAGTTTGGTTTAGTATTTATATAACATTTTACTCGGTTTTATTTCAATTCATTTACCTTAAGAGATGCAAACATACATAAAATACAGTTCGACCTGTTAATTCAAGAATGCACATTTTGTCCCACGCGTAAGAATTTCGATCGAAAGATTCATTCAGTAATGCAGTTGACCTCGATGAACTGACCTCAATCATAAGAAGATGCTCCATGAACTGACCTCGATCTATTGATGTTGCATAATAGTAGCTAGGAAGGCGGCTTGATTTATAAACAAGGTTATGTTATAATACGACCTCAATAGCAAGTTAATTATGATAGCATTCAATGTTTTTCAGTCGCATTAAATTATTTTAATACAACTCTTTCTTTGTATACGTGTTAATGCTCTTTGAAGAGCCCTTCTCAGTATTCTGAAGAAGATACACTAACATTTAATAATTACGTTAAAAATATAAAATTAGACAAGGAGTTTACGAACGGCTTTTCCCAAATTTATTTCAAAATTAAATTTGTTGACGGTTTATAATAATGAAATTATGGTGTACAGATTCAAAATATTCTATATTTTGTAAAAATACAGTACTTTTTTTTTTATTATTTTACATCAAACTGATCATGTTGATTGCTTCTAGCTATCAATATATCATTATTGCCGATCATTCCTTTAAAAGGAATACTTGTTTCGCCTACACCTGTGTTTGGACGGAAAGTACCTGTTACTAAGAATAGCTTCAGGTACCTAGCTGTTGCAATATGATTTTCGAAACCTAGATACTGGTTTTATAATGGTGTCTGTAACAACTGATTTGTCATAAATTCGGGAAACTCTGTGTATAATGTTAGTTGATATTCTGAACCGTGACAAGTTCAAGCAAAATACAATGGATCTAAGTGTAAATAGAGTACATGTATAGTGTTAATGAAGAGATCTGTTTATATTGGGTGTGCTCATACTCAGACTGAATTAAACAAAATAATTTTTTTAAAAAACCAGAAGATTAGATACATACAACTTAATCTCTCTTTTCTTTTCATGTTTCAATTAAGTGAAAAAAAAATACTTACTACTTCGTGGATTCGATCCAGCGTCCAGCGACCACAAAATCAAAAAGACCTCCGCGTTACCACTAGGCCACGCATTTAACATTACATTTTCAATATATATGGCTATATAAATGATTGTATTAGAAAAGACACTAATTGAAATATTTGTCTAATTTTCAGTATGAAGACCACGTTAAACCAAAACTAATTCAATGTAAACGTGTACTACAATACCTGTAGAACATAATTTTAATCGGATTTCTTTGGTTTAGAGTGGTTCAAATAGTCAAATATCCAATTTTTATCGTATACTAACTACTTTCCTATATATCCCTAACAAAACCTGTTTTGCACACCTTTGGATTCCAAGACTTTCTTTGAAAATTGAAGTCCGAGTCAAACGTTTGTTTTAGAGTACTAATTAAATCAATTTGTGATGTTAGTTTCTTTTTTCTTTTTTTTTTTTCAAAGAAAAATTTATAAGGTTGTAAGAGAGATAACTAGTGATATCTTTGTATCTTTGTACACCGGTATCTTTACTCTAATCCATCGCAAATGCTCATGCGAGCACTATCATTTTTGCTTTCATCAATACCCCATTATCATATTTTTTTGTTCCTCGTTTTGAACTTTATTTAACAATTTCAGTATCTTTTTTAACTTCACTACTTTCTTTCTGTGGCGATATTTTCCAGTGATATGGAATCGTTCGACAGGCAATTACAGCTAATTGTCATATTCAATTAAACTGTTAGATACGAAATCCCAACAGACTGTTGAAGGTCGGGGCTATCGTCTGATTTGTCATTTGCATCAAAATTTTGAATTGCTTGAATATTATGTAAAATATACACCGAATTATGAATTGATATTATAAAACAATACAATCATATGCAACAATACAGCTATGCCAGTTGTTATTCACCCTTTCAATTTTTCTGTAAAAACATGTCTTGTACCGTTCCTCCGAATTGTGTAACTATAATAATAACAGATTATTTTTTAACATTCGTATTTTCAATATATATATCATGTTTATTAAACGTTCATATGATTAATAAAATATCACATCAGAAATGCTATTCTACAGGCTAAGATAGGATGCCTTCTATCTAAACTGTACTTTGATCACATGAGATATCAAGTTTTAAATATTTACATAAAATAAACACATACTTTGATCATTAACCAGCGTCATTTGGTTTTATCAGTAATATTGTGCTTGTTCGTACAAAGTGTAAATACTAGGATGTAATGCTAACTATTTATATATGTTTTGTTGTCCGATGGTTCTAAAAAACCTCCGTGCGGAAACTCTTCTACATTTAGATCCGTGAGTCCAAATAGCCAGAAATTAAAGACATTGACTAAACATTAACTGTGTTTTAAACACCTCATCAACCAAGCAGGGGATTTTTTTTTTTGGTCTTTATATTACACTTGACTATATTTGGTATGGTCAAATATCTGCCCCCAATTTTGACCAATTTTAAATAGTATCGTGTAGAAATCAAATCTTCGTAAGACATTATACAGAGGATGTCTATCACTTTAATCTTGATATTAGTCATCATTGTCATTTAGCAGATTATCTATGACGTCGCCTAAATGGTCTAATTTCCGCAATTCTGCAAAGAAATGAAAATATAATTCATTTTTCCTACACATTTTGTCTTTGGAAGTATAGAGCTGGGGTTTTTTTTTCATATAATCATAAACATCATACTTAAAAATGGTACTTGAGCAAGCATTCGCTCGATGTTTCCCAGTCAAAACCATCGGTAAACACCCGTAATTTGCTTCAAAACACTCTTCATGACGTCATTTCTACATGATGGCGTCAATGTGGTGATAATCTTTGGCACATTTACTTTCAATATAATTTTAAATTTTATGTCTAATGTAAATTTTAAAATTCTTCAAACCGTAACGCCAGGCCATTACTGGAGCCTCAGGAAGGGCTCAAACTTCAGCATAGAAATATATAGTGAAAATGTTTTTAAATTTCATTTCCTTAAGACTACAGTTTTTTGATTTTACTATGCAAGCATTCGTATATGGTGTTGAATTCAAACTGTACAAAGCCTTATCCCTGGACCAATTCTGAGGCACCAAGACGTTCAACATTGAAATATTTAGGATACAATCTTTGTAAATTGTTTTCGTGTAAACCTACAATGATATAATCTGTGGTACAAGTATTAATTATGCAATCTTTTATAGTGTATATTTTCAAATTGTTCACTCCGTGACCCTCAAACCAATATTGAGAACCAGGAAGGGTTTCATATTTTTCATAGAAGTATACATGTATATGAAAAAATCATAAAATTTTATCTCTTGAACAACAATTTTTCAATATGTGATATTACTATAAAAAATTCAAATATACAACCATTGTCGATCGCATGGGTCGAAAAGAAAAATTACAGGATGCCCTGCTTCATTTCTTTTAAACGTCTATCATCAAACCGCAGACTTTGATTAAATTTGGTGGCTATATACTTGTATGCCTGACCAACTAATTTTGAATTTTACCAATATTTGAACAGATATATTGGTTGCAAACTGAATAATGTTTTTGAAAATGAGACTATTTAATTGTATCGCAGTCTTTCTCAAAACTGATTAATTTTTTTGTGCATTCAATTTTTCAAAAACACTCTGATCCTTGAATACGTTTCATGTAACAGAATGTCACTACAGACATGAAAGTGTACAAAACAAATTATTCAGCCTTCTATCTAAATGTACCAATATAAACGGATTGACATGCCGTTGATCAAATATTTATATTCAGTAAAATAAACACATACTTTGATCATAAATAGACTATGATACTTATTTAATTATCAGTTACATTCGCATGGTTGTAAACCTTGTAAATACAAGAGAGCTTACATTTTTAATCACAATATGAAATTAAAATATCATTAAGCAAGCAGGATTTTAACTTAATGCTGCACGTTTTAGAGTAAAATTCGGAGTTTAGATCTATTTGAATTCCTTGGTAGCTTACAGTAAGAAAACATCGACAACAAAAATGTACACGAATGCACGCGCGTTTTGATTTTGATGTTATTTTGTGTATCACATGACTGTAATTGCTCTAAAAGGGGAAATACACAGTAACAGTAATAAAAACGATAATTTTCAGGTTTTACAGAATTCTACAGATTTATAGTCAGAATTTTGAATTTAAAAAGAGTGCCCCTTAAAAGATATACACACACATCAGGTTCAGGAAATAAATGTGTTTTTGTGACTTTTTGTGACGTTGATGCTTATGCTACAAGTAAATACTGTATGCTAAGTGTTCATAAAAAATAATTTAAAATAACTAGCTTTATTTTTGTCTTGTATCTTAAAACTGTCTGTACATTTAGACATACAAAGCACTTTTAAGTAACTTTGATTAAACTTAACTTATTTTAACAGTACTCTAATTCTTTTAAAGTTTAGTATTAATTTTTCTTTTGTTTTTATTTTCAAACAATTTTTTATGGCAGGCATCTATCATAAGTTTGATTGTTAATGTTTGATTATTTATCCATTTTAGTAAACATTGTCAGGCGAAGATTTTTATTGCTATATACATGTATTCAAAGAATATTTACCAAGTATTTACAGTACAATTCGATCATGCATATCTTGAAAATTACACCAAATATATACTTACCCGTTTTTGAGGGTTGGTTTATGTTTGCGTAGTAATGTTTTGAAAGCTAATCTTTGTTTATATGACAGCTTCTTTATTCGGATAGATCACAAGTATTGAGTGTTACATTTGCTGCATTTGATACTTCACACATTATTTAGAAATTTAAAAAATTTAACATTATAAAAGTTACTAATATTTTTTTATAGAATACTTCACTCTGCAAATGTGGGCTTCAGGAACAGTATATATAAAAAGGCGTCACTATATAATTGATTGTCAGTTTCAAAAAGATAGTGTGATAGTATTGCGGGTTTTTTTTTACTACACTTGGAGGTTGATAACTATTGTGATCAAAATGTTTATAATGAAAACGTTTTAACATGAATAGTGACACAAGTTCATTTCGAATGAAAAAATTCTCCAAAATTCAATAATTATGATAGTAAGAAGGTTGATAAATTGTGTTGCTGAAGGACTTGTTGCAGTAAGTGCATCTAAAAGTATTTTTTGTATTGTTTTATATTAAAACGTTGAACAAAGATCGCACTAATTGATATATACACAATTCAAGCATAGCATTTCAATTCAACCTGACTAAACCATAACAAAAACGTAAATCAAGCATCCCGTTAACATCAACGACGATACAATTTATTACACTGTTTTAATTTTTTGATTCAACAAATAAATATTTTGCTATATATTATCAATACCTATGTAGCTTAATTGAATGATGACATTATCATACCATCAAAATATACGCAGCCAATTGTGTCTCACGTGGATTTCACGTGAAAAGAGCTTCATGTGAATAACACATGAAAGGTCTTGTGATTTCACGTGAAATTCACGTGAGGCACAAATACCTGTGTAAATACTGTAGATTTTAAAACAAATCAATCTAACTTCGAAAACTTTAGCCTTTTTAATCACATTTGAAATTCTCCAATTTCAAACATACACGATAGTACCCATATCAATGTAGCTAGTGATCCAAATGAAGCACATTTCCAATTAGCGTTTTGTCTTCACTGGTAAAGGGACAAATTTTCACGTAGCTTTATTTTCTGCGTATTGATATTAAAAAAATGCAGCATATTTCCTATCTTGTTTTGGGGTAGATTGAATCGTGCCTGTCTGTTACCTGAGGAATCAAACAAATTTATTGTTTTCCACAACTTCTGACTGGTGACATTGTGTGGGCATTTCCTGCTTCAATGCATGTACATGTAAATAATATAATCAAGAGACATTCCAAAATTAAGGGCAATATGATCAAACTGAAAACTATAAGTTCCATAACATTGTAAAAATATTTGCTGAATATGAGACAATATAATTGACATTTCGATTACGACAGTTCACAATTTATTGAAACTTCACCAACTTAGTCGGACAGAGGTTGTCGTTATCTTTTTATCTATATACCGACCGATCAAGTTTGATCCAAACAGTAACTTTGCAACACTTTGATTATTCAATATCTTTTTTGTTGGATGTGAATCAGGTAACATACAATTAATATATAGAGAAATAACTTAAATATTCTTGATATATTTTTATATGGTTAAGATATGCTTTAATTTTCTATATGATAATATGAAAATATTATTTCAGTTGCAATTCCTTCCCTGGTTTTACCATATCAATATGTCGCTTACCCCGGAGCCAAGTGAAGAGGATGACGAATTCTTTAACAATTATGTAACGCTGATTGTTGCTTTGAAATACACTAATGAAGGTTTGAAAGATGTTGTAAAGCGTTCCATGAAAGATTTGTACGAGAAAATATACAACAAGTGTCACAGATTGCAACCTTGTACCAATAACTGTACTGCAGTACACGGGAATACGACTAAAAACTGGTGCAGCACATGTAAAAACTGGAGAAAAGAGACATCTTTATTTATGATTTACAAGGGACATGCAAACCAAGTTAATTGGAAACTATTTGACTCGAAAGATTGGATGCAATGCCATGAAATGTCTGCAGTTAATCAGATAGCCAACGTATTTGTTCATAATTGTAAACAACCTAAGAAACCCATTTCGGGCGATTTCACTAATATGATTTCATTGTTTGAAAACTGTTCTTACTTTGTAATTCAAAGAAACAAGGGAATATTAAAAGACGTTCGAAAAGTTCGAAATCAGCATTTTGCACATAATGCTTTGTTTGCGTTAAATGAAAGTGATCTACAATTTTGTTTACAAAGTTTATGTGCTCTGCTAGATCAACCATTTTGTTGGGCCGACAAGAAATGCAAAGAAATGTACGAGCGTGTATGTAACCTAAAGAATATCAGAAAAAGAGTACAAAATGAAGAAGTCACGAACACTAAAATGAAAATAAAACCTTTAATAAGACTTTGTCAAAATGAACCACAAATTGTTGTGGATATGGTGACTGAATTAATATCAAACAAAAAATGTACACCTTTAACTCGCCACAGAAGATACGACTTTGTACTGTTAGTACTTCTGCTTTGCTTCTATTTTATTGGTACGCCATGGAAAACAGATGACAAAGTAAAGTTTGAAAAAGGTAAGACCATTTATTTTTAGATATTAAACAAGACTATAATTAGGCGGTTGTTACATGCATTTTCATGAGAGCGAATTATTCTTTTATTTTGTGATAAGCATACCATATATTACCAATTTTCAGTTCATTATGGTATATGTAACAGAGGCTATTAGAGTTTTCTTTTCTTGTGCTTTTAGTTGAAATAATTTTTTTCTAGGATGTAAAACAATGGATTTTATTTTTCCATGGAAGAGTGATATAAACTTTAAATCCTATATCAATGAACATCAGAACTTTGTAGGCAGAGAATGGATGATTGAAGATATATCATACGAACTGATACATACCGATCATAGAGGACTTTTGATTGCAGCAGAATTAGGATTTGGTAAATCAGCTCTCATATCACACATTGCTTGTAGCTATGAAAGAATTTCACCTGCGTTTCCTATTTTTGAAAAAACTGTTGGGATCCATATATGTCGGTATGATTCAAATTTAACGCTCAATCCGGGATTATTTGTACGTAATATTGCAGGAAAACTATCAGAAACACTTCCTGAATTTGGAAACATATTAAACACTGAAAGCATGGCGTCAGAATATCTAACAAACTCAAAATGCAACCAGGATCCCAGTGGATGTTTTGATCAGATTATTTTGTATCCACTCAGAAAAACAAGTATATATCAAAATTCTTTAATTATCATCATTGATGCCTTAGATGAGTGTATCGAAATTGGGCCTTATAATATTTTTTCCTTGTTATGTCAGAAGATTCATCGTTTGCCACCGAATGTGAAGTTTTTATTTACTTCTCGAAACATATCTAGCATTAGAGTTAATTTACCCCCTGGTATTTCTCTCTATCAAACACCTTTTTTTGAAGAGAAAAACTTGGGGGATATAAAAAGATATATCATCCATAGACTAAAGAGTACTTCAGTTGGTGATCAGTTTCAAACATTATTAAATACATCAAAATTAGATGAATCTGTAGAAAAACTAACAGACCTTGTCAATGGCAATTTTCTATTTTTGATCCATGCAATTGATTTTTGGGTAAAAGTAGGCGATGTTAGTGCTTTCCCTGACGACATGGAACATATATATCGTTTAAATGTCAAAAGAATATTTGGTAAAATAGAAAATGTGTTTGAGGATGTGAGATCCATATTTGAAATATTATGCGCGTCTCGTGGATCTATCAATGAAACATTACTTTATGAAATTTTGAAAGTTGACAACTCTGCCAAAAAAATATATATATCTCGTTTATTATCAAATGAATTATCACACTTTGTGCACAGACTGTCTGGCAAAATAGTTTTTACAAACAAAAGAATAGCTGATTTTTTCTCAAAACAAGATAATATTGAAAATGATTTTTACATTCTACAGCAAAATGGGCACGAACTTATTTCCGATTTTTTTATAACAAACCTTGAAAAAAACTCTATTAAACTAACTCCAATGATTTTAAATGACATAATAATACATGCCACTAGTTCTAAAAATGGTTCCTTAATGAACAGATTAATTGATACTGTTAGTGTCCGTTTAAGTGAACACGAATACTTATTTTTTAAGCATAATATCGCGGCAGCCATTAATTCGTATGACACCATGTTATTTGCGATTGCTTCAACGTCTCATTTGGACGTTGACGCGAGAGATCCTGGAAATTTAACAGCATCTTTCATTGCTGCTGCATATGGAAACGACAATGTTTTGGCCGCTTTGATTGATAATGGAGCTAATGTTCATTACGTGAGACCACCGCCTGTTTTTATTCATATTATACCGGCTCCGGATCCCGTACATTTTTGCAAATATAATACTTTCTGTGGATACAATCTTGCAAATATTGCCTCTCAAAATGGTCACGCAGATGTTTTGAAATTGCTGTTAAAACATGACATTGATCCTTGCCACGAAAACTCTTTGGGTCTCAATTCATTCCATCTTGCTGCGGAGCAAGGTCATGTGGAAATTCTTCAAATTCTTTTTTCGTCACAGTTGTGTAATTTCACATCTAGTTTAAATAATGCGTTATATCTTGCAGCAAAAAACGGCCATGTCTATGTTGTTAGGTATTTACTCTCTCTAAATGCTATAGATACTTGCGTGCCTTGCTTATGTTCAACAAAATTGATTTCTAAAGAAAAGGTTAGATTAAAACCCAATGTTTCCATTCCATTTCTTCCCTACGAAATCGATTACAAGAACTTTGTTTTAAAAGATGACAGACATTTACATTTCTGTGAGTCTGCTCTAGATGTTGCAGTTCAAAAAAATCACTTACAAGTTGTGATAGTTCTAGTTAACGAAACAGAAAACGCCTTGAAATGTGTAAATGCTCGGGGGATGACACCCGTTATTACCGCAGTTGTGTTTCAGAGCGATGATGTTTTACGTTATTTTCTTCAGTTAGGATTACCTTTTAACGATACATGCAAAATACAACATGCGATGAAACACAGGTTTTCAAATAATGTTGGAGACTTGATTGATGATCGATTGTGCCAGAACGAATTATCATTTTGGCACATGATGGCTAAATACTCATCGGCACATATCATAGATTATGTAATAAAATTACCAAAATACAAATATATATGGAATTTAACAGATGTGAATGGTGCTACAACTTTGCACCATGCCTGTTGTAATTGTGAAATACATTTCGATTATGATTTCCTTTTAATATTGACTTCACATATGCTTGACAGAACATTTAATGGATTAACGCCGGCTCATACTGCTGCATTATGCGGAAATATTGTTCCAATATATATATTTATGAAATACCTCAAACTTTCATTAGATATTAAGGATTATGACAACAAAAATATTTTACATTTCTTTGCTAAGTCTTCTGTTGATGATATTCCGTATTTCCAACAGTTATTTTCTGAAATCATCAAAAATAGTTACGACAAACTTATCAGTGAACAAGATTCTGAAGGTAAAACGCCTTTACATTATGCTGCAACGTCAGGAAAGACTATACTAATTCAATATGACTATTTGAACAACACATTTAAACCCAATCACTATATGATTAGGGATAAGTTTAATATGTCTGTAATAGATGTTTTATTTAAATACATGCCTTCAGTTCAACCAAAATTTGGGAAGTTTTTCTTAAAACTGCCGGCGGATAATTGTTACTCGAATGATTTGTTTTTAACACAAAGATGCTCCGATGTACGTTCAAAAATACTTGACAACTTTGAAGCTTTTGCCTTTATAGCATTAAGAGATTTAAGAGACACCCATCTTATGGACGAACAAAGTGTTTCATTTTTAATGCATGAAGCGTTGAGAAAGAATCGTTTTTATGTACTTAATATGATCAAAGCTATATTCCCGAAACATTATCAATCAATTACTAAATCAAAGGTGCATATTTTTCTTGCACAGTTATTGAAAAAATCATCTCATCCAAACCTAATGTTGACGTCAACTTTTTTGCCAGATCTTATGAAGAATGCTTGCGAGAGTAAAAAACAGTATGGTTCTTTATGGTATATGTTTTACGATAGTCAGCGCAAATTCTGGCAATTGTACATGAATTTAAATGGCACAAAATTTTATGATGTAGTTTATTCAGTGCTTAGAAAATGCAACCAAAGAAATCTCATTGTTGCTGCGACAAAGGGGGGAAATTCTTATATTTTGAAACTAATGGACATTCAACTACCTCCTGTTGATTTTGAAAATTTTATTAAGGTAGCACCATGTATGAACTTGGAACAAAAATATTTTACACCAAAAATATCATTAAAACAAATTGCCGGTGAAGAAAAATGTTTTGAATATCCAAAACCCATAAAATATTCTCATTCTGAAGTACTTTACGATTTGCTAAAAAACGGCACGAAACTGTGTTACCTTGTTTGCAATCAATATGCAATTAACCTGAGTAGTTTTCACATCTTATCAGCTAAAGGATTTGCATCTGTTCTTGATAAAAGAGAAAATGATTTTGATTGGAAATGTAAAAACAAGTATCTTATAACACCAATTCAGTTATCTTACTTTTTCAATCATTCATCGCCTTACGAAAAGTTAATAAACTTTAATGATTTTTATGGAAGACATTTTGCGGCACTTTTTGTAAAAATAACAATGGATTTTCGTTCATTCGTATTTCCAAAACATTCAAAGGCGTGGGAATGTTTTCAGTTTGTACATAAAATGAACAGGATGTATCTAAAAAGGTTAGTATGTTTGGCTAGTTTAGAAAATGAAATTTGCAGTCTTATATCGAACTTGTACCAAATAGACTGGCAAGCAATTTTTCAAATATATGAAATTGATAGAATTAAAAAATACGTTAAACACGTGAATGAGCACTCCTTTGATTTTATCCGTTTCATTCAAAAGGTTCGTATAAAATGTCAATACAGGAGAGTTAGACAGTTATTTACACGAGTTGAGAAATACCATAACGCAAGTAAAACTATAAACAACAATTGTGCATATGTAGTGGATTTATTAAAGAGCAGGATTTGCCTAAACCAAATTGCATTTTTGAAAAAACAAAGAAAATATGTAAACTATGAAATACAGTCAATGTTAGGGATGTATTTTCCATTATGTTATTTGATATATCACCAGTTTATTATTGAACTTCCTGATTTGGCTAGAAAAAATACCATTGAAATTATACAAATATTAAATGCTTATGGTTCTATTCCTTTTTTTCACAACAACCCAACATATGACTACTGGAATGAACTTCATTCCCCGTTTGCAAATCCTTTCCGAACAATGATGCTAAGTATTCTTTCTTCGGATATTCCAGAGATCATTTCCTGGATAAAATTGTCAGGAAAAGAAAAAGAGTTTGAAATGAAAAGGATAAAAAGAGGAGAAGAGATGCCCGTTTATTTTAAAAATCCCCTTTCTGTATACAAAAATGTAACAAAAAATAATTCAAATAAAAAGTAAACATGTAGTACATTGCATTAGCATTGACGGTTCCTCTACATATTAACTTATTGGGTAATTTTCATGTTAATATTCTTATTATAACAAATATGACATGTACGCATTTGGTAATGTTTTTAGCGCATATTGTTTTGAACAAAACATTTTACTTAGCAAAATTAACATTTCTGTTAACTCAAGAGCAAACTTATAATTATTGCTTTGTTGCTTACTTCAGTAACTTGTTTTTAAATCAATTTAATGTGCTATTAAAATGTTTTGTTTTACATTGTTTTGCATCTTTCTTCTTATTTGTTTGTTTGTTTACATGTATTTGTTGTTTTTTTTATATTTTTTCTAATGTTGGCTTCTTACTCTGTATTTATCAAAACAAAGTTTACCTTTTGACTTTATTTTTTCGTTTCTTTTAATTTTAAATGTCCAATTTTGTTGTGGTTTTTTCCCCTAAAATATGATTTAAATGGTAATTTTCCTTAAAAACGATATTCTGTGATCATCTTGCTCTGAATGGAAACCAAATATTCTATTAAAACCTTTTTATTAAGTCCTTTTATTTCACTTGTGTATTCAAATGATATGTCACAAATTATATTCTTCTGATGTACTATAGACCTCTTTCGTTATATAAAAACAGAAATATTTTTATGTAAATAAATAAAATTGTACAAACAATTGCGTGTGTTTTAAAGTCTGTAAGTTCGCTAAACGAATTATTAAATCCTATTTTAAGCAAGGAATAATTTTTTAAATCTCTACTTCGTCTACACTCCGCAGCCCTTTCAGAGCAGCATTTTAATAGAAAAAGATATAATATCATAAATAACAAATACTTACGTACATGTATAAAGCCTCATGAACTTTTTGCAGCGTGTGTTTGAATCACAATTATTATTTTTCACATTCGATAACTAGCAAGTAAAAATAAATTGATTTATACTATTATCAATTTTCATGCATGAAGATCTTATATAAATTTTATTAGTTTATCTCAGCTAAAACCTTAAGTAAGCTTTTTCTGATCACTTTTTCTACTTTGTCTGTCTGCCCGTTCGTTTGTAAACTCTTTGCAATTTCGACTTCGTCTCCAAAACCAATGTGTAGTTTAAAATTCAATCAAACTCAATACAACGTACTCTTGGGTAAAGGGCTCTCAAGTGTGTTTAAATGAAGGGCCATGACCTCTTTAAAGGAAAATTATATGAGGAAAAATTTAATTAAAGGTGGGTTGATTTAAAAATCTCTTTAAGAAGCAAATAGCCTGAAATACCGGAAGGCATTACTATGATATTTTAGTGTGCAGCAGACTTTAACATGTGCAAGCTCAGGTAAAAGGAGTAAGATGAACAGATTTTTTAAAAAGTTATTTAAAACATTGCCGAAACGATGCCCTTTTTATCTAAAAGATTTTTCTATTAAACTTAAAAGCAGAGATCATGGAAGAGTGTGCCCCCTCCCCTGGGATGGATTGTCTTTATCCCCCGGATATTCTTTTCACATGCTTTAAGATGGCAAATTATTGTGCGTACGTTGTGTATTTTCTCTTTTTTCGATCGCTTTAAGTCATAGTTCAAAACACAATTTTTCAAACTACAAACAAATTTCAAACAAATTGTTGTCCCCTAGAATTGTCAAGCGTCGTTTCATGTGTTTGTAAACCCCCCCCCCCCCCCCCCTAAAAAGTACAACTTACAGAAAAAACTATTCAAACACATTTCGTGTATGAGACTACGCCACTGCAAGTAGTATTTTAAAGGGAAAATTCGGCGTACAGATATTGATTATATATATTTTGAATTCATTATTTCACTATTGTTTTATATTTTAAAAAATTGACAGCGTATATTCGTCATATTTCAGAATGTAACGTTACATGAAATGGTAGTGCATCTTATACACATAATGATCAAACGATCATTTTTGCGCCAAACAGCTTGAAATTTCGTATATAATTGAGACATCTATATGTAATAATGACGTCATAATAAATTTAAATGTTCGGTTGATTACATGAATTGTGCGGCCTTGTAAATGGCGAAGACTGGGTTGTCCCATTTTTGTATATAAAGATGTAGATAGGCGAGACAAATCATTATTATGCCTTACTTAAAGGTAAGTCAGTTATTTTCGTTGTACTTATAATGTACACATATCATAGAACATGAAACAATCAAGTATTGTTTAATTTTAGCCATGTATTTAAAGCTCGTTGATTTTTTAAAAGTCTAATAATTGTCCCCATATTGAAATTTTGCACTAATTTAGCAATTATACCATTTTTATCACAATTTTAATTGATGTTTAACTAGAAAATACAAATATTTGTCCCACCATCAGAAAGTACGTAAAATTTGGCATACTCTAAAACCTGGCCTGGCCTGGCCCCATTGGCCTGGCCTGGCCTCAAAATTGGCCTGGCCTCACTTTTGGCCTCAAATTTGGCTTGGTCCCAAATTTTGGCATGGCCTCAAAAATTGGCCTGGCCTCAAATTTGGCCTCTACAAAAATTTCTGGCCTCAATTTTTATTTTTATATTTTCTTTACATGTTTGATGATTTTATTGATTTTTTATTGATTTATATTCAATACACATGAAACATCACATTAAATGGCTTTTAGTGTCCTATAGTGATAGTTCTATTGAAACATATATATGACTACAGGTATAAGTGATTGATTCTAGTAGGTTTTGATTCAGTCTGTTTTTAAAATCTTAAAGTACTTTAAGAATGTTTTACTGCCATTGTATTATCATGGCATATTTTTTTTTCAATGTACTTAACTCAAACTGATCTCAGGATTGGACAATACCTATATCAAATACTTGTTTGAGAAAAAAAATAATGGTGGAGACCAATTTGTTTATTCTAACCAACAATAAAGGTCACAAAATGTTATGCTTTGTTCAAATTCTGATATCGAAGTTCCCCCATAGGATAAAAATTGTTTCCTAAATATACAAACAACACATGCATGGAACTCTACTCTAATCAAGAGGTGATGATTAATGACCAACGCTGAATCGAGTTATCGGAGGATACAATGTTGCAGTCATTCACAAATGACATTAATTAAATTAGACCGTGTGAAATGTTAAACGGCAGTGCAGGCAATGAATCTGACCCCAATATAGCAGATTAGTGACAGAGAAGGCTGATATCAAATTTCTGCCGGGGAGGGAAATTTGGGCTTGATCAGTGTTGACAGGTAATGCAAGCAAACTGGCATTTTTAAAGTGCATTACACAGGGATAGAGATTTGATGTTATGAACCAGTTTACAAATGTTTGAGATATTTATTGATCATTCAAACAGGTCGGTCTCTTAAAATGATGTTTTTCTTTATTATTCTAATATCTACATTTCGTCTAACTTTTTGAAAGGGGGGGGGGAGGGGGTTGCAGCTCTGAATTTTAACGCTGATTGCTTTAATATTGAGCATAATCCATTCCTTGGCAATAGTAAGAGAAGTGTTATGCATACATAGCATATGTATTTATTGTGTGTGTAAACATGGATAAAATCAATTGAAACTCATTCAATCAGGTCACTTTTCCATATGATTATCTCTTAAACATTAAAAAATAAATTAAAATTCAATGAAAACATTTGAAAAAGTGAGCAAAATAAAAGTTGAGTTTGAGGCCAAATTTGGGGCCAGGCCAAAATTTGAGGCCAGGCCAAAATTTTGGGCCAGGCCAAATTTTAGGCCAAAAGTGAGGCCAGGCCAATTTTCAGGCCAGGCCAGGCCAGGTTTTAGAGTATGCCGTAAAATTTTCTGTAAAAGATATACATTTTTTTAAAGATATCACATTGGTTTAGAATTACGTTGAGATTTTAAATGTCCAAATAAAGGTCCCTAATGTTTGACGCGCAATGACGTGACGTGAATTCGGAGTACGAGATGAAAAAACGTCAACTGTGAATTTGATTTTGTAGAAAAAAATTACCGGTTTTTTATGATAGGTATATTTCTACTTTGCTTACATGCTAATCAAATACTTATAGTTAATCTTGATATTGTAAATAATCTGAACTGGATGCTTGTGTTTATCATTTAATTCTCATCATCAAACATATATGAAAGAAATATCATCAAATAGATAATACTGAGTATAAGACCTAATAGTTGGGTAGGATGAGTAACGGCTGCTACATGTAGTACATGTAGCTTTTCAGCATAAATATTTATATATAGATGTTTACGTAAAAGTATTTTTTATATGTGCCTATTTAATTAAGTGTACAAGGTACCATATCCGTAATAATATCAAACACTGCAATAAAAAACCCCCAGTTTTCTCCAAACATTTAAACCCACATATTATGTAATAAATCTACAGTTTAAAATTAATAGACGTATTAATAAGGCGGTCATGCAATTTGCATGTATTTGTTAACTTTTGTCAAATAAATATGTAAACATTCCATTACAATGGAACGGGTAATGCGAATCCAGAAAACCCTACTGAAATACTGAAAGACGTATTTAAAAACAAAACCAGTAAGCACCGGGCATTAAAAGGATTGAAAGATGCGTTACCCCAAACACCAAAACGGCGGTCAGCTACACTTGCTGCATATTTAAAAAATTCCAAATCTCCTACAACAAAACTTCTAATTAATGCCGATATGATAATATCACCAGAAGAACAAAAAGAAAAATCAACACAAAAGGCGGTCATGCGGGATTTGAAAACAACAATTGACAGTTGCAAGATGAAAAGATCTAAAGATTCCGTTACGTCAATGAACGTACTTGTCGCCTCTATAAGTGGGGAACAAGTGACCAAAAGCAAATGTCGGAAAAGTCTAGCTAAAGGTGCGGTCAGACGATACGATTTTCCATCTGATTTTCCATCAGATTTTCTCATCCGATTCGCTTTCGACTAAAATCGTACCGTGTGACCACCTAAGTCGGAAGTCGAAAGCAAAGTCTGAAGTCGATTGAAAATCTGAAGTGCGTCCGATTTTCAATCGACTCTCTGGTGAGAATCGTGACGTCACAATGACTTTTTCCCGTACAACAAAAATATTGAATAGCTTTTATTAATCGAAAATCGATTGTAAAATCGTATCGTGTGACCACCTCAACAATCGACTCCAATCGACTTACCTGAGCAAGTCGATTGAAAATCTGATGGAAAATCGCATCGTGTGACCGCACCTTTAGACACTTGGTTTACCTGTTAGGCGAATTAGCAAGGCAAATAGAATTCAATCCGTACCACTGTTTTAAAATCAGAAAAATCCTGTTGGACCTACACGACAAGAAAAACGCGATCTGACGCCATTTCAGCCGAAATCAAACGACAAGCTTACGACTTTTGGCTACGACCAGGTATTTCTCGACCAACAGGGAATAAAGCCGACATCAAACGAGAGCGATTAGAGCCCAAGATATACACAAGCCACGCAGTACATGTCCTGGAGAAAACTCAAACTGAAGTTTACCTCGACTTTATTTGCGAAAATCCCGATATCAAAATTTGCCAGAGAGCGTTTGAAAACTGCAAGCTTTATTTCGTTAGGCAGGCACGGTCAAAAGACAGACATACCTGTTGTTGCAGGTATCACGTCGAAATTAAGAGTGCTTTTAAATCATGCATGGAAATTCGTAAGAAGATCCTTAAGACGAATTACACAGACAACGAAGTTCAAATATTCGAGTCCATAAGCGATTTAGTAAACGCTACACTGTGTCCGAATTATTCATTAAAATGTCTTAAACGACAATGTACCGAATGTGGCATCCACAAACTACGTTTACTTCCTGAGGAAACGGAGGAGGTGGAATCGGACGAAATTAATAAGTGGGAAAAATTTGAAAAAGTTGACATTAAAGCAAAGGGCAACAAAACAATTCAGAAACTTGTTCTTGTAAAAAAGGAATCAAAAATCCA
>WFKH01010931.1:19072381-19110741 GCA_016163765.1 Magallana hongkongensis | reverse complement strand
CATGAATACAAGATGAAACAAGCAGAGTTGCAGGTGCTTGAGACCAGAAATCAGAAAGAAAACGCTGAACTCTCTCTCAAAAATGAGATCCAGAGCTGGCAAAAGAAGCTTTATGAAGAAGAGGAAGCAAGGCAAAAGGTATATTTTATCACTTTGCAACAATTTACAAATCTATTGCAAAGTTAATCATTAAAAGAATAGTCAAATACAGGCAATTCTTACTTGTATATATACCTGTTTCTTGAAATATTTAGATATTTAATGATCTATTTCAGCTGGAAAATGAATTGAAACAAGCCCAGGCAGAAAATGAGAAATCACAGCGAATGTTGGACAGCTACAAAGTCCACTACAGCAAGAAGAAAGAGCTGATTGAAACTCAGAACCAGGAAGTCGAGGCTCACAAGAATCTGGCTCGTGAGTTCCGCCAGAAGGCGGAGAGGCTCTCCTGTGATAATAAGGCTCTCAAGGTACCCTGCAAAAACACTCGGTCTATTCTACTGTAGTCATTTAGCCTTTAAATCGAAAATATGCCTGTTATGTCTGTGGTATAAAATACTAGCAACTAGCCTTTGACTTTGGTAAATTTTCAAAGTCTTAAGTGTATTCATTATTTTTTCTTTTGTAGGTACGAGTAGAGGAATTGAAATCTGAAATAGCTGCATGTAAATCTAAACTGGACAAAGCAGAACTTGATGTTTCTCCATTGCAAGAAGAACTTCAGGCTGAATGTATGAAAAACAAGGCTCTGAGTGAGTTACCATTTAGTTTTAAGTTCAAGATATCTGTTTGAATTTCTTGTATCAGTACTTTAGAATACTAAGTTTCGTTGTGTAATTTATTTTTTTTTATTATAGACAATGAGATCAGAAGCCTGAAAGTCCAGTTAGACCACGCCTCCCGACAGCTGAGAGACATGAATAAGGGCGCTCCTAGGACCACAGAAAATGCCGAGCTGTTTTCAACCAATAAAGTCATCGACTCTATCAAAATGCAAGGTACACCTGCAGTGTCCATCATGAATTATACAGTAACTTCTGTTGATTAACGTAACTGAATCACGTGCATTCTAGAAAAACAAGTTTTTTATTGACTTGCATATTTTATTATACCAGTGAATCTATTTTTCCAGATCATGAATTAGGCCATGCTCTGTTTGGGCAGACAGAGACAAAGACAATACTGAGGCCCAGGGAGGCGATTGACTCCTTGGATGACTCCATCTTTCTGGAGTCTCCTCCCAAGAAAGAACACGTCAAAACAGCCAGCAATGTTACTCTAAAGAGGTAAATCCTAATGGAAAAATACACCTGTATTTTTATGATTAATTGATATTTTATGAGCCATGCACTATGTTCGAGACATAAAAAGTTACAAGTTCAAATTGCAATCTTATAGGTTGGTGGATTTTAGAATTTAGTTGGTTTCATGTAGCTATAGTTTGACCATGTGTTTTGTGTTTGGCAGTGATGTGGTGGATGGTCTCTCTGACCGTAGGATGTCCCTCAGGAGTTACTCCCAGCGACTGTCCAGTACTGACATGAACCAGAGTATGTACAGCACCAGCTCAGCTGCCTCCACCGCCAGTGTGCCTCGTAAGTACTTGTACTGTCAACTCTAAACCAGTACTAACCACAAGTACATCTATGGTAGAATTATTGTAATGAATTGTTACTTGAAGTGTAATATTCATCATGTCATCTGTAATATAATCAAAATTAAACAGGTCCTATGAAAACACTTTTCTAATATGTGAACAAAGTCCATATCAGAAAAGTGTATTTAGGAGATCCAACTTTATTTCACCGATCAATGTTTCTATATTTTTACTCTCTATGATATTATAACAGAAAAGGATATAGAGATTTATAAAGAGAGTGCCTGCTATTGTATAATGACATGTATACATTCCTGCATGTAATTGGGGTTTTTTTCTGTGACAGGTGGAATGTTCCACTGTGAGGATGAACCTGAGGAGTTTGAGTGGAATCGACTGACGGAGCTTCAGAGGAGGAACACCCTGTGCCTGCCACATCTAAAGACCTCCTACCCTGTGGAGACGCAGCGAGTCAAACCCCAGGAGATCAGTGACTATGCCCTCAGACAGAGCATCATGCCCAGTGGAAGTGGTAAAAAGCGAAAGAAGGAGCAGCTCAGTGACGAGGATGATCAGAAAGCTTCGATGAACCTCAGAAGCAGTAAACAGGTGATTATTTTCTTTTTTTTTCTGTTTTCTCATTTATTATTTTATTTTATGAAGAATCAGTTTGTTATCTGTGAAATGCATAGTACATGTACATTATTAACCACATTTTTTTTCACATATAAAGCAATTGTAACATTGTAAACATCATTTATCTTTTTGATTGACTGTTCAAACATTTTCCAATGTCAGTGAGGTTTGAGTATCTTTTTGCCTCTCATCAAAGAGCTATTTTCTATGCAATTAATAGAGTAAAACAAATTTCTTCTTACAGGAATTGTTTAAAAAGAACTCAAACATTTTTCAGGCTAAACATGGATCTTCTCAGCAGAAGTCTGGTCCATTGACTCCAGTTAAACCCAACATTCGGACTCCCAAAACTCCAACTAGTGCAAGGAAGTCCAAGAAGACTCCCAAGAAAACACCTGGGAAACTCCAAACTCCCAAAATGAGCATGAATAGAGAAAACACTGCATCAACGAAAAAGGTATTTACATCACAGATTGGAGTGTGTTTAGTCTTTTTGTTAATATTGTGTCACTATGAAAAAATCTTTAAAAATAATCAAATTATTTGCTTTCTTCTTTCAGTCTAGACTTGGTGGATTAAAATTCAGTATAGGATTTACACCAAAGGATAAAAGCAAAGAAAATGCCAAGGGTTCATCTAAGGTGGGTAATCTTGTTAAGTTGTTTGAGTTACGAGGATCTCGGTCATCTCAGACAGAGTCCAAAATCCCCACACCAGTCAAACGCGAATCGTCGTCTGTCAAACTCACAAAGTCAGAAAAAACAACTAGTCTTAAAAACAGCGATTCCAATATGTGTACTCCGGTGAAAAGCAAGGACACAAAACTATTTACACCTGTAAAACAAGCTACTCCAGTAAAAATGAAAGGAAGCAAATTTTTCACACCGATTAAGTCGAAGCTTAAAATACCGACTGACCCAATCAAATTAGCTGTTACACCTGTGAAAGCACTGGGGAATTTTATGCAGAAAATCCCCACCCCTAGAAGGTCTCATAGGGTCCAGCCTTTGGGGGTAAATGAAAAAGACTAATTTCTATAAATTTTGTTGGATAGATACTTATTAAAATTGCATATTTTGGTCTGTAAGAGTTATGGATTCTCTTGTACTGTATTGCGTGTTGAATTATAGGCAAATTCTTTGTGTTTAATTGAATCTGCATAGAAAACTGTATTTTCAATGCACAGGACAGTTATGGTAGGCAATCTTTGGGATTTATTTTTGCTTTTGTGTGTCACCTGTTTTCCTTGTTGTAACAGTCTGAGATAAACAGTCAGAGGCTTTTTGTCTGGTAGGTCTATTTGACACAAGGCATCAAAACTACCAACTAATTCTGTTTATAACATACCTCTGCCAAGGATAGCTTTCAGCTCCAAAGAGTATTTCTTTAACATTTTTTTGGGAAATGTTGAACATAAAAATGAATTTTTCTTATTCAGTAGATTATTTTTTTTTCAATCAATTATCAGAGTCAATGGGTTTAAATACTGTAGATTCCTAATTAAACGCGAGGAATTAATTTCCGCGTAAAATCGTGAGAGGCAACCCTCGCGGATTTTAAAATCTCGCTTTTATTTTTCAGACAGTTTTGAACTATAGGAAATTATAACAAAAAATTGGTGATCGCAATTATATATTCTTGCGATTTGATACAAAACAGCGGAATCACAGAATTAAGTACTCGCGTAAAATAAGGAATTTACAGTAGGTGGTCTCTGGTATTATTGACTTGGCAGAGGTCATTTTTCACTAAATTTCTAATTACTGGGGAAATTTAGTTATATTGATTAATACCAATGTGCTGCCGATGTTCTGAAATCTTGCACTTAACTCTAAATCGGCCACACAATTTATCCAAAAAATCCAACACCAAAACTTGGAGTTGATTATTTAGTAAAAAGTGGTCAATACTCAATAGTAATTTATGGTAATGTGAAATGCACATCTGTATAATTTTTTGGGATAGGATATAAGGATCCTGATTTGCAGAGATTAAAAACCAACAATTTTTTTATCCCTTTGAACTAACGATTTTTTGAGCACCACTTGAAGATTTGAACACATTTTCAACTACCATTGTTATATGATTATCTTTTTTCAATGTTAACAAATTAATTACCCTAATCTATTAGTAAAATGATTTTGCTCTAGTACAAATGCAAACAAGTTATATTGTACATGTATTTGTAGAACTGTTTGTTGTCTATTATTCTGTTTTATCTTGCTAATTATTATGTTTGTACATGTAATTTTATTCAATGTCTAATTTTCATTTTCTTTCTTCTTTCAGGTCGATAGAAAGCCCTTGAAAAGCAAAAACTGGTTTAATATGGGGCATTAAAGGTTTACAAGCAAAATGAGGAATTTTGTGTCAAATCTCCTGTAATCTGACAACATTTTAGACGGAATTTCTACTGTGATATTGTCAATTTCATTCGCAACATTCACAAAAGAAACTGAACTGATCTGTTACAATTTACTGTGTAAAATATGTACATGTATATTGCTTATCTTAATATGTAATCTGAGATAAGGATGTGAAATTGTGTATATTTTCTGTAAATGCTGAATTTGATTGGAACTTTGCTTCTCTTTTAATGTGGATAATCTTTTTGTGTACTATAAATGCCTATCAAAAAAGAACTTAGTACCATGGACTTGTATGATTTAGTAAAATTCATGGTACATGTAACTACATTTTTTGTTGTTGTATAAATCAAACAAAATATCAGAAGTGTTGTGAATTTCATTTTTATTTTTTTGGATTTTTTATTGTCCTTGTTTTACAGGTGTGTATAAATGGAATCATGTTTTTACTAGTCATGTAGAGTAGCTCTATTGTAGTGGTTATTATTTATTATTGTGTGTGTAATCATGTACATGTATAATATGCTTTGTATCACAGTGCTCAAAACTTCAGGCACATGAAAATGGCAGCAGTAAAGGAAGTAAAATTATGATCCTCTCCTTGTTATTTCTTTTCTAAAGAACATACATAATTGTTGGAATTCAGATTATTATATTTACATCTACCGAGTATGATTCCCTCTATTTCTTACGGAAACTCATAGTTAATTCATAGCTCTATAGAAACTGACAGGACTGAAATCTACACGCCCCGTTTATCGATTGGTCGAAACCTACAGCGACCTAAGAAAAGTCATGGACTGCACGAAATAATCATGATGATGTCAGACTCAAATTCCCATAGGAGACAATTTAGCTGTTTCTTTTAGCTAACGTACTGATGTACATTAACATAAACTTTACACATTAAAGGTTTTTAAAGTGTAGATTATACACATTTAAAGTGTGTAAAATAAAGTGTTTAACTGGCACTAATACGCTTCCGTAAAATGCAATACAACAATTTAATAGTATGTATTTTAACCTTGCTCTTCCTCATATTCTTGACTTCTCTTTTTTTTAATTTACCATACATATTGTTTCAAATAAATTGTTTAGAATTTTCATCAAACTCCTTTTACTTATACAAATGTTTTAATCCTTCTGTTATTACATGTATAATGTTCTAACTCAGATCGGTGCAACAACAAAACAAGGTCATTTTCATGCTACAATACAAAGTTTTGTACTATTACAAAATAAATAATTATATGTTTATTCACCAATCAAGGGCCCTCGGGGGGCATATGCATTATAACAATAAAACAACATGATTATAACAAATAATGGATGAAATATATAAATATTGAACTGTTAAGTAAGCATAGTAAGTTACAATGGGAGGTACATTTGATATAACACACATCAAGTTGACATAAACATATGCAGGGGTATACATTTATTTGCAAGTCCACAATCCCTCAAAGCAATGTGTTATTATTGATACAAACACATCATATACAGCCTACATATGTATTTGTATTCTATATACAATTGTATGTAGACATATTATATAATTATGCATTTGTGATATATTTTTGAGGTAGGACAGTTAGTGGAAGGATAGTATTTTATATAGCGGAGTGAAAACTGTAATTTTGTTGACCTGACCACATAGGGCACCAAGGGACAATGCTATTGCAGCATATGGCTATGTATTTAGTCAGAGCCATATCTGTGCGGTCTTGTACCCTAAGCACTCAGGCCAGCTTAAAGGAGCAAAAGTTTTTGACGTGTTGTCTTGACTACAAGGGGCACCAAGGGACAATGCCTATTGAACAGTCAGTGCAATGTTGGCAACTTGACAGTCAGTCTTGTACCCCATGTAGTCAACACAGCTTGTGAGTGTAAAAGATTATAAACATAAGTTGAATAAAATGCTATAAGATATACTTGTTAAAATCATATTCCATTGTCCTGAATCATCTTACATATTTGAGTAAGAATATCAGTGTTTTCATTGGTCATTAGCCATATGAGCTTTTCATCAGTGTCCATTGTATCAAAGTGCTTACAATATTTCTCTACTAACTTATATAAGATAACTCTTTCCTCCTGAACATGACTACATATGAATAAAAAATGTTTCTCATCATCAACTAAATTATTGTTGCATCTATAAGACAAAACCTTTCATTTTTGGGAATGTTTTGATATCGCCCTCTTTCAATTTGAAGTCTATGAGCTGATATACGAAAACGAATAAAATTTCTTCTATCTTCAAAGTTTTTTATTGATCTTAAGTAATTCTCAAAGCAAAAATTTTGTTTAAAGGTGCAGTAGCTCCTTCGCTTTTTATCAGAGTTTACTCCAAGTTGAAAATGCCATTCTTTGATATAGTGTTTGAGTAAACAGTTTTTAAGTGTAATTTTTAATTTGTATGGTTTGACAGAAGGCAGATCTTTAATTCCAATGATAGTAAGGAGAAAAAAGATGATGGACTCATACCATGAGGCTGTGTTTTGTTGAAAAAGTAAATTTGATTCCAAATAGGCATTATAAAGTAAGGGAAATGATTGACCAAGAATTTCAAGTCTGTGCCAGTAACTTAGCATGCTTCTTAGTATGTCAAAGTGCAGAGGAAATCTTCCCAGTTCGGACAATACTGCAAAATTTGTGGATTTATGTAATCCTAAAATTGATTTGCAAAATTTAAGATGGAGTTTCTCACACAGTAAATTTGAATAAACTCTTTCTATGGAACAATTAGAGGAATGAGCTTTCTTTGTAAATGGATTAAAACAACCCCAAATTTCAGAAGAATACAGCAGTATTGGTTTGATGGTGTGGTCAAATATATGAATAATAGTTTTGACATCAGGATTTAATGAGATTATGTCTTTCTTAAGTTTGAATAGAGCCTTGAGAGCTTTTTGGTACAGTACGTTGTTTTTGTGCAAGAGAGAATGAACCAGAGGCGCAAAATGAGATCCCTAGGTATTTGTAGCTGGACACACATTCAAGTTCAGTATCAGCAAAAAAGAATTTCGTTTTTAATAACTTCCCTGCCTTGTTAAAGATAAGGATCTTAGTTTTAGAAGTATTAATATTCAGACACCAGTTCCTGCAGTATCTATGCAGGATATTTAGTTTATGTTGCAAGCCAGTAGCTGAAGAGGACAGCAAAACAATATCATAAGCATACATCAAACAATGAAAAGGATGCGAGTTCAAAATGACAGGGTCAGGAGATGGATTTAGATAATCTGGGAGATCATTGATAAATATCTTGAACAAATTTGGACTGAGATTATCACCCTGCTTTACCCCCATTTTTATTTGGAAAAAATCTGTGATATTATTATCAAGTCGAACACAAGATTTACTTGATGCATACATGCTTTTGATAATCTCATAAAACTTTGTTCCAACTCCTGTTTTAAGAAGCTTAATTAATACAGTAAACTTGCATACTCAAAAAGCTTTTAGGATAGGGATCAGTTTGAAGTCATTTAATACTTACGATAACCATGGTAGAGAGGTAGATAGGAAGATTTATTTGCCAAAGAAAAATTGTATTTCCTACAGGCATCTTAAAAACATCCAAATACAGAATTAACATTTCATCATTTTCAATGATTAATTTTTCATACCCTACTTGTTTCAATTTTTTGTCGTTTAATTTTCAGATTTTTTTAAATCAAATATAGTATCATATTGCAATTTAATGTCCAAGCTGTTTCAAAATGTAACTAAGAAAAATGAGTATACAGTAGTATAAATACATAAACTTGACAGTACTTTTACATACTGTACAAAGCTCTCACCTGTTCGAACAAAATACCCTAGTAAGTACTACATTCATTAATCATGTAATAAGAATTTGTCAATATTAGTTTCAGAAAAGATGACAATTGCTAAATTTCATCACAAGATATTTTTTATCATATATGTATTTGTTAAGCAATTAATTGCGTCATATCAAAATTATTTCTGCATTTTCGTTATATATTTGATTTTTGCGATGCTTTTCGTTTTACGTACAAATTATTTCTTATCATCTTCAGTTAAGTTTCAGAATGTTTAAAAGGCCTATCACATTGGTCGCATTTTTACTGATACTGCATTGGGGATCATGTGAGAAGGTAACTGCAAAGCCAGGCCTGAAACTATTCAGAGAGGATTATAAAAGCGTTGAAGAAACATGCCTCGCTGTTGGATTTGTGAGAAATAACTGTAAAAATAATACAAAAACAAGTTTGTACACTATGTAACTTTCCTAATTTTATTTGTATATTTTTTTTTCTTATGCCCCCCTCCCCCCTTCGAAGAAGGGAGGGCATATTGCTTTGCTGCTGTCCGTCTGTCGGTCGGTCGGTCCATCGATCAACAGTTTCTGTTCATTTTCTTCGTAGAGGTTGCACATACTGAAATGAAATTTGGTTTACAGATTTATCATAAGAATATCTAGGTCAAGTTCAATTGTGGGTAGACAGAGTTATGCCCCTTGGACTTCTAAAATTCCAATTATTAGCAGTTTCCGTTCATTTTCTTCGCAGAGGTCTCCAAGGGAAAGGGGCATAAGTGTTTCACAAACATCTCTTGTATATCTAGATGTATTTTTCTTTGATTTGAATGATTTGTTAATGCTAATAATTAAACACATCATATTTTTTGTACATTGCACCTGCATTTACATCGCATTCTACGTACTCTGACAACTACAATCTACTAATATTTCTAACTGTATAGTAATTTTCTATTCAAAACATACTATACGTTCATTTTAGATAAACGAATGGTTGCTTTTGATGTTCGGTTACAAAGTGAAAAAAGAAATCTCGCCACCAAAGCTAAGGTAATATTCGAGACAGTTGATCTGGCCCCACCGTCACCAAAATTTTCTAATCACTCAACTCAGTCCTCAACTCAAATCCTTAAAAGAAAAGTGCATACATTTGAGGTAAAAACTCAGAGTTGAGGCTGAGTATTGACTTGAGGAAAGTTGGTGACGGTGGGGCCAGAACAAAGGTCTAGGATATGATGCA
This sequence comes from Magallana hongkongensis, assembly GCA_016163765.1. NCBI lineage: Eukaryota > Metazoa > Mollusca > Bivalvia > Ostreida > Ostreidae > Magallana > Magallana hongkongensis. The sequence continues at coordinate 19,101,115 of WFKH01010931.1, read as the reverse complement.
TCTTCCGGAATTTTCACGGCCCCCAGCGGCGGGTTGTACGTGTTCGACTGGACAATTTTGACACGGGAACAACAATATGCCCACACGTCACTCTTTGTTAATGACCAGGAAAAGTCATGGAATCACTGTTATGGTGGAACCTCAAAAGCTTGGCTTCTTTGTAGCAAAATGACGATAGTGAGGCTAAAACAAGGAGATAAGGCTTGGATTGGAGTTTTCTCTGGACCAGCTAATATTTTTGGGAGATATACGTCTTTCTCTGGATATAAACTGTAATCAAAACACTAACTTAAATGTACTAGTATTTACAAAAATAGTATGTGTTGTTTTAAAAGACGAACTGTACTTGTTTTGTTGGAATATAATTTGAATAAACATAAGATACTTTAGTTTTGGTTGATTTTTATTAACAACCCGAATGTAACAAAACTTTTTCTACTGGATACACTGTATTTTAGACGTTGCAAACGCTGCATGAATAATGTTTGTTTGACAACATAAAATAAGGAAAATCATCAAAGTACTGAGAGTACTCGAACAGAAAATTATAATTTACTTTATCATCGGCATATTTGAATTAATATCAAGATGATTAATGCATCAATATTTTAAACGACCATTGACAGCTTCGGAGGCAGTAAAGCTCGGCTGGATAAGAGTTATAAATGCGTCCTTGTTTAATAGAAATCAAATCAATATTGACCCAGTGGGCACGCAACGTTGTTTCGACGTTGAGAAATGGTTGAAATCAAGTTGCAACGTTGATCAACCATTATTCAACGTTGATTCAAAGTTGAGATTTCAACGTTGAAACCCAAACCATATCTCAACGTTGATTCCACGTTGAAGACCCAATACATTTTCAACGTTGAAGACATCAACCACTTTTCTACGTTGAAACAACGTATTAATAAATGAAACTGAACACATATTTTCAAATTTGAAACTTCCTTTTTATTATTTTTTTTTTTTTAGCTTTTACTTATATTTTGTCAATTGTGGAAGCATTACATAATGTGTACTACAAATATTAATGTTAATTTGAATTTATTTCTATATTATTTGATTTCGAATGAAATTATTATATTGTTGTTTTATCCAAGTTTAATATCAATGATTTTTTTTAAATGAAATCTTAAATAATTTTTTCACGTTACATTTTAAAACAAAAAATTGTTTTGATACACGAAATTTGAGATTGAGCTCTGCGTGCAGCAAGTTGCTAATTGCATTAACTAGGTCAGTGATAAGGGAATGCGGACCTATCACTACTGGCACTGCTGATCTTGGGAGTTATGCAATTTACCAGGCTGCTTTATGTCAGCTTGACCGCTAAAGACGCTAGTGGGAACAAAGAAATTCAGTTCTTAGGTACACCTCGTGCAGTCACTACATGGATTTGATGTACAGTAAAATGCCGGGATTTTAGCTTTAGCTAGGACTATTGTGACTATTATATATTTTACACTGGAATATCTTGGGAGTTATTTATTTTAGAACAGTCTGCAGAGTACAAATGATGAGCTGATTATTGTGGATTATACGTTTTTGTGTTGACATCCTTTGTTCTATATCATGGAAAACAAGCATGGCTACCATTTGGCGGAATATACGCGTGTTCATTTTCCTACAGCCTTATGAAAAACATTATGAAATGCCAAGTTCAACTTTTTAACGAGGACTTTACATACAAGCTGTTTAGCGAAGGATGTACTCGTATATTACTAGGACTTAAATAAAGAGCGACTTTTTACATTTGGATCTTATCTTTTATTTTTAAGAAAGTGTCAAATTACATAAACCAGCACAACATAATAAAAAATATGTTTATAAGCACCATTTGACGAAAAAAGTCACGTAATTTTAACTTTTTTTCAACGTCATATTTACGTGTTTTAAACCAAATTTCAACACAATTTCTACATTGAATCAACGTTGAATTTTGACGTTGAAACAACGTTACATTTTCAACGTTGCCTCAACTTTCATATGAAACCTTATTTCAACGTTGATTCAACGTTGAAGCCTGACGTTGAAACAACGTTGTTTCAACGTTGAAATGCCCGCTGGGGACATTTGTCTATACGGGTCATAAGTTATGAAAATAAAGTTATCTTAAGTGTAGTCTTATTAATAAAAATGGAAAACTAAATACATCGTATAACGTTATATGCAAATGTATGATGATATATAAGACATGATAAAGTAACTTTAAAGGGCGTACAACAAAATTCGCTGTATATTCTAACCAAAACACACATAAACGTTGTCAATTGAAAGCGAACGTTTGGCAAAAAATCTTTGGTTAAAAATACAATACTTACTTTACATTTAATTAGCCCACACCCCATAAAAAACCCAAACAAACAATTTAAACAATCTAACAAACACAACACAACACACATACATGAAAAAAAAACTCCGAGCCCATCCAGTGTGGCAAATTAGTTTGTTTACATCGAAGTTAAACATGTGGGTGTTTAAAAATTTATCCTCGGGTCTTTTCACTACCCCGGAAACAACATCAATCGAAAATTAAAAAGACATCGTATTATTACGAAAATGAGACGATAAGGCATCTAACATTGTGAGTTTATTCTCATAAAAAAATTAGCACCTGTCGCAGTCAAAAACGGCAAAAATCCTCAGGTGAAATTGGGATTATTTTGTCTCAGCCTAGATAGAATGTTCTATCGTTAAAATGACAGATGTCCTACGGACCCGGTTTAACGATAGAATTCGTCCCATATACTCGCTTCGTAGCAAATAAAAAAAATATATCGCGCCATATCTCGCCTAAATTTTCATATGATTGGTCTCAAATACCTACAATGTTGCTCTTTTATAATCCTATTTTACCTCATAAACTGTTTTTGTAACGAAATCACTGCCAATTGTAACATCACATTTGAAAATTCGCTGTTTACGGTCGCCATGTTTACGATAAAATCCGAGACATTCCGAGTACGATTTCCGACAAAATGGCAGGCAATTCAAACGTGTATATTAACAAAATGCCTTAGTACGACTAATTAAATGGATATTTTGTGGATTTAACTACATATGCATGTTCAAAAAGGTTTGTAATGTATAAAAATGTGTTTTTCCCCTGCAGATTATTTTTAACAGACTTAAAATCGACGCGAAGCAGATCCGCTTCGCGGCTGCTACATTGCAAGTATATGGGACGAATTCTTACTGTGACCTGAGCGTAGCCTGGTCACGGTAAGATTATTCTTTCTAGTCTCAGCCATGTTTTGACGTGAACCATCGAGGAAATACAATAATGACAATGAAAAGGGTCGGTTTAGCTCACCCGAACTTTGTCATATTTTAGCATTTCAAAATGATATAGGGGCGAAAGGTGGGACATTATCTCCCTTATCTTTGAAGTGTGCATCAAACGAATACCAGGGCAGTGTAGGGGACCTATCGGGCTATTATTTCCCGGTCTCAAATTTGGGCTGTAGGGGTACCACCAGGTGGTTCCCAGGGGTTGTGGCTCATTTCAGGGGTTTATATCTCTCTTGATTTTGATCACAAGAACTTAGAAACACCGGGATAAAGTAGAGGACCTCAAGAGGTATTCATAACAAGTGTTAGAAAGCGCATATTACCCCTAAAAGGGTCGGTTTAGCTCACCCGAACTTTGTCATTTTTTAGCATTTCAAAATGATATAGGGGTGAAAGGTGGGACATTATCTCCCTTATCTTTGAAGTGTGCATCAAACGAATACCAGGGCAGTGTAGGGGACCTATAGGGCTATCATTTCTTACCCTCAGATTAGGCATGTAGGGGTGCCACCAAGGGTTTCCAGCGTTTCGGGCCCATTTGAAAGGTTTATATCTCCTACGATTTTTACCACAAGAGCTTCTAATCACTGGGGTTTTGAAGTGGACATTCAGATGTATTCATGATAAGAATTTAAGTCATCTCGGACCCCTAAAAGGGTTTGAAATTACTTCTAATGCTTGATATGAATACATTTGAAGGTTCACTTGTAAAGCGCAGTTATTTGAAGATATTATGATAAAAATCTTAAGAGTTATTGTGATCTAAGAAGATATAAGCCTTTGAAATGAGCTAAAACCCTGAGAACCACGTGGTGGTACCCCTACAGGTCTAATCTCAGGGCGGAAAATAATAGTCCTATAGGTTCCACACTCTACCATGGTATTCGTTTGAAGGACATTTGAAAATAAGAGATGATTACAAGCCTTTTACCAGTATATCATTTTAAAATAGTAAATAATGGCTAAGTTCGATCGAACTGTATGGACATTTTTATTGGTCCAAGATGACTCTTAATGCTTGGCATAAAAACATCAGGGGTCTTCTTATAAACCCCTATCATTAGAAGTTCTTGTGTTAAAATACTAAGGTGACATAAGCCCTACAAATGTACCCGAACCCATTGGAACAACTTTTTGGTACCCCTATACTCTCTATCCGAAGGAGAGAAATGAGAGCCCTATAGGTTACCTACACTGCCCTCGTATTCGTTATATACAATTTAAAGACAAGGGAAATAATTGCCAACCTTTCAAACTGACCCTATATCAACGTGAAAAGGTAAAAAACTGATAGATTTATGTGAGCTATATGGACCTCTTTAGGGGTCATAGGCGCCCTCTAACGTTATTATGAATACCTCTTGATACCCTCTACTTAATCCTAGTGTTTCCAAGTTCTTGTGATCAAACTCAAGTGAGATATAAACACCTGAAATGAAACCAAACCCCAGGGAGCCACTTGATGGTACCCTTACAGCCCAAATTTGAGACCGCGAAATAATAGCCCTATAGGTCCCCTACACTGCCCTGGTATCCGTTTGATGCACACTTCAAAGATAAGGAAGATAAAGGACCAATTTTTACCCCTATATCATTGTGAAATGCTAAAAAATGACAAAGTTCGGGTGAGCTAACTGGACCCTTTTTTAAAAGGGTCATAGGCGCATTCTAACGCTTATTATTAATACCTCTTGAGGTCCTCTACTGAATCCCAGTGTTTCTAAGTTCTTGTGATCAAACTCAAGTGAGATATAAACCCCTGAAATGAGTCGGAACCGCTTGGAGCCACTTGGTGGTGCCCCTACAGCCCAAATTTGAGACCGGAAAATATTAGCCCTATAGGTCCCCTATATTCCCCCTGTATCCATTTGATGCACACTTCAAAGATAAGGAAGATAAAGGCCATTTTTTACCCCTATATCTTTGTGAAATGCTATAAAATGACAAAGTTCGGGTGACCTAACTGGACCCTTTTAGGGGTCATAGGCGCCCTCTAACGCTTTTTATTAATACCTCTTGAGGTCATCTACCGAATCCTAGTGTTTTCAAGTTCTTGTGATCAAACTCAAGTGAGATATAAACCCCTGAAATGAGCCCCAACTCCTGGGAGCCACTTGTTGGTACCCCTACAGCCCAAATTTGAGACCGGAAAATATTAGCCCTATAGGTCCCCTACACTGCCCTGGTACCCATTTGATGCACACTTCAAAGATAAGGAAGATAAAGGCCATTTTTTACCCCTATATCTTTGTGAAATGCTATAAAATGACAAAGTTCGGGTGACCTAACTGGACACTTTTAGGGGTCATAGGCGCCCTCTAACGCTTATTATTAATACCTCTTGAGGTCATCTACCGAATCCCAGTGTTTTCAAGTTCTTGTGATCAAACTCAAGTGAGATATAAACCCCTGAAATGAGCCCCAACTCCTGGGAGCCACTTGTTGGTACCCCTACAGCCCAAATTTGAGACCGGGAAATAATAGCCCTATATGTCCCCTATATGTCCTGGTACCCATTTGATGCACACTTCAAGGATAAGGGAGATAATGGTCCTTCTTTAACTATTATATCATTTATTTATCCCGGTGTTTCTAAGTTCTTGTGATCAAAATCAAGGGAGATATATACCCCTGAAATGAGCCCGAACCCTTGGGAGCCACTTGGTGGTACCCTTACAGCCCAAATTTGAGACCGGGAAATAAGAGTTCTATAGGTCCCCTATATTCCCCCTGTATCCGTTTGAAGCACACTTCAAAGATAAGGAAGATAATGGACCACTTTTTACCCCTATATCATTTTGAAATGCTAAAAAATGACAAAGCTCGGGTGAGCTATCTGGACCCTTTTAGGGTTATATGCGCCTTCTAACGCTTATTATGATTACCTCTTGAGGTCCTCTACTTAATCCTAGTGTTTCCTAGTTCTTGTGATCAAACTCAAGTGAGATATAAACCCCTGAAATGAGCCCGAACCCCTGGGAGCCACTTGGTGGTACCCTTACAGCCAAATTTGAGACCGGGAAATAATAGCCCTATAGGTCTCCTACACTGCCCTGGTATCCGTTTGATGCACACTTCAAAGTTATGGAAGATAAAGGACCACTTTTTACCCCTATATCATTGTGAAACCCTAAAAAGTGACAATGTTTGGGTGAGCTCAATAGTCTCTGGTATATTTCTTAGCAATTTTTTCTTGAAGGTTCACGTCTAAACATGGCTGACACAAAATAATCCAAAATTCACATTTGGATTTCTGTTGTTTTGGTTTTGGTTTGCGACAGAGGCTAATTTTTTAATGAGAATAAAATAACAATGCAAGATGTCTGATCGTCCCATTTTTGTAATAATACGAAGACCTTTTTAATTTTCGATGTATGTTATTTCCGGAGAAAAGTAAACAGACTCGGGGATCAATTCATAAGCATATGTATTTACAAATACCAATATTCAATTGAATTTAATTAGACACAACGCATTTATAATTCTTATCCAGGCGAGCTTTACTGCCTCCGAAGTTGTCAATGCTCATAGAAATTATTTATGCATAAATCTTGTTGATATTAATTAAAATATGCCGATAATAAAGTAAAATATAATTTTCTGTTCGAGTACTCTCATTACTTTGATGATTTTCCTTATTGACTGCTAGCTTCTACGGGCTTAGTGGCTGCTGTTAGTGGCTGCTAGCTTCAGCCTGGTACCAGCTAATATTTTTGGGAGATATACGTCTTTCTCTGGATATAAAACTGTAATCAAAACACTAACTTAAATGTACTAGTATTTACAAAAATAGTATGTGTTGTTTTAAAAGACGAACTGTACTTGTTTTGTTGGAATATAATTTGAATAAACATAAGATACTTTAGTTTTGGTTGATTATTATTAACAACCCGAATGTAACAAAACTTTTTCTGCTGGATACACTGTATTTCAGGTGTTGCAAACGCTGCATGAATAATGTTTGTTTGACAACACAAAATGAATTCTTTCAAATTACTTTTAATTACTTAGCTAGCATCTAGCAGGCAAACTAAGTTTATCGTAGAGATGAGCACGCAAAAAACAAAAACATCAAAAATGTTCTAACCTTTTAAATTGCATCCAGCAGGCAAACTAGGTTCATCGTAAGAATGAGCAAAGATACCTCTACCAAAATTTGATGCATATGTTGTGAAGAAATGTAACTTACTGTTTTTCTTCGATATTTATATGTCAAGAGAATTTGAATAGAGTTTTCTCTCACATGGGACAGATTTTCCCTCATTACTTTTTCTTCAATGCAATTGAAGTCGGATTAAAGAAAATCCAACCAATCTCCCATTGGATTGTTAATTTTGTGATCGTCATTTAAGAGGAACAGTGCGCAAGATGAGGTTTGATTGTGTCATAGTAAAGGCCTCACCAAAAAAAAAAAAAGATTCAATTCTGGTGCAACAGTAACTTCAACCACTTTAGGGGTTTTTTTTGAGTGACTGCTTTCTAAAAGTGACAAAGTGATTTTCTGTATATTTCATTCAATGCATGTTATAATGTATTCGAATAGTTGTTATTGCTTGATGAGTACAACTGTATTCTGTTTTCCAGTTTAAATGTTTCATCGGTATGCATTCAAAATTTAAATCATTTCTTTCAGTTGCACCCTACCACAGTGTCTTGGCTGTGCTACATTGACATGAACGTTGTATTAGGGTCCTCTAACAGCTATTTATTGTTAAAACATAAGAATATATAATAAAAAAGTATACATGTATTTAAAATAAATTAATATAATGATCCAAATCCGTTTTATAAATTGTACAGATAAACAGCTTCAAAACATCAATTTTGATCTTTCTGATAATCTTTCTAAGATTACAATTTTCGAAATTGTTTGTAAAATAATTCAAAACAAATCTTTTCGTTCATATAACGATATAATGAAAAAAAAACCGCAATCAAATGACAACAGTTAAAGCTGCTTCGTCAAATTTTGTGGATGCTTTTAAACGATAGTTTTACTGAGTATGTGTATAAAAATAGATATTGCAGTAGTTTTCCCGGTCAATTAAACCATATTTTAATAAAAAAAGGATAAACAAAATTTCTTTACAAAACAAACTATACATACAAGGGTACCGTGTCATTTCGCCCCTTAATAAGATTCGCCCCCGACATCGAGGCGGGTATGATGGTATTACGACTTTGACACTCGTTATAAATAAAGAAAATAAGATTTCAAAATGTTTTGGCAAATCAAAGATAGTCATTTGTACATTTTCAATCGATGCATAATATTTGGGTTAAAAAACCCAAACAATCGGGACACGAACCAAACGGTTCCATTTCCTAAACATGCCCATGATTCATTTGGGTTTTTTTTTTTTGTATACCCATAAAGAAATTATTTTTATTGATGGTATTACGACTTTGACATTCGTTATAAATAAAGAAAATAAGATTTCAAAATGTTTTGGCAAATCAAAGATAGTCATTTGCACATTTTCAATCGATGCATAATATTCGGGTTGAAAAAACCCAATCAATCGGGACACGAAATTAAACGGTTCCCTTTCCTAAACATACCCATGATTTATTTGGATTTGTTTTTGTTTTTTTTTTGTATACCCATAAAGAAATTATTTTTATTTACTTTCAATATTTCTAACTTTGAAAGGAGATCGATTCTGCTGGTGTAAAAAGGTGAAAGTTTATAACTTTCTAAGATAATTAGTTTGTACGGAAAATCATTTGATACTGTGATAACCAAAAAATCGGACCAAGCAGCTTTAATCTTTCTCTCAAATACATAGTACACACACAAAAAATGAACATGATAAATGCTACGCTTCATGTATTGCTTGAAATGTCTCCTCATACAACGGAAGCTATGACAATGTGAAAGCAATACTTATGATGTCATTTGCGTTTTATCCGTGCCATTGGCGTCATGTGACGTCATCGGACTATTAGCGTCTAATATAAGCTGAGGGGATCTCATCTGTTCCCAAGGACCACTTTGAATGCTAGTATCTGATGTTATTGGACATCTTGATTGTAGTAGTTATTATTTATTATTACTGTGTGTAATCATGTACATGTAAAGTATGCTTTGTATCACAGTGCTCAAAACTTCAGGCACATGAAAATGGCAGCAGTAAATGAAGTTAACTTATGATCCCCTCCTTGTTATTTATTTTCTTAAAGTATACACGACTGGTGGAATTCAGATTATTGTAAATCTATTGAAAATTGAAAACCCACTTAAATTCTTGTATTTTATGTGCATTCTACATCCAAAACTGATAGTTTTAAGGATGAGACCGATATACCGCTACTTTTAATGCATAGGGTGTCACCCCAAAATTACTTTTACAGATGAAAGTGTTTTACAGATAAAAAGTATAAATTTTACACATTAAAGTGTTTTTACTGATGAAACTGTAAATTTTTTACAAAATGTTTTTACAGATAAAAATGTAAATTTTACAAATTTCAAGTCTGGAAAATAAAAGGTGTAACTGGCTCTAATACGCTTCCGTAAAATGCAGTTAAAAAATTTAATAGTATTTTAACCTTAATCTTCCTCAAATTCTTGACTTCTCTCTCTCTTTTTTAAAGCGCTAAGCATAGCTGCAGCGCTTTTTTGTCGTCAGATTTCTAAACCTACTTCCACTTTCGTTTTCGCGTTTCCGAAATACCGCCACCTACTGGCGGATGCTGGAGAAGTCCTGCTATGCAGTAGAGAGAACTTAATATCTTCAAGTTATCCTGCATGCAAATACATTTGTTCTACCAGTATTGAATTGGCAATAAGTTTCATTTTAATGTCATTATCATATTTCGGATACGGATGCTCCAAAACACACCATGATGATTTCTTTCGAAATGGAATTTTGAAGAAAAAAAAATGGATTTTTTATGCATTGAGTTGGGTTTTAGGTGTTAGGTAATAATTGGAATAATTCTACGATATGAACAGGTTTTGAGTGTTTTTAAACGGTATAGTCTTGAAATTTCTCTCCCGCCGTACCAAACGTTTCAAATATATAAACTATGATTATTGCTTATTCTATCTGGAAGGAAAAATTAAAGTGTCAGTAGACACTAAATTGCTTTCCGTATCTTATTAAAAGTGTTAATTATTGTTAAGAAAAAATGTCGCATAAGCCCTTTCAAACAATGTAATCACTTGTTATTTGGTAATGGTGATTTGATTAAAATTCATTATTGGCATGGGGCACAATACCATCGTTTACCTATAATATCTCGAGCTACATGTAATATGTTACAGTTATGAACACCATGTTTTATATAAAAATGCAGAATTTTTTATAAAATAATTTTTCGATTAACACCTTTTCCACGATAATTTGTGCTGCTTTTTTAAAACACTATTTTAATCTTTGTTTTTTGTATGCAATATTTCAGGAATATTTTTCTATCAATTTGCATTGATCTTTAATTTGATAATTACCCAAAATCTATGATTTGAATATAATTTATAAAAAGTATAACTGTTGAGTTACTTGAAATACTACCGTAAATATATGTAATAAATCCCGATTCAAATATGATTCTTTTAAAAAATATATTTTCAAATTAATCGATATATTTTCAACACTTTCTTCCAGGCTTGGCGCTTTTCAGTAATTTCAGTACTTTGATTTAATTTACCATTCACAGTGTTTCAAATAAACTGTTCAGAATTTTCACTAAACTCCATTTACTTATACAAATGTAAAATCCTTCTATTCCCATAATATTCTTCTAACTCGGATCGGTGCAACGATAAAAGAAGGTAATTTCATGTTACAATACAAATTTTTGTAGTATTACAAAATTAAATAAATCAATAAATAAATAGTTACCTACACAGTAAACTTTCATTCTTTTAGGGTAGGAATCAGTTTGAAGTCATTTAATACTCTTGTCATTTAGTAAATGCAATAAAATTGAAAGTCCTCAGAATATGTGGATTGAAATGTGAAATATTTATAATAATTTTAAGTTAACATTAATATATAACGAAGAGTATTAGAAGATTTCACGTTAAAAAAAAATTCATTTTTTAAATGAAGGCCCCAACTTTTGTAGTTTTACCATGTGCAACAGAACTTGTTATTTATATGGCCAGAAATCAAAGCAATATACCCTGACTTATATCAATACCATAAAGAAATATCATGCATAACATTTACTTTTGGCCTCAAATAGACCAAACGGATATGAAATTGTTCTGTAAACAGTCGCATTGTCTCATCATGAATACGAAAGAAACCCAAGCTTTTAGGCGCTGAAATTTAGGTGCTTCCGGAAGATGCGAAGAAAAAAATCCATTAAGATGTCATCTTCTGGAAATTATCAAAAATTGTAACCAATCCTACAAAGCAGGTGGTTCGGGATAAATTTAAAAAAATGGTTTATACAGTCCGTGGATACACTGATGAATGAAACGAATAATTAAGCTTAGTTCACAAATGTTATCCCGAACCGTCTGCTTGCTTATCATTTGATTTGCACTCAGAAGCAAAGAAATTACAGTGCTTAACCAGTTACATGCCTTTTGTTAGTTCCATAGCTTATAGAACATGTGTACACCAATTTCAATCAATCTTTCATCTTGTAGAAAAATGCCGGTACCATTAAAACATTCCATTTGCAGGAAAAACAAAGATACTTATTTTGCATGCATTGAAAAAAAAAACAGTAAAAGTATTGTTCTATATACAAGAGTGTTTTGAAAAATACGAATTCAAATATACGTATCTTTATTTTTTCAGTTGATATTATAGTTTCTTCAGTTGATATTATACATTGATTGCATGATGGTGAGGGAGATGCATTTATCAAAGGAAAATTGCAGAAGGCATCTTAAGAACAATCCGAATACAGAATTAACATTTTATCATTTTCAACGATTAATTTTTCATTACTTGTTACACTTTTTTCAGATATTGTTTTATCTAACATAATATCACATTGCAATTTAATGTCCAAGCTGTTTCAAAATGAAACTTTAAAAAAAGTTTGTATCGTATAAATACATACTTTTACATACAGTACAAAACCCTCACCTGTTCGAACAAAATACCCTTGTTAGTAAGTATTGGCTTTATTACAAGAATTTGTCGATATTAGTTTCAGGAAAGGTGATTGCTGCATTTTGTCACAAGATATTTTTAATCATATTTTCGTTAACGATTGTGTCATATCTATAAATACTTTTTGCACTTTCGTTATATATTTGATTTTTGCGATGTTTTTCGTTTTACGTGCTAATTTATTTCTTATTATCTTCAATCAAGTTTCAGAATGTTTATCACATTTGTCGCATTTTTACTGACAATGCATTGGGGATTATGCGAAAAAGTGTCTCCAAAACCAAGCCTGAAATTATTCAGAGAGGATTATAAAAGCGTAGAAGAAACATGTATCGCTGTTGGATTTTTGAGAAATAACTGTAGAAATGAGACAAAGACAAGTATGTACACGATATAACTAACCTACTTTTATTTGTTTCTTCGATTTGATGATTTCAAAACAATGCTAATAATTAAACACATCATATTTTTTTTTGTACATTGCACCTGCATTTGATCAGGTTTCTTACACTTCTACAGGTATATCAAAATATTTATAAAAAAAAGAGCCATTTAAGGATTCACATCGCATGCAATGTGAAATATTACTCTGACAATTACAATCTACTAAAATTTTCTAACAGTATAGTACATGAACAGGTATTTGACATTCACTTTTCATTTCAATCATATTACGTTTATTTTAGATAATAGAATGGTTGCTTTTGATGTTCGGTTAAAAAGTGAAAAAAGAAATCTCGCCACCAAAGCAAAGGTTATATTCGAGACGGTTGATCTGAACGAAGGTCTTGGATATGACGCTTCTTCCGGAATTTTCACGGCCCCCAGCGGCGGGTTGTACGTGTTCGACTGGACAATTATGGCCTGGGAAGAACACTTTGCCCACACATCACTCGTTGTTAATGACCAGGAAAAGTCGTGGAGTCACTGTTTTGGTGGGACCACAAAAGCTTGGCTTCATTGTACCAAACTGACGATAGTGAGATTAAAACAAGGAGATGAGGCTTGGATTGGAGTTTTTTCTGGACCAGCTAATATCTATGAGAAATATACGTCTTTTTCTGGATATAAATTGTAATCAAAACGCAAACTATCAAGTAGTTTTACAAAAACCTTAGTTACGAAACGGTAAAATATAATACTGAGTATTGTATAAAAGAAGAACTGTACTCTTTTGCTTGAATATAATTTTAATAAACATCAGATACTTAATTTTTGCTTGTTATTTATCTACAACCTGAACGTAACAAAACTCGTTCTGTTTGATAAACTGTACTTTTGACGTTACAAACGCTACCTGAATAACTTTTTTTTGGCAGCACAAAACGAATTATTTCAAATAATTACTTTTAACCTAGGTAGCATCTAGCAGGCAAACTAAGTTTATTGTAAGGATAAGCATGCAAATAAGGTTCATCGTAAGAATGAGCAAAAAGACCTCTACAAAAATTTAGAAATATAAATTGCATTGTTTTTCTTCGATAATTCTGTATCGAGAGAGTTTGAATAGAGTTTTCTATCACATAGGACCAAGCATTCATCAGAACCTTTTTTCAATGCAATTGAACTGGGATAAAGAAAATCCAACCAATTCCATTGGATTACTTATTTTGTAAGACAATCGTCTTTGCGCAAATTCAGGTTCGAATGGTGTCATTAGTAAAAGGTCTCACCCCCCCAAAAAAAAATAATAAAAAAAAAAAAATAAAAATAAAAAAAAACCAAAAAAAAAACCAAACCCTAAACCAGAAACGATTAAATTATGGTTTAACAGTAACTTCAACCACTTTCGGGTTGTTTTTTTTTTTGAGTGACTGCTTTCTAAAAGTGACAACGTGATTTTCTGTATATTCCATTCCATGCTGTATTCTATTTTCCAGTGTTGTTTCATCGGTATATATTCAAAATTTCAAATCATTTCCTTCAGTTGCACTCTACCATAGTGTTTGGGCTGTGCTACTTAAGCATTGAATCATTATTTTTTGAAAGATGTGGTCTCATAACTGCAACGGTGTGTGCATACAAATTGAATAACGCGCGCTAGCGCGTTATGAAAATTTTTTTGCACACACCGTTGCAGTTATGAGACCACATCTTTCAAAAAATAATGATTCAATGCTTATATTTACGTTTTTTAAACATTTGTTTTCTTTCCGCAAATATGATATATTTTTAAAAATATCGGCCTTATTCAACGAGTAATGCGGAATTAACGGAAGAGCAATTGGAACAGCCGAATTATGCTGACAAAAATAGTGCACAGGGTTTTAAATTCTAATAACACAGTTTTATTTTTCATTCTGTAATTTGATGAATTTACTTTTGGTATACCAAGAAATCACTCAATTGAATTCATTTAACTTAAAAAATATTTACATCCAGGAAATATTAATCAGCGTAAGTATAATATCAGGTCGTTATCCGGTTTGAAGTCGCGAGGAGAGTCAGTCATGTTCTCCGAGAAATACTGAAGGAAGACTGGATGTGTTCATACGCACCAGATTTGGTGATTTGGTGATTTGGTGATTCTGTGTTATGCGTAAATATCACTCAAATCAATCATTGCAATTTAATAGGGGGAAAGAACGTGAATGTAAATATATTGGCATGGACGTTGTTATAGGGTCCTATAACAGCTATTTATTATTTATTGTTAAAACATAAGAATATACATGTGTAATAAAAAAAGCATGTTTTTAAGGTCAGACGACACGTTTCTCAATTTTACATAACTTTTCCCAGGAATTTGTTATTGATTTACTACTAATTTGACAAGCTTTCTTGCAAAAAATGAGGGTATCTTACCAGGCATTTGTGCAAGATACTAGAGTATGCAATTACCTATATTATCTTATTGAAAATTTTGGCATATATTTCTCAAATTTGAATCATTGTAAAAATGATAATAAATAATAACAATTTTATTTGGTATAGTATCAGGCAGTTGAAAATGTGAAAAATAATTATCGATTTCGGGGAACGTGTCGTCTGACCTTAAATTAAACTAATACAATGATCCAATGCCGTTTTATGAATCTTGATCTCACTGATAATCTTTTTAAGATTACTATTTTCAATATTGTTTTTAAAAAAAAGCAGAACAAATCTTTTCATTAACATAACGATATAGTGAAACTTCGCAATCATATGACAACTTTGATCTTTTTCTCAAATATATATCGCACACCAAAAAAAAAATGAACAGAATAAGTGCTATGTATTGCTTGGAAAGGCTCATCATACAACGGAAGCTATGACGATGTGAAATCTGTATTTTTCCTTATACATATGATGTCGTTTGGGTTTTATCCGCTCCATTGGAGTCATATTACGTCATCGGACTATTGGTGTCTTATTTTACCCGAAGGGATGTTATCTGTTACCAAGACCCACTTTGTTTATCTGATGTCACTTAGGTTTCCTCCGTGATGTTGGCGTCATATGACGTGTCGTCGGACGAGAAATATATGATATAAATTGAGGGGATCCAATCTGATTGCAATGTTCACTTTGTACATATGTATTGGACTGTTCGCTGTGTTGCTGGCCATTTGCTCGGATGTAAGATACACTCTTGGTCTGTTCCATAGAATGATTCAATAACAATCTTAAGATGGACGGATATCATTCATTTTTAGTTGAAATCCTATTCTATTGGTTTTTCAATTAACACAAATAAAAAGCTTTTAAAATACTATGATATCTATTGATGATAAATCGAAAAATAATTAATTGTTTAAAAATTAAGAATATAATTTTCTTGTTTAATGGAATACCTGTTGTTGTACTATTATTTATAATCTTTACTCATCTATATTAACCCCTGCATGTACATAAGATGAATAATGCTCAATTTATTTCGTAATTACGAGAAACGATATAGTAGCTACGACAAAATTTTCTCGTTGTAAGTCTAAACCTCTAATAATTATGACATAATTTTTTGGTTATTACGAGAAAAGTTCTTGTAATTACAAAAATATCTCAAAACTACAAGACCTTTATGCACTCGTTTATTTGTTTAATATATGATCGGCTTGATAATATGATCTCCAAATATTTAACTATTCATATGGATTCAAGTCTCTACATGTGAAGCAAAATCTGTTTGATAATGATTGTAAGGGACATACATTCATTTGGAAATTCAAATATTTCTAATTTCCGTAAACTTTAATCACTTATTGTATATGCTATTTGTGTGTTGTACCATGGGTTTGAATAGTTCACAGTATCTACAAAAAAAAATAAAAATGAAAAAGTCCCTGAACTTATCTCTTACAATTTACTGTGTGAATAGTGTACATGTATATTGCATATCTTAATTATGTAATCTGAAATAAAGATGTAAAAATATGTTTATTTTTTGTAAATGCTGAATTTTCATTGGAACTTTGCTTCTCTTTTAATGTGGATAATCTTTTTGTGTCATGTAAACGTCTATCGAAAATTGAATAAGTTCCATGGACTTAGTAGTCTTGTATGATTTATTAAATCCTTCATGGTATCTAAGAATTTTTTTGTATGAAGCAAGCAAACAAATATCAGAAGCGTTGTGAATTTTATTTTCATTTTTTGAATTTTTATTGTCCTTGATTTACAGGTGTGTATAAATGGAATCATGTTTTTCCTAGTCATGTAGAGCAGCTTGATTGTAGTAGTTATTTTTCTTTTTTTGTGTGTGTAATCATGTACATGTATAGTATATGCTTTGTATCACAGTGCTCAAAACTTCAGGCACATGAAAATGGCAGCAATAAAGGAAGTAAAATTATGATCCTCTCCTTGTTATTTTTTCTAAAGAGCATATATGATTGGTGGAATTCTGTTATTTTAAATCAATTGAATACTCACATATTTACATTTTACAGTGTCTTTGTCTGTGATAACATTACAAATGGATATTGTATAGTCCGATACATTGCATCAATGACTATTTTAATCCTACAATTGCTGAAAATTATATCAATATAAGTAATAAGGAATCATTGATTTGATCACACTCTACAACATTTAATCACCTCATAATGCTCAAAGAATGATCCCTTAATCAAGTTCTTTTAAAAAGTCAATGAGTACTGCAGTATTCTATATTCACATTCTACTTAGCTTAAAGTATAAATGAGACAGATATACCGGTGCTTTTAATAATGCTTAGAGTGTAATGCCACAATTAGTTTTAAAGATTTGTAAGTGTTTTACAGAATTAAAAAAGTCTAATTTTACATATTTTAAAAGATCAATTCTTTGTATAAATCAAAATTGTATGAGGATCAATAAAAAAATACGAAGACAAAGTGGCTGCCTATCATATATTTTTCATATATTTATTTTTCATAAAAGTCATAACTAACATATTAATCTATGCACTAACTTATTTTATTGATATGTGAAGTTTCAGTCCATTTGATGGAACGGTACTTTTGTTACCCGATTTTGAGTTTATGAAAATACTCCACCTTTATATCACGCTTAGTCTCTTGTGCCTTTCACCTCACAGTTTAAAATGTTACAGACAATGTACAACTTAACATCTTGTTTGCTTACATTTGTTAGAGAATAATAAGTTACTTCTTTTAAGTTTCTATTTTTTATGGCGTGTCTCTTAATTTACATTAACTGAACGTCAGATAACGTCACCCATTCTTTTGATATGGTTTATTGTTGACATAACACAAATTTTGAACGTGCGCCGTGTCCTCATTTTAGCAGGATTAGATTCTAAATAAGTCTTAGAAATAAAGGAATATATGACCTTTTTGATTTTAAATTGTTTGAAACTGTTGCTAAATTATGTCTACCAGATTTAGAAATAATATGACGATAAGTAAATTTAAATTAGCTGTTACAAAACTCTTCGTATTTTAGAATGGCCCTCGTATATATAGGGGTTTCGTCCCGCATAGTCGTGCACGAATCTTCTTTTTAATGCATATAATGATACATATTAATGTATTAAGTAGCAAGCTGCCTTAAATTTGTTGCTAAGGGCTACCTTTGCTATGGTAACGAAGACCAAGAATAGAATAATGACAAATTTTAGCAATTTTAAAGTTTTACAGAAAGAAATTACAGCCATTCTAAGTTATGAAATATAAAATATTGAAATAATTATATGGCCAATTTTCAAATTAACGTTAAAAACATTGGTGGGCAAATCAAAAACTAAAGAATGTTACCGTGTAAACCGAAAATTATTTTCCAAACAAATAAAGGCATCACAACACTGGCGAGAATCTACGAAAACGTAAGTTTACAAACTAAGAATCGTAAAAGAAATCTCGCTACAAAAGCAAAGGTTATATTCGAGACGGTTGATCTAAACGAAGGTCTGGGATATGATGCCTCTTCCGGAATTTTCACGGCCCCCAGCGGCGGGTTGTACGTGTTCGACTGGACAATCATGGCATGGGAAAAACAGTATGCCCACACATCACTTCTTGTTAATGACCAGGAAAAGTCATGGAATTACTGTCGTAGTTGGACCGGAAGTTTTTGGTCAAGTTGTACCAAAATGACGATAGTGAGGCTAAAACAAGGAGAAAAAGCTTGGATTGGAGTTTTCTCCGGGCAAGCTGATATGCATGAAACATCTACGTCTTTCTCTGGATACAAACTGTAATGAAAACACTAACTAAAAAGTATTTTTTACTTTTTCAAAAATATTAGTTAAGAATCATTAAAAAATGTTATTGAGTATTGTTTTAAAGAAGAACTGTACTTTTTGTGCTGGAATATGATTTGAATAAACATCAGATACTTTAAAATTGGTTTTGATTGATTTTATGATACACCCTGAACGTACGGTAACAATGATACACTGTATTTTGAACGGTGCAGATGTTGCATCAATATTAGTTTGTTTATAATATGAACTATTTCAAACAAATCACTTTCTAGCCTAGTACCTAGCTGGCAAACTAAGTTCATCATAAGGATAAGCATATAGAAAATAAACTTTTTAAATTTTAGACAGCAACGAAAACTAGGTTCATCATAAGAATGAGCAAAGAGGCCTCTACGAAAATTCCAAATTCATGAATTTATACAAGGCATCTAGCAAAACAGTTAATACATACCCACATTGTGAAATTCACGACCCTGTGGTGAGAGGTTCCGGTTTTAGGACGTGGCGTTATCAAATATGTCGTGAAAAGATGTAACTTACATTGTTTTCCTATGATAATTCTGTGTCAAGAGAATTTGATGAGAGTTTTCTCTCACATGGGACAAATTATCCCTTAGTACTTTTTCTCCTATAAAAATGAAGTCCGAACAATTTCTCCCTGGGTTGTTAATTTTAGGAGACAATCGTCAATTAACATGATCATTGCGCAAGTTCAGGTTCGAATGGTTTCATAGTAAAAGGTCTCACCAAAGAAAGAAATAATTTAATTCTGGTGCAACAGTAACTTCAATCACTTTGTTTATTTTTGGAGGGACTGCTTTCCAAAAGAGTTAAGTAATTTCTGTATATTTCACTCCACGCATGTTGTGATGTATTCGAAAAGTTATGATTGATTGATTGATTAGTACAAATGTATTTTATTTTCCAGTTTTGTTTTATCAGTATGTAATGTAATTTTCATATGACTTCCTTAAGTTGCACTCTAACACAGTGTTTGGGCTGTGCAAAATAAGCATATTCTTTGTTATAGGGTTCTCTAACAGCTATTTTAACACTAAACGAAAGCCTGATCTTGTACAGTTATTGGTTTTGCTTGACAGCACACTCTTGTGTCGGAATATTAATAGCACTATCTTCGTTAGCCAAGGGTTTTCGGTCCACTCCGCCCCTCCCCTTCTGTTTGTGGGGAGCGGAGTGAACCGAAAATATTCTTTGCAAGCGAAGATTGAATGGCACATAAGCATAGGTCAAATTAATCGTTTTAGAACAGTGTTCAAATCTTGCAACCGTGTATTAAAGGCAATAAAGTTGAACCTGTTTTAATTGTCTGCTATGACAAATGTATTCTTACGTACGTTAGACAGATTTAATGCTGATAAAAACTGTATTTCAAAATATTGTCTGATTATGACATTCAACAAGGTGAAAGTTGTAATAGCTTGTAGTTTTATATATTTTTAAAACATAAGAATAGATGATAAAAAAAACATGTCTTTAAAAATATCAATATAATTGTATATTAATTTAATAAAAATGATCCAAAGCCGTTTAATGAATTGTACATATAAATAGGTTCAAAACAATAGTCTTGATATCACTGTTATTTTTTTAAGATTACAATTTTCTAAACTGCTTGTAAGATAATTGAAAACAAATCTTTTCGTTTATATTAAGACATAATAAAAAATCGCAATCATATGACAACGTTAATCTTTCTCTCAAATACATACCACACACCACAAAATGATCATCATAAATGCTATGCTATTGCTTGGAAAGGCTCCTTATGCAACGGAAACTATGACAATGTGAAAGCTGTGTTTTTCTTTATACATATGATGTTATTTGAGTTTTCTCCCTGTCATTGGCGACATTTGACGTCGTCGTTCTATTAGCATCTAATTTTAGCTGAGAGAACCCCATCTGTTCCCAAGGCCCACTTTGTATATCTGATATCATTGGGGTTTCCTCCGTAATGTTGGCGTCATATGATGCCGTCTGACGATGAGCATATACTATCAGCTGAGGGGGTCCCGTCTGTTTCAGAGGTTCACTTTGTACATCTGCAGTGGACAGTTCGCCGTGTTGCTGACCATATGCATGGAGGTTAGAGATATTCTTAGCCTGTTCTATAGATTGATTTCATTAAAAAAACTTTATTAAAGAGACATGAATGATTTACTAAATTTTGATTTTTTTTTTACACGATTTCCACATCAATCGCAACTTCTCGGGCCCCTCCGACAGAAAAGTTCAAGAGTCGGAGGAATCTCGGATATTATCTATACCTTAGCTCCAGGGACCAAAATGTTTGGTAGTAAGAGACCTGCAGGCCTTTAATGGTCAATCTTTTATTATATTCACAGTTTCATTTATAAAGCACACAAAATGCATACAGCTTATTTCTACAAGTATACAATGTACAGGATATTTAAGTAGATTTCCTAAAATAGAACATATATTTAATTCAATGTCGCCAAGTGACAATTTACCATATAGTTTTCAAGATGAAGTTCAAATCGTTAATGTATGACACACATCAATTACCCTAAGTAAAAATACATGTTCAATATATGACTATATTTATCCCCCCCCCTACCCCCTCCCCGGATAAAAAGCCTCAACTTCTGCCCCATGGCCTGGTCAGGGAATTTCACCATTTAACATCAGGACATTATGAACATAATAACAATGCACGACTTTATCTCCCACAACTGTGATAGTACAGAAAAAAATTAAATCAATACATTTTTATTTTCACTATTTGGCTATATTGGCCACGCCTTAGGTAATAAACGCCTGATTCAGGGGCCTTGAATTTCACAGTTTAGGTAGAGGACTTCATGTACATCATAACCTTGCATTTAGTTTTTCTCAAATAAACATGTATGTAGAGTAGAAAAGAATATTGTTTAAGATTTAATAAGTCTTTACTATAGGGCCATATTGGCCCTGCCCTAGGGCCTGAACCCCTGACCCAGGGGCCATGCATTTCACAATTTAGGTAGAGGTCTTCATGGACATCATAACTATGCAAAGAAGTTTTTCACAAACATGTATGAGAGTAGAGAAAACTTTAAAAGATCTTACACATTTTCACTATATGGCTATACTGGCCCCGCCCTAGGGCCTGTACCCCTGACCCAGGGATCATGAATATCACAATTTTAATACAGAGGATTTCATGGACATCATAACCATGCATTTAGTATATAACAAATATATGTGGGAGTAGAGAAGAAGGTTTTTAAAGATTTAATACATTTTACTATATGGCCATATTGGCCTCACCTTAGGTCCTGAACCCCTGACCCAGGTGTCATGAATTTCACAATTTTAATATAGAGGATTTCATGGACATCATCACCATGCATTTAATTTTTCTCCAATATATATTGGAGAAGAAAAGTTTTAAGATTCAATACATTTTTCTATATGGCCATATTGTGTGGGAGTAGAGAAGATTATTGAAATTTGGCTTTTTTTTTTTGCATATTTTGCCCCCACCTATGGTGCCAAAATTTCAAAATTTAGATTCCTCTTACCATAGAGATGATTCACATTAAAAATTGTAACAATTGGTCCTGTAGTTTTTAAGAAGAAGTACAAAAATGTAAAATTTTTGACGAACGACGCACGATGCACGACGGAATACGCACGACGACGGACGAAGACTACCTGTGTGAGTCAGGTGACCTAAAAAAAACCTATTAAATATTGTCGTTTTTTGTAGAATATATTATTAACACATAGAAGATATATAAAAGATATCCGTGTTTTACAATTGGGAATATATTTTTTTGTTTTAAATAGCAGACAATGAAAGGATAGTTTTCAATGTACAGTTGTACGTGTACTTGATAAACCCCGGTTGTTTGCCACATGTTTATATACTTTGTCATTTGATATCATTTTGCCTTTTTTTATAAAAATATAGGAGAGATCGCTTTTTGATATAAGAACTTGTGCTCAACGCAAATGTTAACATCTATAAAAAAAGATGTTTAAATTTGGTTATCATGTCCTTGCTATTAAAAAGTCGAGTTATGGTTGAGTTTTGATGATACAATTACACGCATTGTATATACATGTATATATACACAACATTTCATATATGAAAAAAACCAAAACCACACTAAAGACTTTCAAAAGCAAGTACCACGGTAACATTTTCCTATTTAACCGCATGTGTTTCTTTTAATAATAAGAATGCTATAATAGTAGTACATATTTTTATAAAAGATAAATACCTGCTAATAAAATTAACTTCAGCATATGAAGGTCCAACTGTTCAGTGGAGGTTGGTTTATTCCTGTGGTTTTCATATTCTTTAGATTCTACAAAAGATTTTAAGATAAAAAAAAAGGACCAAATATTTTGAAATCTTTTTTTAAAGATGTATGTTACTTGACCCCATGTTCACGTTGACATTCATGGCTTAACTTCAATACAGCAACAAAATAAGAAAAAGAATTTGGGTTAATAAAACAAGAGAAATGCCCATTCGTTGATGTAGGGTACAATTTTAAATAACCTTTTCAATTCAACACTTTCATAACACTCACAAATACTAATTTCTACAGTCAACTGACATTTTTAAATTTGAGAAAAATCAAATATTCAATAGTCAAGCCATTGAAAATAATGATAATTATAGGCAATATTTATCTTCTGCCCTAAATTCGAATCGCAAGTAACTATTAGAGTGTAAGACATCTATCACATAAATGATATTTAACAAAACAATTTTTTTAATATTAAGTTTTCGTTCATCTGCTGCTTGTAATAAGCAGACCCAAGTTATCAATTGGACTCTTAAGTTTAGATAGTAACTTATTACAGCAACTTATTACAGTAATCAAAACATAATTTGAGAAGTAAACATTATTAAAATCAAGTTTTTGAAAGAATTTTTGAATATTTGAAACTTTTTTCCGTCCTATGTTCATGTCTTATTCCCCGGATGTCTTTACTGATTTTGTGTACTCGGCGATTCTGGCAGTTAGTTAAGATTACACAAATTTAGGTTTTTTTTCTCGTATAATATCAATACCTTATTTTTAAGAATAAATATTGAATTCAATAGGATTACAACAGAACATCATAAATATGTGAAAATATCATATACATATGCACGAATTATTAATTTTTTTATATGAAAAATAACATGTACACCAGACTTACCCGCATCGTCTTCTTTTTGGTTTTCGCCATAGCAAAAACGGCGAAGCAAACAGAACATGAAAGCCATTAGCATTATAACTAGACCGATAAGAGCAAGGTAGGTAATAAAGCCTACCCCTCCCCCTCCTCCTCCTACACTTCCGCCTCTGTAATAGAAAAACCCAATATCGCATGTTTAATACATGTATGTATAAATATTAAAAATATTAATTGAACAGTCATGATACAGAATACCCATGATATTTTGCATGACTAACTGCAATCATGCTATTTATAGAGTTGCGTTAGCGTTCATAAGAACGCGCTCCCACAGCTTAGCTAGTTTGCTATTATTGAATACAGAACAAGCTAGGCAACAGTTCACAATTTATTATCTGCCAGCACAGAATCAATCTACAAATAAATGACAATGTCTATATGACAAAAGCACAGACATGTTAACCACAAAGTCCATGGGTGTTGGAGAAAGGCCACACTGTCCTCGCTCTGCTATGGAAGGTCTGGGGGTCCACCGAAATACCAACACGCAAAAGGTGCATACCGGGCATGCAAGACGGGGGCCTCGTGTTGATCACAAGTGCCAGAGATGTCCCATGCTTGATAAATGACATGTGGACGGGGATGACTCGAGACATGACTGTTTACCCTGTTTTCCGGTGATTGCTCCCTGGTATATACTCGTACTTGCTAACCTTGAGTACACCCGGTGAGCCTCCCCCCCCCCCCCCCTTTGTTAGGAGGTGGAGGGGGTCCCAAGTATGGCGTACTACTTGTGAACCCCAATCATTACCACATGGGATGCCAATATCCCAACACATATACACCGGCCCTCCGCCTAATTGACAGATGGGGAAAAACACACAGGCCAGACATGTCCCGAAAAGACCTCCCATTAGGTCCCCCAGGACCCGCCACAGAGGGCAGAGTGACAAGTTCCCTAATATTTAAAATTAGTAGTGACTTATGAGGTTTTGTTGATGAATATACTATCACAGCTGGTTTGCATGGCCGCTCGCTCTGAGATGTCAAGCTAGACTTTGGTATAGAATATGCTAGCATCGCTAGTGTCAACAGTCTCTTTACGATGACGGATTAGGAAAAGGCATGTTGTCCAGACATCTTCCAGTATGGTTCTGATGAATCTGAAAAATATGAAAGACTGGGCGCAGATTACTGAGCTTTAGTGAAAAGTTTTAGGCAAATTTTGGTAGAAAAAATTAAAATAAATAACATTTAGATTAACCAATTTAAAGTCAGGGCTGGGTGGGAGGGTTTTTCAGAGGTAGTTTTTAACAAAGGCTGTTCTTTGGCGGGAAAAAGGAAGAGGAAGTTGAGGAATTTGATAGCTTGTACCAAGAATTACCTTTACTTCCTGTGCATATTTGGCAATTAGTACCAGGTTTATTCTGCTTGTGTTAAATAGTACAATTCTATGAAACACCGTTATTTGTTGTTTTTTCCTATATTCCGTCAATTAAGTTTGATTATTTGTATATTGCATAAAATAATCATTATTATTTATGTTTTAACACATACGACTTATATTTTGTCCCTTTTGCTACAAAACAAGTCATTTTAACGTTTTAAAAGAACATCTTTGATTTATACCCTATATATATTTACAAACATCGAAATCTACAATGTAACAATAAGTAACCGAGTTTAAATAAGAAAACAATATTGGTAAACCAAATTAATGGTCAGGATTATTATTAATGCAACAAAAAATGTTTAATTGTTATGAACATTAAAATTAGGGATTTCTTTTTCTCACACTCTGTGTCGAAATCTTAACTGATAATGCATACATCGTTCAGTGGTTGGTGTCTTGTTTTATACTTTGACGTGACACGGCCTGAATTAATCCGTTATCGATCAAGACTTTAGCTACATTGAGAACGCGAACTTCACGTACTTGCACGGACTGACCTTGGACTGCCAAGTAGTTGTGGTAACCATATTATCCTTTACATATTTGGAAGAATTGGATGTTCTTTCTGTTTAACGCGCTGATTGAAAATGGTGATAATGTACTTATACATGTATTTATTCATTTTAATAATAATTGAAATAGAGAAAGATTCGGACACAAACGGGTTAGACATTTTTTTCTTCTGCAATTGCTTAGTTCATATCCGCATAAAACACCAAGCAAGACAATTTGTTGTTAGATTAAAATGTATTATGAACTTAACTCACCGAACTCTTATTTTTCGGGTCTCTATACCTGTAATTAAACAATTCATGTTGATCACTAATCTACATGTTTAAATTTTAAGAATTAGCCAGTTTTATTTGATCCGATACTAGGCATGATATTAATAAATCGTGTTAATGACCCTATTTATTCAATGAATAAGTTCCTTAAACTTGTACACATGGAAGAACAATTAATAATAATTAAACATTAATTTAAAAGTTTTTGGTATTAAGCACAAACAAAATCCTACTTGATGCTTGTGAAGAAGTATAGGTTTTGAACATAGCTCAGCTACTAGAGCTTGTAAACTCTTCTGATTGTGTATGATCCAAAGTCTGTCCGACTTTTTTGTCTAGTATTACTTAGTCAATTTATACCAACCATTTTATTTTATGAATTTAAATTTGTACAAATAAAAAGTCATACATTTTTTAATAGGAGACGATAAAAAAAAATCCCAGTATACTTTCTCGGAGACACTTCATTTAAATATCAATGGTACCGACTACATGAGTATTTTAAATTGTTAAAATCATGATCTTTGCATAATAATGATGTCTGAGGAGGGGTGCAATGATTAACATAGTAATGGTTCTTTAAAAACTACTACTATTAATAGCAGAGGTTAAAAAGGATGCCATTTTAAAAATACTTTGCATGGTTATGATTTTTTTAAAAGCTGCATAGTCCGATTTTTTGGCTATTGCAGTATCAAATAATTTTCCATACAAACCAATTATCTTTGAAAATTATAAACTTTGAATTCGCCTATTTACATTAGCAGAACCAGTCTCCTTCAAAGTTAGAAATATTCAAAGTAAATAAAAACAATTTCTTTATAAGATTACAAACAAAGCCCCAAACCAAATGCATCATGGGAAGGATTAGAAAAGGGTACTGTTTGGTTTCGTTCCCCGAATGATTAAATTAATTCAACCCGCACGTTATGCATCGATCGTAAGCACAACAAACTTCAGAAATATTAGTGTAAAAATGTACACAGGTTTATTTTTGATTTGCCAAAACATTATGACCTTCATTTATAGCGATGTAAAAGTCGTAATACAATTATACCCGCCTCGACATCAGGTGCGAATTTTAACATGAGGCGAAATAATGTGATACCCTTTTTAAGTCGTACGTTTTGTAAACACATAAAAATATGACTTAATTGACCGGGAAAACTACTGCAATGTCTATTTTTATACACATACTTAGCATAACCATCGTGCACAAAATTTGATATAAAATCGGACCAAGCAGCTTTAAATTCAAGCAATCTTATAATATGAGGGTTCATTTTTTGTTGAACTCGGATAGTTGTGCCAATGAGGGGTTTCAGGAGATTGAAGAGCCAGGAAATTCTTTAAAGATTTTTATCAGAGGGAATTTTACTACTAATGCTGTTGCTGTACGATTTCCGGATGTTGTACAAATTAAATTCCGTACAACCGTAACTCAGGCCTATAGCACTGACGGAACCAAAGGTGCAGAGTTGCACATATACATGTATACGAATATATAGGGAGAAATCTTCACTAGAAATATAGTGGTTCTGTGTGTGATTCATATACACGTGTTTTTCATAGCTATAAAAAATCTAAACAACTTTATGAATTTGAAGGGCAAAATAAGACTTCCTTTGAAAATATAACAATGATGGATATGCGACATATTTTAAGACTAAAGCATTGAATTTAAAGCAAACAAATTTAGACTTTTGAGAATTGAAAAGAGTAATAGAGATCCATCCGACATCATTATTTTGAAGTCTTTATTAAAGGGGGTGCATTTGCTTTTCTTAATGAAATATGGAATATCTATATCTATAGGCAATGATGAAATAAAGTGTACATTTTCGTAAGATCTACAAATAGACATGACTCCCAGTCACATGAGGTCTATATATAATTACGACTTCCCAATCGTGCATGTATAAAAATGTACACGTGTATTTAAAATTCTATCTTCTACCTCTATAGACTGTTACGATTTCTATAAAATTTGAGATAATAAGCACACTTTTAACGGAAGAACATTAATTTAAAAAGCATGCACAAGTATTTATATCCTTTTAACTTTGACTTTGATAGTTTCCAACTTATATAATTTCATTTAATTTATTTGCAGGATATGAATAAGAACTACCAACATTCGAAGTAAACTATCGACAAAACTTACCCTGAAAATATGCAGCAAAAACCACGAAAAACAATGAATACATAACCGCCATGTCTTTTTGTTTATTTATGTTGACCAGACAATAAGGCTTTTATTGCAATACGCTTGGTTGCACCAAAGATTGTATAATCCCATGGTGCATTGCAACCAAAATTCAACTGAATGGT